>OX451739.1:738797409-739239909 GCA_948472305.1 Vicia faba
TTTCTTGCAAAACAGGGCCAGTTCTGCATTTTGCAAGCCATCATCAAATTCCATCGTGTGTTTTGTCCAAAGATACTTCAAACACCTTCCAAACAACTCACTTGAACTATTATAGGCCTCCATTGCTAATTGTAACACCATTAACACACATTGCCATTTTTGTTTCAAAGCTTTGCAGGTTGAGTTCTGTAGCACGATTCAGGCTACTTCAAAACAAGCCAAGCATTGGGAAAGCTTCATTGGACATCAGGCAAGCTCAAAAGAAGCTCAAGCACCCTTGGAAGTTGTTGCATTGTCCAGCTCGAAGTCAACTGAAACAGGTATTTCATGAACTTCTATCTCTCTATTTAGGAATAGTTAGACTTAGGTTTGTGAATGAAAGATGTTGTATTCATAGCCCTGAAGCCATACATATGCTTAGTTTTCATTTATATTAATCGTGCTAGGAGAATTTCATCCATGAACTTTCTGAAAAAACTAGGTTAGAAATTAGGGCCAGAGAAATTCTCTCTGGTCTTTGAGAGTTAGCTTAAGTTTTTTATATGGTTAGATTCGTTGTTTGATGCTCTACAAGTTTCATGTTATGAGTTTTGTCAAAAAATCAAAGAATCAAGAGATAGCAGTTGATGTACAGAACGCGCGTTTTTGTGAACCAAGGAAGAAGATGAAGTCTGATTGGGCTGGGCCTGGTCATTTTTGCTTCTAACACCCCATTTTTTAGTTTACACCCCCCTGGCCCATTTATTTGTATATTTGTCATTTTGATATTTTTATTTTTTATTCTGACTTTATTATTTTTTGTCCAAATATAAAAATGCCAAAAAATTATTTTTTATATTATTTCATATTTATTTGATATTTATTTTTATTTTACTAGTATAAATATGTAAATAATTTATTGTCTTTTATTAAAACTTAAATAATAATGTAAAAAAAAAATGTTCATTTTCATTTATTATTTTATTTATATTTAAAAAAACATTTTTTTGAATATACACATTTTTTTGTAAATAATTAATTTTTATTTTTATATATTTAATATGTTTATATATATATATATATATATATATATATATATATATATATATATATATATATATATATATATATATATATATATATATATATATATATATATATACTTTCTTTTATTAAATAACTAGGACAAAAATACAAAAATATTACATTTTTATTTTTATTAATATTTTACACTAAAAATATCATTTTTACAATATACTTTTATTTTTTGTACAAATCAATACATTATTGCATATAAATAATAAATAATACTATTTATTTAAAAATTAGGGTTTTTGCCCTGAATAATAAAATAATTAAAATTGACCCTTTTTATTATTATTTACATTTCACATTAAAAAATACTTTTTACATACATAAAAACTTTTTGCATAATACATTTTATTTAACATTTATTTGTTGTATTTTATTTAATTATTGCACATTTAAATATTGTCTTATACATTCGATTTGGTTGTAATAATTTAGAATTTAATTTCTTGTCAAATACCCCCAATTCAAATTTGTACCCCCATCCCTATATCATGTTGTAATAGTGTAGGCTTTAAATTCTCGCACCTTTAAATGCTTTCAATTATGCCATGGTTAGACCTAGGGTTTGTATGCAAAAATCAAATTAACAAGTAGTTTGACCTAATTCAAAGATAACCATGCATGAAAAAAACAAACACAATGCACATTTGCACCCCTAGAGTTACAATCCACTTGTTGCCTTCAAAAATGGGCCATGGTTGCATGTCAAGTACTTTGGCAAAACAAAAACAAAACAAAAGATCATAGTCCCTCGATGACGCTATCTGAGTTGCCTAAACAAAATGATCAAGTCCCTTAAAGAAAATTGCCAAAAATACTTGACACAATTACTATCATGGTCTATATGATGACCCGTGCATGTCCCGTTTAAACATCGTAACACAAGGTCTTTCACCAAATACAATGGTGAAACAACACCGTTAAAAGGGTTAAAAACATAGGAAAGATCTTTGAGTAAATTAGGGTAGACAAACTCTTAGTTACTTGATCAAGCTTGCAAAAACATCCTTGCTATTTTTCAAAACACACTTCACAAGACAATTTCAAAACCCCACTTTCAAACTTTGAAAACTTTTCAAAAGACAAAAACACCTTTGTATACATTCAAACAAGAATCATTACAAAGGTTGCCACAACGATGACCTCTTTTCAAAACATCTTTCAAAATCACACAACAAAGCACCATTTCAAACCATTGAAGAGCACCATTTCAAACAATTGAAAAGAAAAGCAAGTGATCTAAGCAAGTAACTAAGAGCCCATGGATAACCATGGATAGAAAGGGTGCTAATACCTTCCCTTTCTATAATCTACTCCCCGAGCCCAAGAAAACATCTCAAAGGTCTTTCCTGTTCTTTTTGACCTTTCCTTAGGATAAAATAAAAAGTCGGTGGCGACTCTTGCTAAACCGATACATTTGCGAACACAAACGGAAATTCCAAGTCAGTTCTCCCACCGTATCACAACTACGAATTGAGACTTTGATTCCTCCTAAAAGGATATGTAGGCATACGACTAAAATCGTGGCGAGTTCCCCTATTAAAATTTAAAACCCTGTTTAACCCGAAACTTAAACCTAAGCCTAGTATCCTTAAGAATAAGGTAGATGAAAGGTAACTAACACCTTCCTTTTATCTAATAGAGTCTGAAACTTAGAATCTCTGTCTTTACAAATTAGGGTTTCCTATTAGATGCCCTTCCTTAGGATAAAAACTAGTAGTGACAACTCTCAATTAAAAAACCAGTCGCAACAGTCTTCAACATCTATCCTTTGTTTAGTAATTAAATCGTGAATTACCACACTAATATATTCCATTATCGTTCCAGTTCTGGAGTTAAAAACTCTATCAGCTCTCCTGCTTGAAGAATAACCCATAAAAAACCCTCCATCCCTTATGGGATCCTTCCTACCCTTTTTATATTTGTCAAAGAAGATATATCATTTACTTCCAAAGGTATGGAAATATTTGACTGTATGATTTCTTCCTTTCCATAACTCATACAGAGTAGTTGAAGTACCTCCTCTCAAAATGACACTACTATGAATATAGAATGAAATATTCATAGCTTCAGCCAAAACTCCAATGGTAATTGCTTAGCATGAAACATGAATCTATTTGATTCATGTATAGCTCTAGTATTTTGCTCAACAATTCCATCTCACAGAGAAGTGATGGAACAAAAGAATTCATGACTAATACCTTCAGAATCAGGAAATCCAGAGAATTTTGCATTCTCAAACTCCTTGTCATGTTAACTTCTAACTTTGACAATCACATTATTCTTCTCCTCTTGAATTCTTTGACACGGATCTTTGAAAGACTTCAAAAGTATTTGATTTTTCTCTAAGAAAGTTCTTTCAAGTATTCCCAGAAAAATTATCTATAACCACATAGACACACTTATTTCCACCCAAGCTTTCTATCTGTAATGGTCTCATTATATCCATATGAAGAAGTTTCAACCCTTTGGAAGTAGTCTGATGTTATAACATTTGGCGTGACATCATGGTTTTCTTTCCAATTTCACACTCATCACATACCTTCCTTTCATTAACCCTCAGATTTAGAATTCCCTTAATAACTCCTTCAGATAAGATTTCCTTCATTCCTTTTAGATGAATATGTCTAAGATTTTGACTCCATAGATTTACTTCATCTTTATTGGTTATCAAACACGTGGAAGAATAAACAGTTATTTGATATTTCCATAGATAACAGTTGTCTTTAGACCTAATTGTGAGTACAACTTCACCATTAGACATTTTGCATGATATCAAAGCTAGGAAAAGTTAGCATTTATTTATATTGGACGGTATCCCAATGGCTTGTGGCACTCATTTGCATTAGGGGTCTTAGGAACCATTAAAAACCACTTTGAAATTGATCTAACTCTTGAAAAACAAGTTTCTGCATAAATTTTCATTGCATGTGTCGACACATACGTATTTCAGGTCAACACATACAACTTAGTTTTGAAGCCTATAGCCTCTGGAAGGCTTAGGAAGACACATGCATTATACATGACGAAACATATTGAAGCTTTTCTGATATTGAAGAAAATATTATTTAATGTGTCAACACATGTCATACCCCAAATTTTCCCCATCAATTTCAATAATCATTTTATCTAAATTTCAATATTACTATGTTACTAATTTATACTCACATTATATTTCTTATTTTACAAGGGGTATATATTCATAAGAGGGGTGTATTGCTTCAAAATAGACCATCAAAATCTGATGGTCCATTGAGTTTTTCATGAGGCTTGTCTATAGTAGAGGGTGTCTATTTGTTTCACTTTTAGACTCGCCCATTTCATTTTTTTTATATATATATAAACCGGTCCATTAAAATTGCTAGGTTTTTTTATTAAAGAGAAGGGTGTATTGGGCTCAACTTACCTCACAACTAAGAGAAAATGCTTCATCTTTGTATCAGTACAAAAGGGGGCATCCTTATTAAATTGGATGGCCCAATAAGGTTTTTGACTCGTTTACAAATGATAATAATAATAAGAGGGAGGTATGTTTAGAAGAATTCAGCAGGCCCATATCACTTTGTTTCTGGAGGCCCATTTGCTTTTTGTGCATTTTTTGGAGATTTGCTATCCCATTAAGAGGTTTGAAAGCCCACTGGTTTTGTCAAGGTTGACAGAGTCAACCAGATCTTCCTAATATTATTTTTATTAAAATAATTAGTATTAGAATTATTATTATATATTTATTATTAGTAAATATTTATTATTATTATTATTAATGTTATTATTATTTATTTAACATTTATTTATTTTAATTATTATTATTCAGTTAATTATTTAATTTTTTTATTATTAATAATTTTTTGGTTTCGTTTCACCGGAGTCAACTGAGAGGGTTTTGAAACCCTAGATCCAGCTGTAACACCCTGTTCTTCATCTTCTACACTAAGTAAACCCTAGATCCAAAAAAAATTATTGTACGGATTAAACAAAAAACGTATCAAATCTTCAAAAACTCAATCGAATCAAATATGTACAAAATCAAGATTGGATCAGAAATCGACCAAAGTCATACAAATCTTTCAATTAAAATCAAATCTAATCAGATCAATTAATTTACAAACAAAATCCCTAATTGATCTAAAACTTCAATCTACTCTAATTCCTAATTTCTAACAAAATCTCCTAATTTCTAACGAGAAAATCAAACAAATTTCCTAATTTAATCTAACCTAAAACACTATAAAACCCTAAGAACTAAGGTGAAAGGTGGGAGGAAATTGAAAATAGAAGAAGAAGAAAAGGAGACGAGGAACAGGGTTCCCTCAGAGCTTTCTCTTTGCGTAGATCTAGGGTTTCTACAGAAACCCTAAGACCTTCCTTCAAATCGCCGCCGCTAGATCTTCCATCTCCACTGTTTCCACCATCACCTTCGACTGTACCTGTGAATCAAAAAGTGGAAGGAGATCAGAGACAGTTAGACGAAGAAGCTAGGCGAAAGCTCAAAGAACATATGTGTAAAGGTAACATCCAAATAACTCAGCTTTTTCACTTTTGTTTTTCGTCACGATTGGTGTTTGCTATGTTGATTTGAGGGTGGTTGGGATTTGATTTGGGTTCGAGGGGGTTTCATCGCCACTGTCGATGGAGGTTAGGGTTTGGAGCGGTGTTGTTGTTTATTGTTAGCGAGAGAACAAGAAGAAGAGAGAAAAAGGTTGAGATAAAATGAAACGAAATGGTTAAGGAAACAAAGATATACTCTCTCTGCGAGCGATCTTTATCAGGGACATATGGCCAACATCTGGCCACGTGATCCCGTGTACCCTCACGTATCTACCTTATGATCATGATCAAGCGATCATCCTCTGCACGAGACCACCATAACACCATACGCTCTCACATGCGAAGTCTAAACGGATCCCTAAAGTTTTCTTTGGGCCGAGCCTAATTCTTTTAACACCCTCTTTTTTTTTGTTGCTAGCTTAAGCCTATTACGTACCATTCCCCCACGTTTGGACCAAAAAAATTATTGGGTTTAAGCCCTTACTTACCAGAACCCCTATAATTACTTTTCAATCATAAAATGCACCCCTTGCATAATCAAACCCCAAACGAAATATGGGCTCAAGCCCAATGTTATCTGCACCCTGCCATTTTACTACCCAGACCAAATGAAAACCCCTGTGTGTTTTGGGCCTAAATATAATATCTGGATTTAGGCCTTGTTATTCACACCCCCAGGTTTTGCTACCCAAACTGAATTTACATCCCCCCTTCATTCTAAATAAAAATTAATTAATTTAATTTCATAATTTCATTTATTTATTTATTTATTTATTTACTATCATTTTTTTACATTAATATATAATTTTGTATAATTAGTAAATAGTTATAATATTTTTATAAAAATACTTAATATATTTTTTATAGTTATTTATTAATCAGAAATCAGTTTTAAACACTAATTCCTTTTAAATATTTTAATCACGTCAAATATTTTTTCTCGTGTATTAAAATTCATTTTTTTTTGTACTGCATCATATATTCGAAAACATCTAACCAATCAAATACTAACATTTTTACTAACATAATTCAAATTTAGATATTATTTTCAAAAAGGATTGTATAAATGTTTCTTGTTGACTGCGAACTTCGTCTATAATTTCGCTATTCATACACGCAGACTTGGTTCAAGGAGAATTTGAGATATTTCTGCAACCCATAAAAAAAACTAACCAAACAACTATAAACTACGAATTGGGAGTCTGATTCCTCATAAGAGGATACGTAGGCATACGACTTAAAAATCATGGTGAGTTCACCCAATTAAAACTAAACCCTTATTTCTAAACCTTTAACATAAACCCTATTATCCTTGTGAACAAGATAGATGAGGGGTCCCTAACACCTTCCCTTCGTCTAAAGCGAGTCAACAACTTAGAATCTCTGATCCAAATTAGGGTTATCCGTTATATTCCCTTCCTTAGGATAAAAATTAATGGTGGCAACTCTATAATTTTCACTAGTTATTACAACACATAGGAATTTTAGGTCGGCACATGTACTGTTGTTTTAAAGCCCGTAGCTACTGATTTTCTTCAGTCGACACATCCATCTTTTCAGTTCGACACATATAGTTGAAACATGACGTATATGTCCACACATACGATTTTCAGGTCGACAGATATTGTTTGATTAGGTCAGTATTTCAATTATTTTTAATTCTGAAAATCTCCTTTTTGCACCTAAACTTCCACAACTATAAATACATCAATCATGCATCACTCTAACTCGATGATACCATAAAAAACTCATGCAATTTCTCTTCACTTCAACCTTCAATCTATGCATACACACTAATAAATCACACATAATAATCTTTTGTTGGGGTGCCATCTAGATGAGGTTTCATAACATTCGATTAGGTTCTTGTGTAGCTGAGAATATTGGGTTGAGATTTACAGGGGTCTTCATTCGGCAAAACCACGAGTTTATCCTCTAAAATCATTGATTGATTTGGGGGTTTTCGTGCAAGACGTTCAAGAGAGGATTGTAGCCAAGTTGAAGCCTTTAGAGAAAAAGAACACAAAGGACCTTTTAGAGATAAAGAACAGAAAGGAAGTAGTGCGACAAAGACAAATCGAATTGAAGTCTTGTGTTGTAATAGGTGCAATTGATGGTGTGCAAAAGTTTTGGAGATAAAGTACACAAAGGAGTGAAAGATCCGCTTAATCAATTGGCATGATATTGTGTCTTGATCTTGTTAAAGGATCAAAAGAAGAGAATGGGTTGAATCAACATCAAACGGTTATGATTGGTAGTATTTCTCTTGAATACTTCTCTTGTAATCATACTTATGCAAAGTAAAAAAGTATTATAATTCCAAATTGGAATTTGGCGCATACATACCCACACGCGAGGACGAAAGTGGGGAACTATGTAGACAAATCCTTGTGTCACTATCTATTATCTCTTTACTTGCTTATGTTTTCATTATGTAATTTGTTAAATAACATTGATTGAACGATCGCCTCATAAGAAAACTTGTGTGGTTGTTTTTGTTTTGAATTGGTTGTTGATTATCTAATAATCACCTATGATTATAACTTCTTTTTCATATCAACACAACCAAAATAAAAATTATGAAAATTCGTTCGCACACCAAGTGTTTGACAAATTACATTGGTCTATGTTTTGTTTAATTTGATTTGAAATAGGGAACCTTTGTGTTTGATATTAAACCATTAATTGAGATATTATTATGTTGATTGATTTTATCATTATCTTATTTCCATATGACTTGTGCATATCCGAGTTTCCAATAACTAGGTTCGTTTAGACTACTATTTTAATCTAGGCCAAAAACCTTTCACTCAACATTTTCTTTCAAATAAGTTTTTTAAATACCAATGTTGGAAGGTAATTTTTAATTGGGGGTCTATTCACCCCCCTCTAGATAAGTTTTCATAGTCTAACACTAATTCCCTTCATCAGAATAACATATTTCTCATCTTTGACCAGACATTCTGACTTTGAGAAGTTGTCTAACAGTCCATGGTCACACAATTGGCTAATTCTAATAATATTATCAATTAATCTATTCACAAGAAGAACAACTTCTAAACTAGGAGAACCACCACACATCAACTTTCCAACTCCTTTGATTTCACCTTTAAACCCATCACCAAATCTGACAAAACTTGTGGGATAAGATTTTACATCCACCAACAACTTTTGAACCCCTGTCATATGTCTAGAGCACCCACTATCAAAGTACCCGTCTTCACTAGTTAAATATCTTAAGGAAGTATGAGCAATAAGGTTAACATATATATCTTTAACACTTATCTTTTTGCTCACTTGATTAGCCTTGGGATAATTTTAAGATTTCTGATCTCCATTCAATTTATAACAAAAAAGGCTTTATATGACCATACTAACCATGATAATGACATCTCCAATTTGAAGAATTGGAATTTATTGGAGTTTCATTAAATCTGCAAGGATGTTGTAACATGTGGTTGGACATGTTGATCATTCTTTTATTTATAGAACAAAATAACCTTTCTACAATTCTATTACTTTGTTGATTATCAAATGAATGATTAACCCATGTATCTTCAGCTTCTTTCACCATATCAACTCCATTTTCCATTCTTCTCAAAGAATCTGTCATGATATTAAGCTTAGAATTTAAGAGAATTACCTCACTTTAAAGATGAGAAACAGTACATAGAAGCTTCTTCTTTTCATTCTCCAAATCAGATATGATATTTCTCAGATCTTCCTCTATCTTATGAATTTCCTCACACCTGTCACATGTATCCTTATAGGACATATCCAGATCTTCATATAGGACATTTTCATCATAAGCTTCTACTTCATCTGCCCATCTGTTAGAGAGAGCCATTACAAGTTTGGAAGTCTCAATGTTAGACTCATCTTCTGACTCATTATCATCAGACCAAGATACAATAAAGCCCTTTCTATGCTTCTTGATAAATGTGGGACATTTTGGTCTAATGTGACCAAAACCGTCACACTCATAGCATTGAATACATTTGCTTTGATTGGACTTCTCCTCAATTATGGTATCTTTCTGAAAATCATCATTATTGCTGATGTCAGATGAGATAATCTTGACATTTGGTCTTCCTCTTCTGTCCATTTTTTTCAAAATTCTATTGAATTGCTTTCCAAGTAATACAATGGTATTTGACAATCCTTCTTCGGTGTCCAATTCTAAGTGACCATCTTTACCTTCAAAATTGGATACAAAAGTTATGCTTTTGTTCTTTTGTTCTTTTTATCAGACTTGTCACTAATAGCCAATTCAAAAGTTTGAAGTGACCCAACAAGTTCATCTAACCCTCATGTTCTTGATGTCATGAGCTTCTACAAGGTTGTCACCTTCATATAAAATCTCTTAGGTAGAGACATGATAATCTTTATAACAAGCTTTTCTTCTGACATTTTCTCTCCCAAAGCACTAGATGCATTTGCTATTTGAGGAACATTCATGTGAAAGTCTTGAATGCTTTCATCATCATTCATATTTAAGTTCTCAAATATGGTCGTGAAAAGTTGAAGTCTGGACACCTTCACTTTGGATGTGCCTTTATGAGTTGTCTTGAGGATTTCTCAAGCATCTTTGGCTACAGTACATGAATTTATTAACCTAAAAATGTTCTTGTCAACTCCATTGAATAGAGCATTCAAAGCGTTGGAATTTCCAAGAGCTAATTTATCATCTTCTTTAGACCAATATTCCTCTGAATTTAAGGACTCATTACCATCTTTGTCCTTCACAACAGGATGACTCCATCCTTTTAAAACAGCCTTCCAAGATTTGATGTCCATGAATTTCAAAAATTCCACCATTCTAACCATCCACCAGTCATAATTTGAACCATCTAACAAAGGTGGTCTGTTGTTGTATCCTTTTTCCTTCTCCATAGTACTAGAAATTATTCTCCATGGAGCTCATCCAATAAACAGAACTGGGAGCCTGCTCTGATGCCAATTTAAATTTTTGGCACTTGCAATACATATGTCAAGACTAATGTCTCAACACAAAACAAAATGCCAGGACAAATGTTATAATATCATCTGCTGACATAAACTTTTACCAAAATAGAAATGATGCAAAATTAAATTGCAGAAGGTAAAAGAACACAATTAATTGTTAACCCAGTTCAGTGCAACGTCACCTACTGTGGGGGCTACCAAGTCAGGAAGGAAATTCACTATGATAGTATTAGTTCAAAGCCTAATCAACCCTAGAAAAAGAGTGCAAACAGAAGGCTTTCAAAATATGTCGTCTAAAGGAACCGTGTTATTGGAAGTCGGATATGCAAATATAAAATTTATTATGGAATGAATATAATAATCTGAATTAAGTATACTTCAATCAAGTAACACTTTATCAATCTTTATAGAAAGTTACTAGCAAAACTATTTTCAATAGCAATTATCAAAAGAACTAATAAAACAATTTGTCGAACACTTGGTGTGCAATTAAATTTTCATAATTTTACTTTAAGTTATGTTGATACAAAAAAGCACTTATAATCAAAATTTATTATAAGCAATGTCAACACTTGATTCAAAACAAAAACTATCCGGAAAAAGTCCTATGAGTCAATTGATTACGCAATGCTATTAGACAAATTGATTGATGAAAACTAAAGCAAGTAAAAAAATATGAAAAAAGAGACACGAGGATTTGTCTTCACAGTTCTCCACTTTCATCCTCGCGTGTGGGTACGTCTGCGCCTAATTCCAATGGAATTAGGATAATTCTTACTATGAAAAAAGTTGATACAAGAGAAGTGTTTCAAGAGCAACTCTACAAACCCTAATCGTTTTTTGTTTATTCAATCCCTTTTATTCCTTTGATCTTGAGAAACACCAAGACACAATAAATCTCAATTGACTTGTCGATATTGCTACTCCTTTGCATTCTTTATCTCCAAAGCTTTCGCACACGATGAATTATACCTATTTCAACACAAGACTTCAATTTTGATTTGTCATCCTAGCGCTACTTCCCTTGCATTCTTTATCTCCAAAGGATTCTTTGTGTTCTTTATCTCCAAAGGATTTCACTAGGAAGCTATCCTCTTATGAATTTCTTGCATGAAAACCCCCAAATCACTCAACGATCTTAGAGGAAAACCCGTGGCTTTTTCGGATGAAGACCCCTGCAACTCTCAACCCAATATTCTCGGCTACACAAGAACCTAATCAGACTTTATCAGACCTCATCTAGATGGCATCCCAACAAAATATTATTATGTGTGATTTGTTAGTGTGTATGCATAGATTGGAGGTTGAAGGTGAAGAGAAATTGCAGAAAATTTTTATGGTATCATCAAGTTGGAATGATGCATGAATGATGTATTTATAGTTATGAAGGTATAAGTGCAAAAAGGAGTTTTTGGAATTAAAAAGAATTGAAAAATTGACTCAATCAAACAGTATGTTTTGACCTAAAAATAGTATGTATCGACACATACGTCAAGTTTTAATTGTATGTGTCAACATGAAAAGATGGATGTGTCGACCAGAACAAGTCAGTAGCTATAAGCTTTAAAACGATAGTACATGTATCGACCTAAAATTCGTACGTATCGACACATAAAATAAGATTTTCTACAATTTTAGAAAAGCTTCAATTTGTGTTGACCTATGAAGACTCATGTATCGACCGAACCAAGACAGAGGCTAAAAGCTTTATTATTGAGGTGGTGTGATTCCTACATTGCACCAGTCCCAAAATCCTTATGATTTCACCATATAACATACCCAAAATTTACATAATTCATCATGGTTTCACAACATCACAGTAACACATCATAGTATGCATCATATACATCGTTTCATAGCATTAAAACATCAATCTATCTCCAACTTCATCACAATCATCATGTTATCAAATTCATCATAAAACCCCAAACAACCTACATACCTATAAACCCTATCTCAATCATAATAATAAGGATAATCATGTTACCTTAAATTCTCCTATCAATTAATTCCTATTCCAAGCTCTACAGATGGTTCTCTCTCTTTTCCTCTTCGTGCCCTAGTTCTTCACAACATTCTTCTCTCTTTCACAATTGCACAGAATGAAACATTGACACTCGTTTTTCCTTGTTTAACCCTTGGACCCTTTCTATGGTCTTCCTATATTACCTTCACTTATCACTTCACCAATTACCACCTTTCCCATATTATTTCTACACAAAATATTATCTTATTTCACTAATTAAAATAATTATAAATAATTACCCTAATTATCTAAAATTATTAAAACACCCAATATCACTAAATTTCTACTATACTACGCATAGCATCACATCACACATTCATCAAAACATCACATATACTCATTATAAATTAATTTAATAATTAAATAAATAATCTAATTATTTTGGGGTGTTACAACTTCTACCTAGAAATCACCATCTAGATATGAGATCACCCTCTCACTTCCAGTAACTATCGTGACATTTACAATCACAATCCTTGTGACTAGACTTAAAATAGAAGATTACACTTCCAATACAATAATACTCAACTTTTTGCTTAAAAGCTCATGAGTGACAATAATACTTAGTTTTTCTTAAAAGCTTCAACCAAGAACAATAACTTGATAAATAATCAAGTAACAATAACTTGATAAACAATCAAGTAACAACCAGTCTACCTCATTATATGAAAAGATACATGGTGACTTACAAAGACACAAGATACTATCAAAATCTAAGACCTTAGACTTCCCATAATTTTACAATTGTGAAAAGTTAAATTAAATTAGGTCTAAGTTTCTATTTAAATACACCTCAGTAGTCCACGGGCTTCAAAATCTTTACTTAAATAGTTCTTGATCCACAAGCTGAGGGATGCATCAATTATGTGGAAAAATATTCTTAAATCTTGGAACAAAACATAAAGTTTCCTAAATTGTCTCAACATCTAATTTTAGAAAGTTATGTACAGCTGGAGATTAGATCACTTGTCTCAGATTGAATCTTCTTGACCTGCGTAAATATATGTAATATATCCAAAATAAATATTACAAAATCAAATCAAATCTGTCAAGATTTTAAACAAAATGTACCAATTTTTGGTTCAGCATGTCACATCTGTCAAAACACTTGTCTTCAATGCAACATTCACACTTTGCTGTAGCAGTTTGATCAAGTTGTTATGACATCTTGCTCAGCATCTGTCATGAACCAAGTTTTAGCAATTGTCCATCCTAAACCACGGATCTAAAAAAACTATATATAGATCACACAACAAAAATGATTAAGTGTGGTTGTTGCATGTATGCTGTGAGAGAGGATGAAGATGAAGAAAAAAAATCTTTGTATGTTTATGGTTTCAATCAGTTACAAATGATGCATGAATGACTTTATATATATATATATATATATATATATATATATATATATATATATATATATATATATATATATATATATATATATATATATATATATATATATATATATATATATATATATATATATATATATATATATATATATATATATATATATATATATATATATATATATATATATATATATATATATATATATATATATATATATATATATATATATATATGTGTGTGTGTGTGTGTGTGTGTGTGTGTGTGTGTGTGTGTGTGTGTATATATATATATATATATACACACACACACACACACACACACACACATATATATATATATATATATATATATATATATATATATATATATATATATATATATATATATATATATATATATATATATATATATATATATATATATATATATATATATATATATATATATATATATATATATATATATATATATATATATATATGTGTGTGTGTGTGTGTGTGTGTGTGTGTGTGTGTGTGTGTGTGTGTGTGTGTGTGTGTGTGTGTGTGTGTAAAAGAGAAAACAGAAAAAATATGATTTGAAAATTTATAATTTTGGACATTTAAGTCACTGGGAGTCGACTTATTCGATTTGGGTGTCGACTCATTGTAGTTGGGTAGTAGGCCCATGTTGCATGGGAGTCGACTCTAAGAGGACATGGAATTTTGGAAAAAGAAAGATTCAGGAGGAGTCAACCCACTCATGTTGTGTATCGACTCCAAATTCCAAATGTATTGACTCCCACTGGGCAGAGAATTTTGTTTTCATTTTGATTCAGAGGGAGTCGACTCCTAACATGGGTGTGTCGACTCCAAACATAGTTTTTCATTAAAAAAATCATATTTTTGACTTATGCAAATGCTTTTTAATTGTTATATAAGTGTCCTAAGATACAAATTTCACCTTATACATAGAGCGAGAAGGTTCAATATACAAGTACTAAATACTACCTAGTTTTACCTCATTCAAAACATCTAAGAGAATAATGCACTCACATACTCCCCATTTTTTATGATGGAAAAACATATGACGTATTTGTAGTATTTGATCATACCTCCCTCTCAATACGTGCATCTCCCCTTTAGTATTTGCAAACTTACTAGATTGTGCTACTTTGTTCTTGCCTATCTTTTCCCCCTTTGACACCATCAAAAAGAGAAAAGGCTACAAAACATAAGAAGCATCAAGTAAAATACATAACCACATGTACACCATTCAGAGGCGTTGCAAAGAAAAATTGATCAATAATAATAACACTTACACAGAATTATGCTAAAATGAAAATGCATAAACATAACTAGCCATTTAATTCATACAAAATGCAACATAAATTCATTACAAGTTTACCATAATAAAGTCAGAATAAAACTATATAAAAACATGATCTATGACAATAACATTAAAGATACTTGAAATGTGAAGAATTTATATTATGAAATACATATGATGATGAAATACATATGATGATGAAATACACATGATTTTAAAAAACGTCATTATAAATGTATAGATTGAAAACACTCATAGGTTAACAACAATTTTTTTTGGAAATGAACAGTCATGGGATTGCATTGTACATCAAATATATCACACAATTTTGGAACATTAACACAGGTGACATGGATAAGCAATGCAAGAAATAAAAACTTATGAACAAAGAGATAAGTGAAATAATGTTACCTCATAGGATGAGAAATAGAGGATGCAATCAAATGAAATAGAAATTTTGAGCGAAGGTTCAACAATTATAAAGAGAGTGCATGCAACAATATTTAGCAAAATTTGAGATATCGAGAATTCCCAATTCCCGATGAATATTGAAAAACGGCTCAGTCACAAGAGGTTTTGTGAAATGTCGGGAAGTTGATTTTTGCTTTCAACATGCTAAAATTGACATCCCTTTTACCAACATGATCGCGTAGGAAATGGTGATGTATCTCAATATGTTTAGAACGAGAGTGTAGCACAAGATTTTTAGTTAGGTTAATAGCACTAGTATTATCACACATTATCAAAATATGTTGAAGTTTAATGACAAAATCAAGTAATTATTGTTTAATCCCTAAAATCTGAGCGTAACAACTACCCGTTGCGACGTATTCCACTAGTGCTTTTCATATTCGATTTGCACCCAACAAAATCAGAATGGGAGAAACCAACTAAAATACAACCAAATCCTTTGGGAAACCAAATCCCATACTTAGAAGTACCATGAAGCTATCTAAGGATTCACTTTATAACTTTTAAATTGGATTCATTATGAGCGGATTGATATCGAGCACACATGCACACACTAAACATAATGTCAGACCTAGATGCAATAAGATATAAGAGATATCCAATAATACCTCTATACCTTTTGACGTAAGCATCCTTACCATTTTCATCTATGTCCAAGTTTCCATTTGTAAGCATTGGAGTGTCAATTGACTTTGCATCTACCATTCTGAAGCGTTTACACAACTCTTAGTAGTACTTAGTTTGACACATAAATGTTTCTTCTTTAAGCTACTTGATTTGAAGTTCGAGAAAGTAATTTAACTCTCCCATTAGACTAATTTCAAATTCTCTTTGCATTAGCTTTGAAAACTCTTTGACTAATGGCGTGTTAGTACAACCAAACATGATGTCATCAACATAAATTTGAACGAGTAGAATATATTTTCCTTGACATTTAATGAAAAGTGTTGTATCAACCTTCTCTCTAGAATATCCTTGATCAAGTAATAACTTACTAAGTCACTCATACCAAGCCCTAGGGGCTTGTTTGAGACTATACAAAGCTCGTTTTAATTTCAAGACATGATTAGGATACTCATGATTTTCAAAACCAAGAGGTTGTGAAACATACAATTCTTCACTTATATAACCATTAAGGAAAGCACTTTTCACGTCAATTTGAAATAATTTGAAATATTTAGAGCATGCAAATGCTAGTAAAAGGTGTATTGCCTCGAGGCAGGAAACTAGAGCATAAGTTTTTTCATAGTATACGCCTTCATCTTGGTTATATCCTAGATCCACTAGCCAGGATTTGTTCCTATTTATCACTCTATTTTCGTCAAATTTAATTCTAAAAACCCTTTTGTTGTGTATAACTTGAGATCTCGCGGAGGTGGGACAAAGTCCCGCACATTATTTATTTTAAATTGATTCAAATCATCTTGGATGGCCATGACCCAATGCTCATCAAGTAGGGCCTCTTTTGCGTTTTTAGGTTTAATTTGAGACATGAAAGCAAAGTGATAACAAAAAATACTTATCTTAGAGTGTATAGTTACGCCTTTGGTAATGTCTCCAAGAATGCTGTAAATTGTATGGTCCTTTGAAGACCTCTTGGCCAAGGGTAGATCATCTACTTTAGATGGACTTTCATACTTCTCCTTTTCAAGATCATCATCTTCGTCCTCCTCAGGTTTCACCGCTTGAGGTTGATCAGTTCCTTCTTCGGTGTCTTTGAGTATGTATTTTGAAGATACACCTGCATCATGAAAAGAAATACCTTTCTTTCTTACCTTAATTTTTACCCCTAAGATCCAATTTCATTTTGCATCTTTGTATATAATCAAGATCAAAAACATGGTAGCCTCCTAACCCTTTTTCTTTGGGTTTCTCTTTGTGGAGATCATTAAGCTCCCTTTGTTTATCTTTACCTTTGTGTTATGCTTTACTAACCCTAATAAAAATACAAAAATATGTGTTGCTTTCCTTTCTTGTTGTGCAAGGTAGGGGTTTTCAGTCAAGTGGATCAAGTGTGGTTTCCAAATTAAGGTTTTGAACATTCAAGGTCAAAGATTTGTCAACCATGGTCAACAAGGATTTTTATTCCAGACACGGCATATGATCTTAGGTCATGATCATATCAAGCTTCATTCAACTTCATTGGGTCAAATAAAATTCAATAATGATGCATGTTTTCAAGCTTGGTGCAAAATAGGCGCATGTGTTTATTTCCATGCCTTCCTCACCATTTCCCCAAGAAAATATCAAGTTTAACTGATCGATAAATTAGAAAGTGTACTAATTTTCCAATAGAGTAATAATGGGAAATCCCAAGGTATCAATCTCAAAGACTGCGTATCAGTATTAAATTCAGTTTGTGGTTCAATTAAACTAAACTTGAGATGGGGTTTTGGTTGTGAAATACTCACTTAACAAATTGCAGGAATATAAAGTGGATTTTTACCGATATGAGGAGCATGATAGGGTATGGTGTGTGATTTGACCCTGTAATAACCTTTACTCTTTATCTCTTCAACAAGTTCATTACCTTCAACTACTGGCCCTTTAGATTATTTTCCCCTAAATCCTTAGTGAGAAAACATTTAACCATCCATCCTAAATCCTAAGTCCTTAGAGATATCTAATGGAGTCAAGCCTTTATTTTATCAAGGGTTAAATCCGGTAACTATAGGGTATCCCTAGTTCTATGTGATATCTACTATAGCCTAATCGTATAAAAACCTTAATAACTGCAGTCCAGCTGGTTGTTAATGGTAAATCAATTCCAATTGGTCCGATCAGGAAAACATGAAAATATTGCACGATTAAATTAAATAAGAAAACAACTTTAATAAAGAAATCAGGAATTCACAATCAATACAGATTCAAATCAGGGACACCCCCTAGCATTGAGGGTTTAGCTACTCATATTGTTCAAAGTAGTTTCAGAATAAAAATTAAACATTACACATAGATGGTGAACTTTGATCTCCAATCGCTTCCGCTCATGAAAGGTCTTTGTTCTCCAACACTTGTGTAGGCTTCAATCTTCAATCCTCAATTCTTCGTCTTGAAAAAACTCCTTTCCTTTGTCGTAGAATTTGTCTCAAATAGTGAAAAACCCTTGATTTTGGTCTGAAAAGTCAAAAATGCCCTTTCAGGCTAGAACTAAAGAAAAATAATGAAAATACTGAAAATCAACGCATCTGCCAACACGGCCCGGGTCAGCTGACACTGGTGGCCGTGTTGGCCTTCCTGAAGCTTCATAAACATTAAATCATCACATTTGCTAACACGGCCCGTGTCAGGTGACACGGGTGGCCGTGTCAGCCCCCTGAGTTTCTCCATGCTCCATAGCTTCCCTCTAGAGACCTCGCGTGTCAAATGACACGGATGGTCGTGCTAGGTCTATTGAAACTTCAATTTTTGCTTTTTGAAACTTCCAATTTCTTGGCTCTATCGCATCGAGTACCTTGGATCTTTCACCTGCACCTGAAACAGTAGCAACAACCAATTGAAGCATAAAATAGAAAATAACTTGAAATAAACTTACGAAAACATAAAATGAGAAAAAACTTAAGAAATATGAAATCATTCAAAGAGAAGCAAAATACGACATAAAATGATGTAGGATACCTGGATTATCATTAGACAAGTAACAAAAATATGATGAAAATGGTGATCGATCATTAATCAAAGTTCAACCAAGGATACATCATTTAAAGTTCACATGATCAACATGGTTCCTTGAAATGCAAGAAGAAAGTCAAAAAGATGGCAAGTTGTTTCAAGATGTTTTGACCTAAAATCAAGTTTATCATGCTTTTGGTCAAATATCATAACTTCTTAATACTTCAACATTTTTTAGTGATTCTTTGGGAAATAGTTCCTTTTGACATCCTTTACTACTTCTCTTGACAAGTCAAGGGTGAATTATGCTTCTAAAGTTATCAAAGTGTTGGATCAATTATAGGTCATTTTGTGGACTTAGAAAAAATTGACCTAAAAGGCAAGTATGGCATGCATATGTTCCGAAGATCATAACTCTTTCAATTGTTTTCACAATTTATGGGCGTTTCTTTTTTCCAAATGTCACAAATTATTTCCTCTACAAGGTTGTTTCAAGGATTAAATTCCAATTATTCTCCTAAGGACTTCAAATTTTCAATTGGATTATAGGTCGTTTGGATGCCAAAACCTGGTCACGACCTAGCTTTTCAAGTTATGGCCCCAACTTCACAACACTATTTTCACCTCAAAGCTCATTTTGAATTGGTTCTTTTTGCATTGTGTTCTTTTCCATGAGATGATCATTTGGAAAAATAAATATCAAGAAACACACACGAGCCGTTTTTGTTTGGACCAAGTTTGAACCTTGTGACATGGATGTTAAAACTTCACCATGACCTGAAATACAACTTCATAATTTCTCCAAATTGGGACCACTAATGCACATGTTTTGCACCCATTGATGTTAAGTGATGAGGAGTGATGCAAAATGACCTGAATTGGAAAATGGAAGGTTGCATTTCATCACAAAACTTTGCATATGGGACCATACATTTTGCAACAAATTTTCACACATATGAAGAAGCATTACCTTAGCTATAAATAAAGGCCTCATATCCCTTCATATTCAAGCTTGGAAAGCCCCTGAAAACTCTGCTCGATCTCTCACTTTTCTCTAAAATTTTCAAAATTCATTTTCAAACCCCAAGCCATTTTAACTTTATTTCTTGATTTCGTTAGCACCTTTGGCATCCTCTGAAGCTATAGCAACAAAAACCAAGTTGTGAGACCTTCTGAAGTGTGCTAACCAAGTGCAATGTTCACCACCTTCTATCATCACTTTGACAGGGTAGTTATGAGCATCATTTGAACTTAAATAAGTTACCAAAATGTAGCTTGATACTTCCCGATCCTTTCCCATAACTTATCTTGTTTTGATTGATCGTATTTAGAATTTTATTTTACTTTTCGTATTTTTGTTTTCACTGAGTTTTTCTCAAAATTCCCCATGCTCAGTTCTAATAAATGGAAGTGGAGCATGGAGTTGTGCTCGCCTCAATGAGACAGTTGGAAACATGTTGGGGTTGTGTCCTGATGTAACTTTTGTCCAAACTCCGGTGGTTGGTTCACCGAAGAAGAAAACCGGGGAGGATGATCATGCTTCGCGCATGTTTTAAGGTCCTAGCCACTCAGATCATGTCATTTGTTTTAATTTCACTAGTCCATTAGAATTTGATCTGATGAGTGTTTTAAAATATGGTGCACCATGCGCTTTTGATCAGATCCATTCAGCATACTTTGGCATTTGACTCATATCTGATGGCTCTCATTTTTTCTCTTTTATTTTTTTTACTTTCAAAATTCAACTTAATTCCAATTTTCATCCGAAAAATTCACAAAATTATTTTCTAATATTTTACACCTTGTGTAAAATTTTCACTATTTTATTTTATCTTTTTCTATTTTAATTTTATTTTCTCTTATTTTATGCATTTTAATTAGTTTTAAAATATTTTTATGCTTTGAAAATTTCTCCAAAAATTCTTTAAAATATTTTGAGTCATCTCTGGCTTTCCATTGTTTTTGTTGCCATTTATTTGATGCTTGGATAATACTTTGGCATTTTCTCTTTTATTTTCCATTTAAAATCCTTTTAAAAATCATTTTAATGCATTTATTTTGTTTATTTTTTCCATTTAATTTTTGTTTTACTTCTGTTGACTTGGATCATGACTTGTTTGATCAAATTCTTCATCAATCTCAATGGACTTTGGATGATACTTTGTTTGTATGAATCTTCATCAATTCAAACATGTTATTAAATGATCATTTGGATCGTTTTTAGTACTTTGGGTTGATGATAGGTTTATCACATTGACACACCAAGAGATGTGGTTGATATTGATGATACCTTGACCTAATATTGTGATTCAACTTGGTTGGTCTCTCTTTCTTCATCTCTTTCTTCTTTTCTTTTAACTAATTGGATGATCATGGATTCATCTTGTTCAATTGGTTTAGATTGAGGTTTGATGAACTTTAATCATTTCAAACCTACCTTTCAATGATCATTTGATCACTTAAGGTACTTTGGATTGATGATAATTTTTGTCTCAAGGCATCATGATGAAACTAGGTTAAGTAATGACCTAATCTCCTTGCCTTTGTGCATAATCTTCTTATCTTTTTTATAAACCATGGTGTGCTAGATGAAATACACCTACATTATTATGGCCCGACCTCAGATAGGTGTAACTTCTACATAATTCACTTACGATTTCTTAACATAACGCTAAATTATCCTGAATCGGTTGATATCTTACTAAGACTAACATTAACCATTAATTGTGCTAACTTTACTTTAATGCACTTTAATTCTTGCCATTTATTTTTTTCCTTTCCTTTATGCAATTTACTTTTAGCATTTTAGCATTTTATCATTTAGCATTTTATTTTTCTTTATTATCTTGGTATTTTTATTTTGTTACTTCAAAAATACCAAAAATATTAATAAAGATCAAAACCCTATAAAATTGTTTAAGTGTTCTCATGGATTAAGGTTACTATCCTTTGCTTTTAGACTTGGAGTTAGGCCTTTGGACTTTGTTACATTTCCCTTAGCTTAGAGTTCATCTAATACATTGAATTTGTTGACTTTTTGAACCTCTAATGAAGACTTGGCCTTGTTATTTTGACTTTGACCTTTTGGCTTGAGTATTTTGTTCATCTGGATCCTTAAGTTTTTCATCTAATACTTGGCTTGCTTGTGGTTTAATCCAAAAAGGAAATGCTCTCTTTGACTAATGTCAATTGCTTGATTTGTCATGGTTAGTTCACTTACACACACAAAGGCTTTCTCTTGACTTTGTTCACTTATATGTTGAAATATGCTTGTGGGTTAAATACAAGCTGTAAATTCTCCATATTAAAGATGATGCAAATGCTCACTTTCCCATAGTTTTCAAGAGTATGTTATGTTTTCCACTCAGATAAGACAACACATCTCTTCATTTAAAATCAATTAACAAACCCTCGTAGCTTTGTAACCTGAACTACGAGATTCTGATTTCTTTATTGCACGTTGGAGGTACGTAGGAACATAACTCTTGAAGTTTTTCCAAATAAAAAATCATTAAGAATAAATTCTTTTCTCATCTCCCCAATCTTATTGTAAACAACCTATTTTTAAGCTAACATAGATTTTCAAGAGGTTCCTATAGAGTACCATACATGTGAGGGGTTCTAATACCTTCCCTTGCATAATCAACTCCCGTACCCTTATCTCTTTTTGCTTTTATTTTTTTCTTTGCTTGTTTATGGGTTTTCTCGATACTTTCCCTTTTCCTTTGGAAACAATAAAGTTCAATGGTGACTCTTTCTTTTGTCGAGTTAAGTTAATCAATAACTTAATCTCAATTTTTCCACTGTGAAACTTTCCCAACATTTCTCGGATAATATTCATTAAAAATAACATGAACGAACTCTTCAACAGTAAGTAATCTATTATTATAGACTTTATATGCTTTACTTGACTGAGAGTATCCAAGGGACATACCTTCGTCAGCTTTCGCATAAAGTTTTCCAAGGTTATCCTTAATGTTATTCAATACAAAGCACTTGCGTCTAAAAACATGAAGATGTGATCAATTTGTTTTTCTACCTTTAAGAAGTTCATAAGAGTTTGGTTTAAAATAGGACGTATGAGTATCCTATTTAAAACATAACATGCCATGCTTATCGCATCGATCTAAAAATATTTTGGTAGACCATCTTCATTGATCATAATTCTTGCCAACTGCTCTAAAACTCTACTTTTGCGCTTCACAATACCAATTTGTTGTGGATTTCTTGGAGCGTAAAAATTATGATTAGTTCCACTTTTATCACAATAATCCTCAAAGAAGTGGTTTTCAAATTCACGTTCATGCTCGCTTCGTATTACAACTATGTTTAAACTCATCTTATTTTGAGACAACTTTGCAAAACTAGTGAAAACTAGAAAAGTTTCATCTTTAATATGCAAAAGGATGGTCTAACAGAATCTAGAATAGTCGTCTACGATAATAAAATCATTATAGTTTCCACCCAAGCTTTTAGTCCTATAAGTTTCATACCCCAAATTTGCCCTACTAGCATTAGTGGTTAACTTATAGCTATTCGCCTATTCATTATTATTGGCGTTATCATTTTTATATTAATTTTTTCTAAGTTCTTAATAAGGGGGTGTATTGTCTCAAAAGGACAATCAAAATCTGATGGTCCATTAAGGTACTTTTGTGGCCCGTTATCATTTATTTTTGTCAAGAGGGGTGTGTAGCTTCAAGTGGACCATCAAAATATGATAGCCCGTTAAAATGTTTTTGACCCGGGGGGAGGGAGGGGGTGTTTGTTGAATTCATCTAGTCCAATAGGGCTTTGAGGCCCATTTATAATGACAGAGAGGGGGTGTGCGTTTGGAATGTGGAAAGCCCAATTTACTAAGGCATGTTAAATTTTTGTATACTTCTAAAGGTTAACTGAGGTCAACACATCCTTGGTCTTACTTTCTTACATTTTAATATTATAGATGATATTACTATTTATTGGTTTTTACTTTATTCTTAATATTCTGAAAAGTTGACTGGGGTCAACGTATTAACTTTTTCATAAAACTATTATTCTTATTATTAGAAAATACAAATTATACTATTATTATTTTATTATTATTAAGTCTATTATTATTTTGAGATGTTGACCGAGTCAACCCAAATGGTTGAAACCCTAATGCAAGCAGCGGCTACTATTCATCATACCCTTTGCCAAGAAACTTACAAGCCTAAGTCCTAAAAATCAAACATTCAGAAACCAAATCGTATCGAATCAAAAGGGGATCAAATATTACACGGAATCTAATTTTATTGTTATTGAATATACACACAAAATCAGTCCAAATACATCCAATTTACAAACCCTAATCTAACAGAATCTTCTAATTTATAAATCTAATTACAAACAGAATCAATTATAAAATATAAAATCCGTATACAATCTTCAATCAATCTCAAAAAGTAACGACAATCAACAATAAATTCCTAATTGAATCTAAATTCTAACCTATAAATAAAACTTAAAACTATCAGGTAAAAGGGAAGAAAAGGAAAGAGGAATTTGGAGAAAATAATCGTGATAGTGAGAAAACCAATCCGCGAGTTATCCACCTTCTTGAGATATATGTTTCAATTTCTGAAACCCTAGATATGTGCTTCAAGCTGCGCCTCCATCATCTCTGTTGTTGCCGCCAATCTTCGCACCTGCAACCAAAAAAGAGGAAGAAGATTAGACAGAAGGAGAAAGATCCAAAAGGACATTTACAAGAAGAATCACTGCAAGGAAGGTAAGCCCAAAACTTAGCTTTAAATTGAAAGATTATTATTATTGTTGAATTTCGGGTCGGTTGGCAGTCTGATCTGGATTTCTGGGAAATTTAGGGTTCATAATTTAGGTTTAGGGTTCATCACTTAGGGTTAGGGTTCATCCATATGGGGTTAGGGTTCTAAGGGTCCATGCTTCTGGGTTGGATAAGCGTTAGGGTTCTTGGGGTTTGGTTGAAGATTGGGGTTAGGATTCTTAGGGTTCTAGGTTTCTGGGTTTTGGCACAGTGGTTTGCTATGAAGGTTTGATGTTTTGGGTTGAACAACAACCAGAAAATTGGACAGAAAGGGTGCTTTGTGGTGACTCATGGTGGTAACCGCCGGTAGAAGCGATTTCTGGCCGGCGGGCGATTTTCGATCACCTAGAGAGAAGCGAGAGCTCCTCTCTCTAGAAATACAATTGATCTGTTGTTTTGGGGATATAGAGAGAAAGAAGAAGAAAAAATAAGGCCTAGCATTGGGCCTATGTTTTTATAAACCCTCATTGATCTGGTGCCTGCATTTCCACGATGTCATACCCCAAATTTGACCGCCCTTAGTGCTACTGTCAAATTTATTTTCGAACTTGGGTTTTAAAATTCCTTTTGTTTAATTATATTAATATTTTTGGGTTTTATAAATATTCGTTCTCAAGTCCAGTTAAAAATATAATAATTTATTTCAAATTATTTATATTTTTAAATAACAAATACTTGCTCGTCTTCATGTATTTTCAATTGGCTCTTTATCTTAAATAAGTAACATATAACAGTTGGTAAAAAATGAAGCTTGCAAATATGAGGTCGTGGGTTCGAATCTCTTATGGTGCATTTTTTAACATTTTTTCTATTTCTTTTTGTTACTAATTTTCTTTCCTTTTTTGGAAATCTAGCTTGCGCTTTTCATACATTTTGGATAACTTAGTCTCTAAGTTTTTTCTAACCTAATTCAAGTCTATAAATAGGACTCTTATTTGTCCTAAAAAATCATCCACAATTTTACAATCTCTCACAATTTCACTCATTCATACACACTTCATTTTTTTTGTGCAAATTTCTTCTTCTTTCAAAAAAAAAAAAATTAATACTGTTACAAAGATTTTTGTTTTGTCCAATGATTTCATATGAGGCCTCCCTCTAATTTTCAATTCTATTTTTTTAATTGGTTTGTTATTTTAACCATATGATGATGATCTAATGGTCTAGTTGTTTTCAAAAATTATTTCTTGACAAAACTGTAGGGGCAATTCCGAGGAGAGAGCATTTTTACTTGGGACACACCTTTGTGAGGGACACACCACTTGTCCATCTAAAACCTTAAGGTTATAGATGAGTGGGTTCTCTCACTTATAAGTGCTCAATCTTCCCTTTCATAATCAATGTGGGACTTCTTCCTCACACTTGATTCTTAACAAAAACTAGCAATTCTCTCAATTCACAATTGCACACAGACCACACACATTTAATACACACCATCCAAATTTGTACATAATTATGGAGAATTTATGTTTTTGGTTTTGGCTCACCTTACTTATAAACATCATAATAGATTCATGTAGATATATGAATTATCGCTACTATTTTTTTATTTATGTTAACATTTTCCTAACTTATATGTGATTACAACTCTTGATTTTTGTTATTAGTATTATCTTAGTAAATATACAGGATATCCCTAATTTAGTTCTTATAAAAAATTAACCAATTAGTTCTTGAAATCAATATGTGTTGCAAAACTTATATACAACATCATCACTTCCTCAATTCATATATCATTATTACTCTAATATTTGATATATTCTATCTACTATGAACTAAAAAATTGCAGAGTTTATGAATTTCATCTCTAATGAGCTTTGATTTCTACTTTATCCAATCACTACCAACAAAGAGAAAAAAACAAACGATATCACAAATCAAAGAAACAGGAAGAGAAAGCAACTCACCTGCTGGTCTTAATCAACAACTTGGAAAACAACATTATAATAAAACATCACAAGCTGAACAGATCCCTCCACCGATGCAGCCAGTCCACCTTTAATCAGCCTTCATCGATGCCACCACAAGATCCAACGAATCTGGAGTCTGACGGCAAGAACTGCACACGCAACTCAGCTGGTGCAAATGTCAACCAGAGCCCTCCATTTCGCACAAAACAACAACATCATTGAAGATCCACCATCGAAACTTCCACGATCCGACCGTCTCCCCTTCAAATCCAGAGACAACCGCAACCGCCTCTGTGCAATCATCATGATTTCGCTCAGATTCGCAAAGTCATTCTCCGTTAGCATCCTCTGGTTTGTTTTCCATTATGCTTTTTATTAATGTGGTTTGATTAAGACATGTTTGATTAAATGAGTTTGTGTATGAGATTTATGGGTGTTGGTTTTGTTTGGAAAAAAATTGAAAAGAGGGATTGTGAAGGTAGAAGAAGGAATATCGTGAGGGAGGAAGAGATAATTTGGGATCAGTAATTTTTCTCTTTGTTTTATTGTTATTTATACTATTTCTATTATTATTATTTTATTTTTAGTTTTTAGGATTAACTTTAACAAATATTGAAATGGGTCTTAGGCCCATATATTGATCTAATAGCGACATCGCTTATTAATTTAACACCACCTTTAATTTAGTCATTTCTTTTATTTATTTAATTTCTCTAAAAAAAATATCATATAAAAATACAAAAACTATTTAATTTCAACATATTACCGGTAATCGAATTTCACATCCTCGAGTAATTAGTGGTAGACTTAACGTTTACCAATTAGTTATTTAAAATACAAAATATATTTTACTGGATTATTTAGTTAAATCTATTTTCTAATTAATTCAAACATTTTTCTTAAATTAAGTTAATTCAATATTTTAAAAATATATTAAAAACCACGCAATTCACCAGTGGACGATACGTGGCCAATATTTGGCCACGTGATGAGGAAAACTTTATCAGATTCCCTCCGCCTCCTCTGTGACAAGCAACGCATGGCCAATATCTGGCCACGTGATGAGGAAACTATATCAGACTCCCCTGCTTTACGTCATAATATAGCTAACTAGTCAAAAAACATTTTTTCAATTAACATAACAAAAAACCCAAGATATTCTCGAAAAAGGATTAAGGAGAATTGCTATCGAAATTAACTATGAACTGCGTCTACGATCACTTTTATACAAAACCCAGACAAGGTTCAAGGATAAATTCGAAATCAATTATACACAATCCTATAAAAAACACCAACCCACTACGAACTACGAATTGGGACTTTGATTCCTCCTAAGAGGATACGTAGGCATACGACTAAAATCTTGGTGAGTTCCCCTAATAACAAACTAAAACCATATTCCCTAAAGGTCGCGTTTTTAAACCTAGTATCCTTGTGAACAAGGTATATGAGGGGTGCCTAACACCTTCCATTTGTCTAGAACTGAGTCCAAAAGACCTAGAATCTCTAACATTTTAAGGTTATCCTTTATATTCCCTTCCTTAGGATAAAAATTAAGGGTGGAGACTCTCAAATTTAAAAACCAGTTACAACACACGTCCTTACCATATGCCCTCATTGTACGTCTCTTTGATCTCCATCAAAAGATCTTAAAACGCACGTCCATCATAAGCGTGTGTGCCTTCTCGTACGAGGACCAAACAGACCTCCCAAGTGTTTGTGATTTTGGGCCTAGCACATTGTGTAACCCCCCCCCCCCTCATTTTTACTACTAAGTTAGAAACTGTACCCCTCATGCGCTACTGGGCCTAGTTCAATATCTAAACTTGGGCCCTTGCTAAACCAAACCCCCTAATTTTGTTGCGTAGTACAGATTAACACCCCCCCCCCCCCCCCTTTGTGATCTGGGCCTAAATCCAATATATAGATTTAGGCCCTGTTACCTGCATCCCCCTGAATTACTCAGCCCAAATAAAATACACTCCCCTGCGTTTTTAATGATTTTTATTTCTTTTTTATATTTTATATTTTCATTTATTTATTTTATTTATTACTATTAATATTTTAACTATTTAATATATTTTTTAATATTAAATTTAAAATTATTTTTTCTCACTAACTCATTATTAGTTAATTTTAAATTGCATTAAAATTATTTTCCTCGTGCATTAAAAATATTTTTATTTTTTTAATATATTTAAGAAATATCTAACCAAAAAATTACTAACAATTTTTCACCAATATAATTTAAAATCCAAGATATCGTTTTCAAAAAGGATAATGGAGATATTTCTCAGTAACTACAAACTTCGTCTAACACACTACTATTTTCAAACCCAGCTTTGTTCAAGGATTAATTCGAAATATTTTTGTAATCCATAAAAAACACCAACCAACTGCGAACTACGAAATTGAGACTCTAAATCCTCATAAGAGGATACGTAGACATACGACTAAAATCGTGGCGAGTTCCCCTAATAAAAATTAAAACCCTATTTTCTAAAGATTGCAATTCTAAACCCTAGTATCCTCGTCTAAAATGAGTCAACAAATTAGAATCTTTGTCAAATTAGGGTTATCCTTTATACTCCCTTCCTAAATATAAAAATTAAGGGTGGCGACTCTTATTTTAAAAACTGGTTATAACAGTCGGTGACTCTGCCGAGGACTCAACCCTAGAGTTTTAGAAGCCTTCCTCTTAGGTTTAGCGTTTTTGTTTGGATTTTTTGTGTTTTCTATTTTTTCTCTATTTATTTATTATTTATTATTATTATTATATTTTATCTTTTATCATTTGTTGGTGGGATTTTATTTCAAAAAAATTATTTTCAAAAAACCTTAGAAAGAAGGTTCGTCTATTGGCCAAGGGGATACATCATCCATATGAGTTTTTGTGACGACTTCACCTAGAGTCGTTGGAATTCCAAAAAAGAAATATGTCTCAAGAGATATCCTCTTGAGGGGTAGAATTTTGGAATGAAACCTATGACTTTTTGTAGAAACCCTAAACTAAAATCTCTGGTGAGACCTTTCACGACCTTAAAGACGAAAGTTTCAGTCTTCAAAGAGGATCCACTTAAGGGAGGCCCTTGTTCCTTTCTCTCTAGTGTTATCCATGATACCCTTAAGGAAACTACCTTATGGGAAGGGTAGAATATTTGTAGGCCAAAACTAGAAGTCTACCATCTAAGGATACCTTTCATCAAATCTCGTCACTAAGCCACACAATCAATCATGCATTCATACATCTTGCATTTCACATATTCGTTATTCTCCATTCTTTTTTGTTTGTCTTATTTAAAGGATTAAAAAATATATATAATCAAGGTTTTTGGTGAAGTATCCTAAAAATGAATGTCAAAGGGAAACAACTTGTCCGTGTTAATGTCGTCAAGCCAGGTATGACAAAGATCAAGACTATCAAAGGGAAACTGTCTAAAAGAGCTTTGAAGATGTTTACTCGCCGTTATGGGGATACCATTGAGTTGACAAAAGTGGATGTACAATTAGATGCTATTTATTCTTTGGTTAAGTTCTAAGATCCTCCATTTAGGTGCTTTACCTTCCAAGACTTTCAACTAGTTCCAACTTTAGAAGAATTTGATAGACTCTTGAATTTCTCTAAGGAAAAAGCTTATGTGGGAATTGGGAAGACTATTGACATTAAAGACTTAGAAAATGGATCAGACAGAACAAATGCAGATCTTTGTTAATGGTATTAGAGTAAATACTAAACAGTTGATTGATACAACACCTTGTGGCTTAGCTAATTTTTCAACAGCCACTGGTATTAAAAAGATAATTGAAGCAATTTCTGCAAACTATCATTTGGAGTTGTATGATAGGTGTGCAAGCAAATCGAAAGAGGTTATTGATTTGAAGTTGGAAACCAACAAGATCGGAATAGAAGATATAGTAGTTGTAGAAGTGGAGAAAAAACTTAAGACACTGAATATAGGTACCCAACAAGTAGCTCAAACTTAACTTGTTCAAACAGTTAGTTGTGAAATTTGTAGTGGACCTCATTATAGTGTGTATTGTTTCGCAACCCCGCAATAAATGGAAGAAATAAATTTATTGAAGCAGAATAATCCTTATTTAAACACCTATAATCTAGAGTGGAAGAATCATCCACGTTTCTCCTAGAAAGATCAGAAAGGAAATGTTCAACAACAGAGTCAAAATCAATATCAGAATCATTTTCAACAACCACGGCAGCAACAAGCTCCAAAGAAGGCAAATTGGGAAATAGCCATTAAAAATATGGAAGCTCATAATATTCAATTCTAAGAAGAGATAGAAATAATCATATAAACACCACAACTTCTATAAAAAATCTTGAAGTTCATATGGGTCAAATAGCATAACAACTAGTCGGTTCCCAAGCATCAGGTACACTACCTAGTGGAACTATAACAAATCCGAGAGAGCATAATAATGTGAGTGATGTGGTAACCAGAAGTGATAAGTCTACTGAAAGTTCTGAAGAGAAAATAGTGGAAGAAGACGGGTTGTTGGAAGTGAAGTTAGAAATTAAGGAACATCGGAAAGAGAAGAAGGATGTTGTTATTTCACCAGTGGTAAAGAAGGATAAGCAAAAATACCCAAAACCAATTATCAGACTTGCTTATCCTCCAAGACAAAAGAAGAAATACCAACATGAGAAGAATTTTGAGAAGTTTTTGGAGATGTTTAAAAATATTGAAATAAACATCCCATTTTCAGAGGCACTTGAGAAAATGCCCATATATGTTATATTCATGAAAGACATCATATCAAAGAAACACACCACAAATATCAAACCAATCATTTTGACTGAAACATGTAGTGTAATTCTTTAAGGTACGAAAGTTCCTATGAAAAATAAAGACAAGGGCTCTGTTACTATTCTGTGCACTATTGGGGATAGAAACTTCAAGAAGGCTTTGATTGACTTGGGACTCAGTGTAAGTGTCATGCCTTTGTCCATTTACAAAAAATTGGGTATTGATATGATTCAAGATACTAGGATGACACTCCAATTTGTTGATCACTCAATTAAACGACCATATAGAGTGGTAGAATATGTTATGGTAAAGATAGAAAAAAAATTTCTCAATTGACTTTGAGATTCTTGAAATGCCTGAAGATAAAGAGATTCCTCTCATTTTAGGCATATCATTTTTGGAAACTAGACGGTGTATGATAGACATAGGGGAAGGAACAATGACTCTCAAAGTCTATGATGAAGAATTCAAAATTGATGTTTGAAACATTATGAAGTACAAAGATGATGTTGGTACACGCCATACTATAAAGGTAACTGATCAAGTGATTGCTCAAGATATTTTGATGAACACACCACAAATACCTTTGGAACGGGTTTTGAGCCTGTCAATTTTTGAAAGTGACGAAGAAAAGGATGAGAAAGAGACAGAAGTGCTAGCAATGGTGGAAGCACAACCTCAGTGGATCAGATCTAACCACACCGGTGGGAAGATTTAAGAACACTACAATCATTAGAAGAAAAGTAAGAGTCGAAAAAAGGGACAGAGTTGAAACAGCTACCTGAGAATCAAAAATATATTTTCCTTGATACGAAAAAAAATTCTTAGCCATTATAAATTATAGTCTCAAAAGTTTACAAGAGGAAAAACTCATTCAAGTACTCAAGAAATACAAGAGTGTTATTGGATGGGAAATTGAAGATTTGAAAGGTATTAGCCGGACAGTTTTCATGCTCAAGATATTGATGGAAGATAATCACAAGTCGGTGGTTCAACCGTATCGAAGACTTAATCCATCCATGAAAGAAGTTGTTCACAAATAAGTTATGAAGTTGTTGGATGCGATTCTTATTTACCCTATATCTGATAGCTCATGGGTGAGTTTCGTGCATGTGTACCAAAGAAGGGAGGAACTACCATAATCATGAATGAAAAAAATGAGTTGATTCCGACAAGAACTGTCATAGGTTGGAGAGTGTGCATTGACTATAGAAGGTTGAACACTGCAACAAGAAAATACCTCTTTCCTTTACCTTTCATTGGTAAAATGTTGGAAAGGTTGACTGGTCACGATTACTATTGCTTCCTTGATGGATATTCGGGGTATAATCAGATTGCAGTAGACCATGAAGATCAAGAAAAATGAATTCACATGCCTATATGGTATATTTTTCTACAGAAGAATTACATTTTGGTTGTGTAATGCACCAGCTACATTTCAGAGGTGTATGACGTCCATTTTCATTGACATGCTTGAGAAGCACATGGAAGTGTTCATGAACTATTTTTATGTATTTGGATTTTCTTTTGATAAGTATTTAACTAACTTGTCTCTTGTTTTAGAAAGACACCAGTAAATCAACTTGATTCTCAATTGAGAGAAATGCCATTTCATGGTACGATAAGGTATAGTCCTAGGTCATAAAATCTCCCATATGGGAATAGAAATTGACAAAGCAAAAGTGGAGGTAATAGAAAATCTTCCACCTCTTGTGAATGAGAAAGGTACCAGAAGTTTCTTGGGACATGCGGGTTTCTACCGCAGGTTCATAAGAGATTTTTCCAAAATATCCAAATCGATGACTAGTTTGCTTGTGAAAGGCAAGCATTTCATTTTTGACAAAGAGTGTGGCGATGCATTTGACACTTTGAAGAGTAAGTTGGTCTCTGTACCAACAGTAATTGCCCCAAATTGATCTCTCCCTTATGAAATAATGTGTGATGCAAGTGACATTGCAGTAGGAGCAGTGTTAGGAAAGAGAATAGAAAAGCTCTTACATATGATTTATTATGCTAGTCATGTGTTGAATCATGCACAGATGAATTATGCAACCACAAAAAAAGAGTTTCTAGTAATTGTTTATGCTTTTAACAAGTTCAGGTCTTACCCGTTAGGATCTTAAGTGATTTTTTATACTGACCATGCTGCTTTGAAGTATCTTTTGTCCAAACAAGAATCATGCTACTTGATCATTTGGAAATATTGAATTCATAGCACATTTGAATGAGTACTTCACCATAATGAATCCAAATCACCTTGCAAGTAACAAGTAATTGAATAGGAAATAATACTTCGATCACAAAGAATTCACAACCTCATCTTTTGTGCCATGATTCATACTTGTACCTCAATCAACAAGCTATCTTACCTTGACAAATTACTTCTTCAATTTATGATCTTAAAACAAAACTAATGCCTTAAAAGAATCTTCTAAACCTCTTAAAAGATATTGACTTATGGAGCAAGTAATTAGGAGAAACCCTTAGATGGTGATGAACTTGCAATAAAGAATAATGCTCAATGTATCCTTGAGGAGAAAATCTAGCACAATGAACCTCTATTGAAGAATCATTACCAAGATTATACAATATGAGTAGGGAACCCTAATTATTTCGTTTTTTAATGCACGCTGATGAAGAAGTGGCTTAAGATGTTAAGAGGAACCAACTCCCTAGCTCATAGCATGACCAGTTGAGAATATGATGAAACCTTAAGCACAACAAGTAAAAACCCTTAATGCTCTTAATATTTGAAGTATCTTGATGAAGATGACTTTGCAGCTTGATGAACCTTACCAAGAAAGATGTTCATGATGCTTATGATTAGCTAACAATTCAAAAGTTATGAATGAACTAGTTGAATCAACTTGGGTGAAGTAGAGACTTTAACCCATGGAGGAAACCCTAATGCCAAGAGTCTTTTGATCCCATGCCGTAGGAGCTCATGCAAATGAATGATTGGTGATGCAAATGCATATGATATTTTGAATAAAATCTTTTAGGGGTAAACATTGAAGTATGACACTGACATTTCTTATATCTTAAGATTGTTGTGCATGGCTACAAGTAGACCTAGAATAGAGCATTGATACATTATTATAGATTATTGAGGTAACTTAAAAGAACCATGAACCTTATATTACATTCTCAAAAGTTTATTGTATTCCTTGAGGGCTGTTATGATGATGATTAGAATACCTTATCGAGTCACATTATTGGATTTAGAAGAAGTGAAAGAAATGAATGAGAAGAAGTAGAGCCACATAGAAATAAGAGAACAAGAGTTGATAAAGACTATGGACCCAATTTTGGCATTTGCACCATAAATGAAGATCCAACAAACCTTCAAAAAGTTATGTTTTCACTCATCGCTAACTTATGGCATAAGGCCATATATGATAATATGGATTCTATATTAACAAGTTCAGGTACTTAGTAAACTTTCCTCCAAGATGCAAAGCTATAGGTTGTAAATTGATACTAACGAAGAACTCAAATCATATAGAAGTGTTTAGAAGTACAAGGCTCTCCTTAAAGCCAAGAATTTTAGACATGGAGATAATGTAGATTTCTTTAACACTTTTTGACATGTTACAAGAATAAAATCTTTTAGAGTACTCATTTCACTTGCATCAATTATAACTTAGATGTACACAAAATTGACATTAAAATTGATTGTTTTATTGTTATTCAGAGAATATATATATATATATATATATATATATATATATATATATATATATATATATATATATATATATATATATATATATATATATATATATATATATATATATATATATATATATATATATATATATGGAACAACCTAAAGGATTCATGATTCATGAACAATAGACTAAAGTCTATAAGTTAGTTAAATTTTGGTATGATTTAAAATAAGGTCCTAAATAATGGAATAAAATGGTTGAGAATCTAATTATCTCGAATGAGTTAAAGGTGAATGAAAGTAACAAATTAATTTACCATAAACTGGAAAATGGAATTTTCACTATCATATATCTATATGTAGACGGATCTCTAATATTTGGTTGAAACATTCTTATCGTAAATAATGTCATATCTTTGGTGTGTAGCAAATTCGATATAAAAAACCTCAAGTAAGTGAGTGTAATCCTTGTATTAAGATTACTAGGTCGAGATAAAGAAGTTTCTTTGGATTCTCACTGCATTAAAAAGATCTTAAAGAAATATAAATAATTTTAAACATCACTAATACAAATAAAACTTTTTATGACGAATTTTTCACCTCAAACATGCTAAAAACCGAGTATATGTCCTAGAAGTGCCATGTTTGACTTTTTTAGAAAATAAACAATCATTTCTCTCGGTTTTCTCAAAAACCAATGTAATATAGCTATAAGTGAGTGTCATGTTTTATCCATAAACATTATAAATCTATTCCCTCGATTTTTTTTGGAAAAATGAGGGAATATAGCTATAAGGGTCTCGTTTTGAATCCCCGTTAATGTATTAAATTTTTTTTCCAATAATTTCTCACTTGATGTCTTTCTAGATTCTCAAAATATTTTCTTTAGTCAATTTTTTCCATGTTTTTATTTGTTAATTAATAATTCTCAAAATCTTTGTTATCAAAAAACAAGAATAGACAATAATAGAAAAGGAAATATTTCATTAATAATAAAAAACAGAGAACAACAGATAACTATTTCATATATTCAACCTTTTTTTATCAATAACAAGTATAGGTCCTAGGAGTTTCATGTTTGACTTTTTTAGAAAATAAACAACCTTTTCTCTTGGTTTTCTCCAAAACCAAAGTAACATAGCTATAATTGAGCGTAATGTTTTATCCATAAAAAGTTATAAACCTATTCCTTCGGTTTTTTGGAAAACTGAGGGAATATAGCTAAAAGGGGTCTCGCTTCAAATCCTCGTTATTGCATTTAATGTTTTTTTCAACAATTTCTCACATGGCGTCTTCTCGGATTCTCAAAATCTTTTTAGTTAAGTTTTTTCCATGTTTTTCTTTGTTAATTAGTAATTCTAAAAAAAAATTTATCAAAAAACAAGAATAGACAATAATAGAAAAGGAAATATTTCATTGATAATAAAAAAATAGAATAACAAATAACTATTCAATATATATTCCAACTTTTGACTCCACTCAACTTCAACATTATATAAACTATATTTAAATGAGAGAAAAGTTCAGAAATAACTCTTTCATATGGTATGAGGAAAGTCATTTCCTTCCGAGAGATGATTATCATTTCCTTTAAGAAGTTTAAAATGGTAATAGTAAGATTAACTCTAGCATTGCAGGTAAGGAATAACAAGAGATGTTTGCCACTCCAAGTAAGCGCTTCTAGTTATTTCTCTCTTGGATGGAGCTTTGACACTAAAATTTGATACAAAACTTTTGCAATTGGGAGTAGAGTAGCAGGACAGGTGGACTTATCTTTATTGGCATAAATTAGGTGAAGCTGGGTTGAGTATACATTGTTGAATCTATAATGTTCAACACAACTACCTGTCTCTTCAAAATTTATTGTCTTGGCAATAAGTGATGGAGTAATGGTGATATGAGAGACTTTGACATAGGAATTGATTGACTTAGAATCATGACCAGTTGGTACAACAAAGGCATTTAACCAGAACTCTTTAATGAGAATAGTGTAAACGGGGTCATGAAAAATGTCAAAGTAACCGTTCAACTTTTGTTTGGATAAAGTTTTCCTTAGATAAAAACATTTGTCTTTCAAATCATCGCAATTAATAAACTTTTTATTGATAACGAACAAGAGATTTTCATCTATTTTTTGAATAAAATAAAAGATTTTGAAACTAGGTTTGAAGACACAAAGAGTTGTAAATGAGACATTAAAAATAACAATAGTGTTTAAATATCTCAAAGCCTCCTTGAAAATTCAAAATATATGTTACGTTTTGAATATGGATGATCATTGCTATTCTAATGATATTAATCCAATTATTGCCACATTTTAGAAATAAAATCACATTTTACCTCAGATTTTCTTGTAATCGATGGGGGGGTGATTCAAGAACCTTTGTTTCTATTATATTTCCAACTCCTTAAACAAATTTGACCCTAATCCTAAGTCGTACGCGTCATTATTTGGGATGGATTGCAAGATAATGAAATATTGTAACTTAAGAAGCTTGAAAAAGTTCTCTATGATGGATTGCAAGTGAAGAAAAACATTTTCAAATATTTAAAATAGATAACTCCTTTAGAATTTGGGCGCATGCAATCCATATAACATTTTCCAATGTTTGGAACAGAGATCTCATTACAGCAAAGATTTATTGTTCTCCAAGAATATGGATTTGTTGTAATATTGTGTTTTAATATTTTGTGTAACCAATATAATGTAAAAATAAAACTTTTTCACCTCGATTTTTAACAAAACCTATGGGTTAAGGTAGCGTTATAAATGAGGATATTGATCATTATTTTTAAACAAATATTTATCGGTCATTTTATGATTATCAACGCTCAAGACACTACCTTTAGTGATTCGTATTAAACCTAAAAAATGTCCACTATAAAAGCATTATAATATCTAAAATTGATAATGAAACATCATGTAGCGCTTGAAACTATCTATATCCTTTACTTTAAGGTTTGCAAAAGTATTTCGCATGAAGAGTTCTCTATGATGGATTGCAAGAGCAGAAAATTATTTGGGTTTAAGATTTGTATTCTTATATATTTATTTTGAGCAGAAAATAATTTATTTAGCTAATTTTTTTTGTTTTATATCCAAAAAAAATGGAAGCAAAAGCAATTGAGAATATAGTGGCACCCAACATTTGATCTTCCCAAGAATATCAAGGATTTGAAGATTCAACATATGATCTTCATGGATAAATTAATTTTTATCTTATTATTCTGTGTAAACAATGTAATACTTTGGGTAAACATTGTAGTTTATAAATAAATTATTTTATTAATTTTCTACGTAAACAATGTAACGAGTTTCAATTAAAAAAACAATCAAACTTACCCCTCTATTTTATTGATAAACCAAGATATATGACGCCTAGTTTTGTAAATAATAAAAGTGCAGATGATGAGGTTGAAACTCATGCGCAAATAAATTTACTCCTCGGTGTTTTAAAACCCAAGGTGTTAAGTGGTTACCTTTCATGATACCCTTTATTACCTCGCTTCTTTAGCTGAGGTAAAATGCATATCACGTCCGAGGTTAAAAGCGCTTTTTGTAGTAGTGCACTTCTGCACCCCGTATGAAATATAAATAAGTGCCAAGTATTAAACTCTTCAAGATCACAGGTGATAGCATAAGTTAATATGAATATGTGAGCATAATTGGTAGCTTTGGGTATGCCACAGATTGTACTAGACCTGACATTTCTTATATTATGAGATTGTTGTGCACGGTTACAAGTAAACCTAGAATAGAGCATTGTAACACTATTGTAGAGTATTGAGGTAGCTTAAAAGGACCATGAACCTTAGATTACATTATCAAAAGTTTCATGTTATCCTTGAGGGATATTCTGATGATGATTAAAATACCTTATTAGATAATTCTAAAGAAGATAATTGTTACATCACTGGAGGAGAAATCTCTTGGAAGTATAAGAAATAAATAATTCTCGCTCAATCCACTATAAAATTATAAATGATAGGTGTTGCAACTGCTAGTGAAGAAGAAAGCCAGTAATAGAGAAACTTGTTAGCGGAGATTCCGTTATGGGAAAAACTCATTTATGACTTTATGAAAAAATATATAATTAATCTTTTATTTTGTTTTTTTAATATAAACTTTTTATTTGTAAGTTTATTAACATGTGTCGTAAGGGCACACGTTAGGATATGACCTTTAATTATAATTGATATAGATTCAGTTGCAAAGTCCCCATAAAATATCAAGTGTGGGATTAATTATTAGATCATGTTAACTTGTGCCCTAATGACATAAGATAAAAATTAAATATCTAAATTTTATTTTTGTGGTTATTAACATGTGTATTTAGGGTATAAATTAACATGACTTATGTGATGTTAACTAGCACCTTAAAGGCACAAGATAAGAATCAAATATAAAGATTTTATTTTAAAAATTATGCATTGATTTTATTAAAAACATTTGTTGCAAAAATACCCTTAACATATACTCTATCAGTCCTAAAATATAAGAGAAAAAAACAAAATTACACTTATTAAGAAAAGTAAAAGCATAATGATTTGACTTGTTGTTTTTATTGAAAAAATACATAGGAAGATGTAAAAACAATTCTAAATGGTTGATGGTTATACTAAAGATGAGAGAGAATGTAAGTTAAATGTAATTTGCATTTAATTTTACTTTAAAAAGAATGAAACTTGGTTTTTTCTCTTATATTTTGGGACAACAAAAATGTATTTTTTTTTTTTTAATATTTTGAAACTGAGGAAGTGTTTATTTATGTTATATTATAGTCAGTGTTGTCAGCAGGGGATCAACTAGAAATGTTCAAGGAGTATATAACAAAATTGAAGGAAGTTGTAGAGGGAAATAGAACAATTGAGATTATAGAAAATAACATACTTATCATAAGTATAGAAGCAATGGTATTTCAGAAACATTTTATACGTCACCATTCAAAAAGGATGAGTATGATATAGAAAAGTATACAACTATGTTGATTATTGCATCTTTAGAATTTGTTGAGTTATGCTTTAGAATTTAAATTTCTATGGACCGGATTGCAAATTTTGAAGATTTATAGGGACTAGTTAGTAATTTTTGAAAAAATTACATTTTTTATGAAGGAACTTTCTCTATCGGGAGCAAGAAAGATCGGAGTATTCAAGTTATCACCAATAGGATGTGTGTCATTGCAAAGAACTGTGAAAGGAGGCATAGAAAGAGATTGTGTTAAAATTATAAATGAGAGAGCATTGATTTTCAACTCCAAACTTTCTTCTTCACTTGTGGATCTAGTAAACAAACTTACAGATTCTAGGCTTGTCTACCTTTAAAGTTATATTTAGTTGCATTACATTATCATAAATCACACTCACTATGGTAAGATTGTATGATAATGAAAACTTGAAATTTAAGAAGCTTGAAAAAGTTCTCTATGATGAATTGTAAGTGCATGAAAACATTTTTAAATATTTGGAACAGATAACTCCTTTAAAAGTTGGATGCATGTAATCCATATAACATTTTCCAATGTTTAGAACAGAGATCTCCTTACAGCAAATATTTGTTGTTCTCTAAAAATATGGATTTGTTATAATATTGTATTTTAATATTTTGTGTAAACAATGTAATGTAAAAAAAAATCTTTTTCACCTCAATTTTTAACAAAATTGATGGGTTAAGTTAGTGTTATAAATGAGGATATTGTTCACAATCTTTAAACAAATCTTTGCCGCCCATTTCATGAGTATCAACGCTAAGACACTATTATTAGTGTTCCACGTGAAACCTAAAAATATTCCACTATAAAAGCATTATGATATCTAAAATTGATAATGAAATATCATGAAACGCTTGAAATTATCTACATCCTCTACTTTAAGGCTTGTAAAAGTATTTGCCATGAAGAGTTCTCTATGATGGATTGCAAGAGCAGAAAATTGTTTGGGTTTAAGGTTTGTATTCTTATATATTTACTTTGAGCAGAAAATCATTTGTTTAGCTAACCTTTTTTTTTTATATCAGGAAAAAATGCAAGCAAAAGGAATTAAGAATATAGTGGCACTCAACATTATCTTCCCTAGAATATCAAGGATTCGATGATCCAACATATGATCTTCATGGATAAATTAATTATTAGTTTATTATTTTATATAAATAATGTAATATTCATGGTAAACATTGTAGTTTGTAAACAATTTTTTTATTAATTTGCTATGTAAACAATGTAATGAGTTTCAATTAAAAAAATATATAATTTATCCTTCAATTTTATTGATAAATCGAGATATATGAGGTTCTAGTTTTGTAAATAATAAAAGTGTAGATGATGAAGTTCGAACCCATGCGCAGATAAATTTACCTCTCGGTGTTTTAAAAACTGAGGTGTTAAGTGGTTACCTTTCATGATGCCCTTGCTATAATGTTTCAGAAACATTTTATACATCACCATTCGTAAATGATGAGTATGATGTATAAAAATATACAACTATTTTGATTAGTGCATCTTCGAACTTTGTTGAGGTATGCTTTCAGGGACCAATTAGTAAAATTTTAAATTTCCATGGACTGGATTGCAAAGTTTGAATATTTATAGGGACTAATTAGCAAGTTTTGAAAAAATTACATTTTTTTATCAAGGAACTTTATCTATTGGGAGCAAGAAAGACTGGAGTATTCAATTTATCACCAATAGAATGTGTGCCATTGCAAAGAACCGTGATAGGGTGCATAGAAAGGGTTTTTGTTTAAATTATAAATGAAGGAGTATCGATTTTCAACTCCAAACTTTCTTCTTCACTTGTGGATCTAGCAAACAAACTTGCATATTCTAGGCTTGTTTACCTTGAAAATTATATTGAGTTGCATTATATTATCATAAACCGCACTCACTATGGTGTCGAAGTGTCAATGTTGTATTTCATATGTTTGTGCTTCATAGTCTGACAGATTATTTTTTGTGGATCAGGAGTTGAAAATGGAGATGGTTCATGTTATGGCATTGCAAATATAAAATTTGGTCCTCTGTGTAGTTCTTTCAGCTTAAAAGTTTGTCCAAATACATCTTAATATGTGTTCTGGGACTGTTATCACCCCACAGAAAGAACTAACAGAATAAGCGTCAAACAAGTTTTAGATAACAAGATAGATGAGTTTCTTTGGAAAAAAAATTTTCTTTTAAATTTAAAAAAATTAACTGATTTTTTTAACATAAATAAAATAGTTAATTAGATACATTAAATACAGTGCATCACCTATTTTCTCTAAATAGGTACAAAATTGGTAAATTTGGGTTTCAAACAGTAAATTAAATTTATCCAAAATATATCCTTCCAAGGAATTCATAAATTTTAAATTTTTAAGCCAAATAAAATCCAGTAACATTAAACAACTGCATTACCATTACTTAATAACAAAACCCCCATAAAACCAAATTATAAATGCAATACTATAACACTGCCAAAATTACAACTAAGTTTTATCCAAAAATATGGAGCAATTGCTGTTAGTCCCAATTCAATTATCCATTTCAACACTGAAAATCTACAACTCCAGTAGCAATAATTTATAACAAAAAGTTAGTCATAAACTTGGTTAACTATGCTATCTTGCAAAACATTTAAGTCATAGAAGGAAAATGAATGTAAATGTATCAACCAAATTGACATATACCTATCCTTGTATCCAACACAATCAAGCCAACAACAATGAAGCAAGCATTTCTTGTCCTTCATTCAATGAACTTCCATAAAAATCTTATACATGCTTTAGTACATTATGATATAAATCAAATGCGAAACTTCTACATTCGGTCACTTTGCATCAAATTACTTATAACATGTTATATTTGTTATACATGTACTGAAAAATTCAGGTTTCAATTCTAAAAATTCAGGTCCAATTCTATATAACCTTTTTGATAAGCAATAGTGTATTAAAAGAGAAGCAAAGAGTACTTCAACCCATCAATACAACGAAGAGGCAAGCTCCACTAAGAAGCAAACCCACCAACAACTAAACCGCAAACCATCAGCGGACAGCAAAACAGGCCAACATTTGTAAGTAGTTTGCATTGGCAAAAACATATATAAGTATCTATGTCAGGGGATAACATACTATTAACGTGGAATCTGATCAGAATCAAGACCTCTAGGGTACATGGACATTATGCACAAAGCATAAGGTAGAAAGAAAAACACAGCTAAGAACACAAGAACACCAAGATCAGCTTCTTCTCCAACCGCTGGACGGCGCTTACTGGTCCAGTATATCTGACTTATACACCATGAGCAGTATAAAGCAGCTATGACTATCACAAGTATCATTGAATGAAATGATACTGAGGAGCTTGCTCTGCAATGCAATGAAGGAGAAAGAAAATCATGTAAAAACCATGCTAATTCTACAATACAACTGGATATTATAACATGGAAATTAGGTGCGATAACAAACACCTGTTGAGATAAAGGAATCCGCCAATTAAGCAAAGACATAAGAAGCCCACTACAACAACAGCAGACGGGTAAATTGGTGCAGTGCCATCCCACCAGCCAGTGCCCAAGATCCATTTGTACATGGTTGTTTTCCCATTCTCCTACAATAAGTTTCAATCAGTTAAAGAGCGTAAGTGTCAATTTTTAGAAGAACTAAAACATGGCTACAAGATTTGGAGTTGACACCATTAGATGAAATGCAAACTAGTCAAAATTAACTTCATTCGCAGTTTGTTTCCATTTAAATATAAGCCAAGACAATAGCAAATACCAGTAAAATCTTGGGATGAACCTTATGTGACAAGCATTAAAGGTAATCCAAAGTTGAAAGCTACGGTATGTAGTAGTAGAATAGCAGTTAAGCATGTAGATTACAAAATTGCAGGGGAACAAATACTTTCTCTAGAGAATTGATATGAAGCACGGACACTAAAAACACGACACCAACAGTAATACGTCGACAACGGTAATAATTTAAAAAAAATATAAAAAAAAAATAATTACAAGTGTCGGTGTCGATTTTAGACATCGATATTGACACGGACACACTTTTTCTAGAGGTGTCGGTGCTATATAACTTGGACCACGAAGGAAAATGAAGTTGGAAAATGTCAAAAAGGAATCATATTGAAAGAGCATTTAATACCTGAAAGAAATGAGTAAATGTGGAAACAATTTGACATACCATTTAAGAGAATAACAAATGTGGACATAATAAACAATATATGATGCATGCATGTATTACTCGATAAAAACTTGAAAGCAATATAGCTACTATTTGAAGTAGAATAAATGAGGTAGAAATAAGTTGAAAATACCTCAAAGAGATGGTCTAGAAAAAAATGAGTGAAAGATCCCGCTGATATCAAGAGAAAACACTGCATCTTTGTAAGGGGAAGCTGCAATACATAATATGAAATTAGTATTAATCAATAATAAATTATGAGATTATGAAGAAAAGTTGAGGGGTCACCCTGGAGTGAGAAGCATGAAGAAGGCGTGAACGGAGAAGAAGGGATGAAATCTTAGAGTAAAGGGAAGAGAGAGGAAATCCTAAGATAATGAAGTAACCGAAGGGATCGTGGATGAGATTGGCTACGAAGGAGACTACAGTGTCACCGCCAAGAAAAGAGGCAAGCCACACGGAGAAGGAGCCAATATCAGGTCCAAAGAAGGCATTGATGGTGTAGACGAGTGTGTGGTGTGGGCTAAATCTTCCATTAGAGGTGGTGGTTAGACACAACCCCGACGCCATGGCGAACATGAGATGAGGACCAGGTCCCGGCATTGTAACAAACTAATCAACGTTCCAATTCTGAACCGCCCTAGAACAAGATATGTATATATATAATGGTACTGTGCTAGTCATGAATTGTGTGTGTGAGAGAGAGAGAGAGAGTAGTGTTTAGTAGAATGTTTAATTGCAATTACCGCCACCAATTTGAATTAGATTGTTAAATATCTCTCTAACATGCATTAATTAAGTGATCACTTCGCGGCTCAGTTATAACTTAAAAATACACTTTTCCTTTTAATTTCTCCTTTCATTTTATTTTTCTATACACTTTTCCTTTTTATTTCGACTTTCATTTTATTTTTCTTTAAGAATTTACATGAGAATACATTTAGAATATTCACATCAAAAAATTATATGAAAATATTTTTAATAATAATTTCTTTAAGTAATTTTAAAATATTAACTCAAAACTAACTTAGTTTGCTTATTTTTTATAATTATTTAAAATTATCCTAAACTTTGTTACTAACTATTTAAAAAATATATAAAAACAAACATGTTAAGAGAAAGTCAAGTGAGGCTGAGAGAGAGGGGGGGCGAATAGAGAGTGACAGAGGGTATATGCTGGATGCAGTCGTCCCCTAATGTCTATATGGGAAGTGGGTTGGGCATCACTACAGGTCATAGTGCCCGCTACAGGTTGGTCGTAGCCCGACTTTGACTTCTTTATTCTCCATTCTTTTTCATTCCTAATTCATGAGTTTACTTTTAGGTGGACAATATTCATATTGAGGGAGATCACAAATCCCGTAAAGTAGTATTTTGTTATTTAACATGATGGATAAACCACATTTTGTGAGTTATTACAAGTCCTAATACTTGATTTTGGCTACTTGATTTACCATTCAAAGGTTAATTTCATTGCATTTTGTTGTTTTTTTAGTAATATGTAAATAGCACAATAGGTGCCCTCTTTTGTAGTTTTAATGTGTTTATTGCTTGTGAATGGTTAGTTCTGATGAAGGCGTGAATGACAGCTCGATACCCAAGGAATAATAGAAAGCTGGAAGAAGTTGAGAAAAATGGAAGGAATATCAATTGCATTCTTGGGGTATAAGTGGTAACAATTCGCGTTTGAAGAAATGCTTATTTGAATGGATAAGAACAAGGCGCTGGAAGATAAAAGTTTGTACATAGTACACCCCTAATGCGCCTTGTGGTAAAAAGGACAACACTGTCTTCTCCTCTCCACCAACAGTCTCTAAATTTACATTTGTATCCCACTATTATCTATACCTGAATCTGATGCTATATGAAAGGCAGGAAATTGAGGGAAATTCGCTTATTCTCTTTTGGGCCTGGTTTGATTTATTCTCAAGTTCATTGTCGCGGTGCAAAAAAAACTCGAGCACATCGCACGCTCGAAATATAATAACAATAAAGTCTCCACCGAGATTTATTTGTTCCAAAAGGAACGGGAAAATGTCGAGTAAAACCCATGAAAGAAAATAAATGGTCATCGCAACCAAGAGAGGGTTCAAGAGTCGGTTATGCAAGGGGAGTGTATTAGCACCCCTCGTATCCATCTTACTAGACGGGAAACATTTAGTTAGTGTGCATTCGAGTGTTAGCGTAATAGTTTGTGATCTTCTACTTACTAATCGAGAAGGAGAAAGAAGAAGGATTTTTGTTTTTTAGTTTATTATGCTCGGCAAGACTTCCCAGTCATGTGACTACGTATTCCCCCGTGCAATGGGAAAGTCGGAGCTCCATAGTTCTGGTTAAAAAGGACAACAAGCTTGTATGTTGATTTTAGAAGAATGATGTGTTAGACATTTTAAACGTTTAAACTTTGACTTGTTTGCTCGTTTGAGAGACTTAAGTCTTTATGTTTGTTTTGTGTTGAAATGGCTAAGGCATTTTTGTTTTGAAAAGGTTTTTGAAGAGTCGTGCAAGGGCGAAAAACAAGTTTGATAAGTTGAAGTATTTTTTATGGGGATACAAGTATCCAAATAGGGAGTTCTACAACAGTGTCGGAATACTTTATAAGGGAATGTATCTAAATCTAAAGCACCATTCTTCTCCAAAAGCTTTGGTTTTGAAAGTGTGAGGTGAATCAAGATTTGCGTTTATTAAGTGTTTTAATCAGGAAGGAAGACTACTCAAACAATGAGCTTTAAGGCAATGTCGAATATTCTGTAAGGGAGAGGATATAAATCCAACCCTAATGTCATTCCTGTTTTTATTTAAGAAAATATATTTTTGAAAGTGCACTCGACGTTGGATCGAGGTTTGAAACTTTGATTAAGAAACGATTTGAAATGATGAATGGAAAAGGTTGATGGCGATGCAAAAGCAATCGACTTACAAGGGTTTGAAATGGTGTCTCGATATGTGGATCGAGCACGTGCGTTGTGATTGATTTGGAATTTATTTATGAAAAGACTCGACATTGGATCGAGTTTGTTTTTTATCTTTTTATGAAAAGTATTGATTTTAAATGATCCTCTTGTAATTAACAATAGAATAGTATCATACAATGAATAATAGAGCAAAGTAAAAGAAAGTGATAAAAATTATTACAACATGTGGGGAGTGGGATACAACTTGATCAAATGGGGATGAATCAGACAATAAATCGAAGCTATGATACCGAATATAGCACTATATTAAGCAATCGTTAGGCGATTCATATGAGAATTAACCCTATTTGAGGCCGGCAAATAGAACATATGCACTTAATGATTCGAAAGATAATATCAGAATTAAATCTCGATTTTGCTATGCAAAGCTAACCAATAAAACATAAAAGGCAAAGAAATATCGAATGTAGCACTATGTTGAGCAATCATAACGTGATTCATGTAGGAATCGACTCAATCTGAGGCCGGGAAATAAAAATATATGCATTCTAAAAAATTCTAAGCATAATATATGAATTAATATTCGAAGGTGTTACGCAATACTAAGGCAACCCAATTCAATTAACATCCACAGATATACCAACATATATTGAAATGATATTTAATCGAAGTAAAAGAAAATTAAAAATAAAGCTAATCTAAAGCAAACCATTTTTAATTAATCAACCAAATAATAAGCCAAAAATAAAATATAAAAAATAATCATAAACTATATAAAAACAACAAACAATTAATTAATTAACCATTTAGAAAAAATAGCCAATCAAAATCAAGATAAAGTAAAATTAAAATAAAATGTAACAGAGATATTAAATAAAAAAGAGAAGAAAACAAAAATTAAAACAAAAAACAAGTGAAAGGGCCTGAACAAAGTAACCAGGGGTGTGCATCAGCAAATAAGCTAAGCCCGAGAAAAAGAAGGCACGTGCTAAAGGGAGGTCCATTGAACCTCTTGTTAACTAAGTTGACCTCAGTGAAAGATCAAGGGCGTTAGATCTAGTGGTCAACCAAATTGACCTAGATTTGAGGGCTAAAAGCTAAGGCGCATGGTATAGACATAGAAAACACATAGGAAATTAGTAGAGGACTTACCAGCAAGATGTGGTGACAAGTGGCTCCGATGGTCACTTGTCACCACTAGACTCATCAACAAATAACACAACAACAATAAAACAACAAATCACCAGAATCACAACTCATTTAACATACTTTTCTCTCTTCAAATCAAAACATAAAATGCTCTGCAAATTAGTTATCACGCTACCACCATCCTCCTGTCGGAGAAGACGATGGTTGGTTGGCCGAAGGCTGCGCCACCTTGTTCTCCAGTGAGTCACCACCACCTAAACACCAAACCACCTTACCCCCTCTAAAATCGACCTTCTAAAACCAAATTCGTAGTCAAAAAACCCCAAAAAAACTAAATCATCAACCTAGATCTAACAGTCAAATCCAAAATCCTAAAATCAAAATTAAACCTTAAAACTAAACACAATCAACACAATACCATGTGGGTTTCAACCAGGATACACCCTCTGTCCCATATTATAAGAGAAATTCACTTTTTAGATTCATTGAATAGTTAATATATCTTATCTATATATATATTAGATACATTAATTATTCAATGAATCTAAAAAGTGAATTTCTCTTATAATATGGGACGGAGGGAGTAGCAAGCATGACAACTTGGTAACAAAAAAATGGTGAAAGGGGAGTCAAATCATACCTGATCGGAGAAAAATTTTGTTCCTACTCCGACGATGGCAAAGGTGGATCTGATAAGCTCCTTTGTTCTCTCTTTTAATTTCTCTCCTTCTACTCTTCTTTTCTCTGCAAATCTGTTGGTGTTGTGAAATTTAGGGTTGAGGCATAGCCCACTTCTTTCAGGGTTTCAACGTGAAACTCTGAAGAGGCTAATGAAAGGAGCTCTGAGTGTATTTGTGAGTTAGGGAAGATTTTTTGCAGTGTAACAATGCTTTGAGTGTTTTTTGAATAAATGAAATGAGAGGGGTTGTCTTATAGGCTTTAGCATGGGATTAAGAGAGGTTTGGAATGAGGTTAGGAGTTTGTTACAGGGTGAGATTCGGAGTGAGAAGAGAGACTCAGGTTTGGGAAGTTGTTAGAGAAAAAGGAAAACAGAAATGATGTGAAATTTATTTGGAAATTCAAATTGCTTTGTGAAATTGTTTTTAGGAATTTTGAAATTTATGTTTGAATTACTTGTAATTTGTGGCATATTGTTTGGAATTACTTGACGCCCTTGGATTGATGTGTGAATGGTTGGATTGAATGTTGGAGATTGTTAATTGGAAATGTTATTTTGGTTTTTTTAATGGTGTATAAAGTTATGTATGTATGTTGATACGTTTTTGTTGATGTTGTAAGGTTTTGATGGTTAAATTGGTTTACGAATCAGTACTATGTGAATGATGGTTATTGTTGTTGATTGGTAGGGGTGTTGAAATTAATTGGTTATATAAATTATCCTTATCTATATCTAAATTTGGTTAAGAAAAGTCGGTTAATTATTAATATAGTTTTAACCAAATTCATACTCTCTGAAGTCTTCATTTGAGCCCATAGTCACACTTTGTAATTGCACGTGAGTTGGTGCAAGATCAGCATTGTACTGGTATTGTTTGTAAAAAGCAGCAGCCAAGCCTTCCCAAGTACGGATATTGGTCCCTTCCAGTTGATAGAACCATTTCAACTGTGTTCCTGATAAGCTTTCTTGAAAGAAGTGCACCCATAACTTCCTGTCAGCAGTATGGGGTTGAATCTTTTGAACATACGACCTTAAATGAAGCTTTGGACAGGAAACACCATCATATTTTGCAAAAGTAGGGACCTTGAATTTGTGATGAATAACCACTCCTGAGACTAAGCCCATCTCTTCAAAATCCAACCCTGGCACTCTCTGGATCTCCATAGCATTGAGACAACATTCCAGTTGTTTGTATTTGTCATCAGCCGGAGGATATTGTTCATCTGAATAGTCTACTTCATTAAAACCCTGGTTGTTATTCTCCTCAGCTTTCACACTCTTATCATCCTGCTCTTGGTTATCATCTTCATTTGATGGGACTGCAAAATCTAGAGCCCTTCTGACCGGACCTTTGAATCTTCTATCCATATTAAGGATGACGGCTGGTTTCTTAGTCTTTTTCTTCCTCTCTTTGGTGATGAGGGTATTCAGCTCTTCTTGCCCCTTGGCTAAGTCCAGGAACATTTGTTGAAATTGAGCATTTTGAGCTTGCAGTTCTTTGCCGGTTTGTTTGAGAGCCATCTTTTAGTGAAATAAACAGCAAGAAGATGAGAAAACCTATCTTGGGAAATGCGTGCTATGATATGATGTGTATGGTATGTATATGCAATGTTTTCAAGGATCTCGCAGGATAGACAAAAGTGAAATGTTAGAAGTTGAGTCTGGATGTAGCTTTGACTGAAGAACTTTGCGTCTTTGAACGTCCTTCTATGAGATTCAAGCTCACCGTGTCGAGTGGATCCTAGCCTTTGACTCAATGGAACGTACTTCGGTATTTGATGACATTCGGTTAGAGGAAAATAAATCCCCTTGCCCCTTGCTAACAATCTGATTCATGATAAACCTACATCACAGGTCCCTGAGATCCTTGAAATGGTTAGTGATGTTATGATGTCATGATGTCATGTTTGAACAGATAGCAAACACAAACAGAGCACACAAGAGCCTTATGTTTAAAGGCTTGCATGAGGTTCGTAGGTAAGTAACCTTTCTATAGAAGTTAAGTTGGCTCAACCTGTCCTAAAAATAGTAACCGAGTTCTAGGGATCTCATATCACAGATCTTTCTCGAAGGTTTTATTTTAGTACAACAACTGATTTTCCACCAAAACATCCTGCAATTCAAATCTCAATGAGTATAGCATCGAGTATCAACCAACTCTGGACTGCACCGAAGTCGGCTATCTCACTGCCTTCTAATGGCCAAGATGGGTCAATTAAGGTTCTAAAAGTAAGTTAGTGCTTATGACACCATGCGGAAGCCCAATGTTATCCTTGGTTAACTCAAGGAACATCGGTAATAACCAAAGTATCACACTAATGTAGCCATCACTTCAACCATATCGGTCTATGCCGTATAATTTCCATGACCAATTTTTACTTACCTAGGGTACCCTAGATCCGGGTGTAGGATCTTTGCAAGAAATTAAACCCAAACAACCCATAAAATAAAGCAAGCAATGCAAACAATTTAAAGCAAATAGAAGTGAGCTAAGACTCTAAGGTAACTGTAATACGGTGGGAGAACTGACTTGGACGTTTTGTGTTTGATCGCAATTATTGCGGATAGCAAGAGTCACCACCGACTTTTCTTTTATCCAACAAAGGAAAGGGTGAAAAGAACAGGAAAGACCTTTAGAGATGTTTTCTTGAGTTCGAGGGGTAGGTTATGAAAAGGGAAGGTATTATCACTCTTTCCATCTACAGTTAACTACGGGCTCTTAGTTGCTTACTAGATCACTTGCTTTGTTTGAAAATGTTCTTTGTGGTGTGGGTTTGAAAATATTTTGAAAAACGTCTTTGTAATGATTCTTGTCTCTATAAGAATGCATACAAAGTATCGGTTTTAAAAATAGTTCAAAGTGATGTTTGTGGAAGATGTTTTTGAAAGTGATTTTGAAAAGTTCCCTTTGTAATGATTCTCGTCTCTATAAGAATGCGTACAAAGTGTTTTGACTTTTGAAAATGTTTCAATTGAAATTGTTGGTGTGAAAATGTTTTTTTAGTTATGAGCAAGCAAGCAACTACGAGCGTTCTACCTACTCGAAAGGTATTTGTTCTTTTCCTCCTCCTTTAAATATTTCTACTTTACCATATATTTGGTAAGAAGCCCTATCATTGGATGTGAGGGGACAGGCGTGGGTCGTTTGTATAGTCATAGAAGGCAACCTATGAGACGCTTTAGCAATTTCGTATATGAACTAGATCATTTACCGAAGGCAACATCAAGGGACATCGAGGGACTATGATCTTTTATCGAGGGTCTTGCTAAAACGCCCATATTCGAGGGACGTGACTATTTTCCAAGGCAACAAGTGAGATTATCCTAGAGGTGCATGTGTGTTAAGTGTGTTTGATTGCATGCATTTTCGTCTTTGATTAGTGTGGTCTAAATGTTGGTTTTAATATTGCCATACACACCCTAGTTAATAACATTTATGAAAGCAATAAAAATGCATAAAATAAAGGTCCTATGCTATTACATGTTTTTGGGGGGTGGGGTATACAAATGTATAAGTGGGGGTTCCAAGAAATAAAAGTCCTAATTATTACAACAATATTGAATAGCAAGAAAATATAAGACAAGAATAGTGTAAAAAAGAGAAAGAAAAGCATTCTGGATCCAAGGATATGCCCTTCGATTGCTCCATTTTTCCTTCTTTCGATTAGACCTGCAACCAGTATTGCATCCTTCGATTCACACTCCTTTGTTTGTTTTGTTTGCTACTGTGAAGCAGTAAGGGGTGAAGCCCGAGGCTTCGATTCACAGGAAACTTTTCTTTCATTTGAGTCTGTACAAGTTAGTTCTAATATATACTTGGACAAGAAAAGCATACAATCGAAAGGATAGAGACGAAAAATAAACAACTGTTATTTACATGCTTGAAATGAAAAGGGTTAAGGTCAGGGTGACTTACCTTGGATCTGAAGTTAGTGCTTCTGGAACTTGAGTGATTGAACTGGATGCTTTGGGATTCGAAGGGAAGAAACAAGTGTTGTGTTTATAATGCTAGATTCGAGAGAAGTAACCAAGTGTTGGGTTGGTGTTTCCCTGGGTTCTGGATTCGAAAGAAAGAAACAAGTGTGGTGTTTCTTTGACTGGATTCGAAAGCCAAGAAGAGTGGAGTTGTGTTTGTTCGTTTCTGGATTCGAAGGAGAAGAAACAAGTGTGGTGTTTCTTTTGCTGGATTCGAAAGAAAGAACAAGGTGTGGTCTTTTGATTCTGGGTTTGAGAGTGTGTTAAGTGTTTGATGATTTTCACACAACCAAAGTTTCTCCAGCTACCAAAAGCCCCCTTAGATGTGTTGTGGAAGCTCATATTTATAGATGAAATTGGCTGAGGTTTGAGAGGGAAAATAAATGAGATTTGAACAAATTGGATATGTTGTTTTTGTAGCCTTTGAGGTGCAGTTTTTGTATGCCAATTTGGTGCAAATATGGGAGCAGCGTAACGGGACTGCTTTGTAGCAGCTTTGGAATGTTGTGACCAGTGCAACAGGCTTATACTTGGCAGCACATAGAACTCTGGCCAGCAAGCATATTTAGATACTTCAACCTTTTGTTTTGACCACATAGGTCCAACCTTCGACCAGAAACTTTCTTCAAACAACAATATTTGTTTCCACCAAAAGTGTGTCCTTCAAATGGATCATATGTGTATCTTTTGAAGGGGCCAAATATGTGTCATTCGATTGGACCATATGTGTGTCTTTCGAAGGGACCACATGCATAATTTGTGTGCATCACTTGCAACACTTTAAATGGGCCACCAAGACATGTCTTTCAAATGGGACACCCAGACATATCTTTTGAATGGGACACCCATTATGTGCCATAGTGTAGAAACCATGTGTGATCGAAACAGACTGTTTCCAAGGGAAATATTTCCCAGTCGAAGCTAGCGTGAAAATAGCCAACGCTTTGTTGGCGCTATCATGAAGGGAAGCCATTGCCTTGTACACAGAGGAAGCCATCTCCTTGTGAGTCAAAAGCAAACACGGAGGAGGCACTTGCCTTATGCATGCTGGCATGCAGGATGTACTTGCCTTGCAGGCATGAAGGAATTAGTGCTAATGCTTGTGAATCGAAGCTTGTGTGCAGGAGGCTACTGCTTTGTGAATCAAAGCAAACATGTAAGCCCAATGGTGCAATCAAACTAGCATGCAGGAGGTCCTTGCTTTGAATTAAAGGAAAGCCTTCAGAAGGCCATTGCCTTCTGAATCGAAGGGAGCTTTCAGAAGTTCATTGCCTTCTTAATCGAAAGAAGCTATTAGGAAGCTACTAACTTTTGAATCGAAGGACACCAACAGGAGGCCCTTTTCTTCTAAATCGAAGGAAGTTGTTTCAAAGGGAAACAAAGCCCAGTCGAAGCTAGCATGAAGGTAATCATTTTTTCAATTGAAGCATGTATGAAGCAAGCAGGAAAAAGGTCATTGCCTCAATCGAAGATTGGGAATTTAAAACAAGTTTGAAGGAGGCCAGATGCCCAATCGAAAGCTGGTGAGTCAAGCTTGCATCGAAAGAGGCCATTTTCCAGATTTTGAATTCGAATTGTTGTCTGCAGTCACTCTTTTCGATCTTCTTTGTACTTATGCAAACTTGAGCTTTTGAAAATCTTCATGAGATATATATTGAGAAATTGAGAGGGAAAATTTTGGGGTACAACAGCTGCCCCTATTCAATCTTCTTAAACCTGAAGAGTTAGATTGGTGAGTCTGTCATTCGTGACTTAAAGGTGGAAGATGATTGAATACTAGAGTGCCCAGAAATTTGCACTCGATGATGCGGTGGTTGATTGTGTAGGGAATGGGCTTAAAGATTCCATTTAGAGAGATGATGGAGAGTTATCAGAGATGGGCTTACAGATGCCATCTAAAGGTGATTATTGACAAAAATTAGACTAAGTCTAAGTTTGAATTCAACTGGAAAAGAATCAGAATAAATCTTTGGTCGATTTAAACTGAACCAGAAGACGTGTCTACCAGAACAGAATCAGGATAAATCGTTGATTGATTTAAACTGAACCAGCAGAGGTCTTGAATAATATTTAACTGGAAAAGAATCAGAATAAATCTTTGGAATGATTTAACTAAACCAGAGAAAGTGTCTACCATAATAGAATCAAGATAAACCATTGATCGATTTAAACTGAACCAGCAGAGGTCTTAAATAATCTTTAACTGGAAAAGAATCAGAATAAATCTTTGGAGTGATTCAACTGAACCAGAGAAAGTGTCTACCGGAACAGAATCAGGGTAAACCATTGATCGATTTAAACTGAACCAGCAGAGGTCTTGAATAATCTTTAACTGGAAAAGAATCAGAATAAATCTTTGGAGCGATTTAACTGAACTAGAGAAAGTGTCTACCGGAACAGAATCAAGGTAAAGCATTGATCAATTTAAATTGAACCAGCAGAGGTCTTGAATAATCTTTAACTGGAAAAGAATCAGAATAAATATTTGGAGCGATTTAACTGAACCAGAGAAAGTGTCTACCGGAACGGAATCAGGATAAACCTTTGATCTATTTAAACTGAACCAGCAGAGGTCTTGAATAATCTTTAATTGGAAAAGAATCAGAATAAATCTTTGGAGCGATTTAACTGAACCAGAGAAAGTGTCTACCGGAACAGAATCAGGGTAAATCATTGATCGATTTAAACTGAACCAGCAGAGGTCTTGAATAATCTTTAACTTGAAAAGAATCTGAATAAATATTTGGATCAATTTAACTGAACTAGAGAAAGTGTCTACCGGAACGGAATCAGGGTAAACCATTGATCGATTTAAACTGAACCAGCATTGGTCTTGAATAATCTTTAACTGGAAAAGAATCAGAATAAATATTTGGAGCGATTTAACTGAACCAGAGAAAGTGTCTACCAGAACTGAATCAGGATAAACCATTGATCGATTTAAACTGAACCAGCAGAGGTCTTGAATAATCTTTAACTGGAAAAGAATCAGAATAAATCTTTGGAGCAATTTAACTGAACTAGAGAAAGCGTCTACCGGAAAAGTATCAGAATAAATCTTTGGTCGGTTTAAACTGAACCAGAAGAAGTGTCTACCGGAATAGAATCAGGATAAACCACTGATCAATTTAAACTGAACTAGAAGAGGTCTTGAATAATCTTTAACTGGAAAAGAATCCGAATAAATCTTTGGAGAAATTTAACTGAACCAGAGAAAGTGTCTACCGGAACAGAATTAGGATAAACCATTGATCAATTTAAACTGAACCAGTAGAGGTCATGAATAATCTTTAACTGGAAAAGAATCAAAATAAATCTTTGGAGCGATTTAACTGAACCAGAGAAAGTGTCTACCAGAACGGAATCAGGGTAAACCATTGATTAATTTAAACTGAACCAGCAGAGGTCTTGAATAATCTTTAACTGGAAAAGAATCAGAATAAATATTTGGAGCAATTTAATTGAACCATATAAAGTGTCTATCAGAAAGGAATCAGGGTAAACCATTGATCGATTTAAATTGAAACAGTAGAGGTCTTGAATAATCTTTAACTAGAAAAGAATCAGAATAAATCTTTGGTCGATTTAAACTGAACCAGCAGAGGTCTGAAGGAAGTGTTTGTCATGTAGATAGTCACCCTGTCATGTTTCAGGAATTGATCTATAATCAATTTGTTCACAGATAGTTGTCCTATCTTGTTTCAGGTATTAATCTGGAACTTGCTTTTATTGGCCGTAGAGATAGTTGCCCTGTTTAGTTTTAGGTATTAATCTCTGACCTAAGAGAAAGAAAGATAGGTTTCTCGTCTGGTTTCGGGTATTAATCTTCAATCTGCTCATGTAGATAGTTGTCATGTCTGGTTTCAGGTATTAATCTACAAATCAGTCGTTCATAGATAGTTTTCCTGTTTTGTTTCAGGTATTAATCTGAAACTGTTGAAAATTGATGATAATTATTTGTTTAATTGATCTTTCCTGAAAAGGTAAAGAGTTATTTGCATGCAATGTCATAATTTATAAAATGCATGGCGTAATGATGTTCTCAAAATAAATGAGATTGTGCAATATGCGTTTTGTATGCATATGCTATGAATGTTGTTGAAATGCAACTTTGTCTTGGAAAATCCTTGACAAATGTCGGGGAGCCTTAGGAAGTTAAATCCAGGACTTGTTTGGGGATGAAGAGTATGCACATCTTCAGACCCTATTTTAGAATGTTTCCGCTGGGGCTTCCTGTTTTTGTCGTTTGAGGAGAACTCCGCTGGGGAATATTGGCTTTGTCTTGAGAAAAACTCTATGGAGAGTGTTGACTCCTGCTTGGGGAAAAGAGTTCAGGAGTTTTAGTTGTTCATTGCTCTACTGGGGAGTTATATCTTGATTGGAGAGAATGGAAGTTAACAACTTGTTAGGGATAAAGAAGTTAACCATTATCTGGTTGGATTCCAGGATTTGCAGCAAATCACTGGGAATAATGGTAAACTCCATTGGGGAAGAGGAGCTTTATTGATGACTTCACTGGGGATTAGGAGTTGTGGTCCCTTAATTTGTGAAAGTCTGAGAGGCAAACTCGAGCTGGGGAATATGTAGTTTGTTGGGGAAATAAACCCTGTTTGAAGAGAATATTTGACAAACTGTTGGGGAGGTGTTTTCCTTTGGCAGAAATCCTCGAGTATTCTTCTTGAGACCAACTCAGCTGGGAAGAAGGTTTTTCGGAGATTGAAACTCTGGTTGGGGATTGTCTAGATCCAACCTTGTGGGGATATCCATGAATTTGGCCTGGAGGGATTCCTACCCTAATTCGTGAAGATTATTTTGTGGGGATAACTTTATAGAGATGACTTCATGTGGATTTGACTGAGGATCACCCTATGAAAAGGATTTTGTGGGAATTTGTCACTGCCCCTAGTAGTAAGTGTTGTAGTACTTCCAGGAAATGTTTGTTTGGTCGTATGTGACCATTTGCGGGGATTCATGTTCAATACCCCAAGTAGTTCAAATGCAGGCATGCCCCTGGTTATTCAGCATTCCTTGAGAAATTTCTTGGAATCTCGACTTGACTGCCCCAAGATGATTTGGACAGTGATATGTCATGCCCCCTCGCTTATGGGAGAGTTTGTCATTTGGAAGTTTCATCCCATTTGAAGTGGTTCTGTTTCTTGAGAATTTACGTTCATTGGATATTCATTATGTGAATTTCTCTGTTGTCAAACAAATAGCTATATGCAAACAGCGATATTCAAACAATGCAAATTTTACGTTTGTCTTGAAGTTTTGAAAATGCGTTTTAGCAAATAAAAGAATTTTTGTAAGAATGTGAATTCAACTCAGGATTTAGAGTAAAGCCTTATAGGAGTCAGGATACCTTTGGTAACAGTATGATTTCGAATTAACCCATGCTTCAATTAGGACTTTTGAAGGGTTGTAGGTGGCCTGGTTCACGATTATAAGAAACAAAGGATAAGGCTCAAAGTTTATTTGTACCCGACCATTCTTCATGATGTTCTTTAGCCCTAAACTCAATTGAGTATGGAATGACGTTTTGGTGATGGTTCAGGCAAGTTAAGTTTGTTGGAAGGCAGTCATTTTTGCAACATTTTTCATGTTGTTGAGGATTTGTAGTGACCTCTTTTTTTTATTATCCCTGATTTTTGCTTGACTGTTCTTGTTTTGAGATTATAGTCAGCGGGATGCCCCAGTTTTTCTTAAGTCTCCTTCATAAGTTTTGACTTAGTGGGCTTTTCTTTTGAGAGATAATGACTGCCTATTTGATAGGGAACCATCATTGTCTTTTGATTCAGAAGGACGTTTTTGTTGTCATTCATTGTGTATGAAGTGAAAGCTTGCGACTGAACGCGCATTTGAATTAACTGAGAGACTACCCTGCCCCTGATTTTGATTAAAGGTTTCAATTTGTTTGAAAAAGAAAACTACTACTTCTTAGACTCAAAGGGGTTGACTAGGGATTATCTTCTTTATAACTCTGGTGTTTATGAATTAAAAGAACGCTTGTACATCGTCGGTAAGGTTTGTCTAAAAGCATATTGTATGAGTATGTGGTATTGTTTTCATCATCCTCCCTCTAAAGGCTTTCAACTTTTAACGAGAGTTAAATATCACGAAAAACAAGGAATAAAAACATAGTTTAAATATAGTGAAGACAAATAGGTTAATTCAAGACAAACATATGCAATGCATTAATGAAAGTAACCAAAGTCTGACATACAGATAAGTGTTTAAACAAACAAAGAAATTACAATTGAAAATTCAAAATGAACTGGATGCTCAATGATTTGGCATGGGAACAGTGGCCATGTTGAGAGTTTCAGGAGGGTAGAATTCAATATCCTTGGCATCAATCATGTCTTGAATCTCGTTCTTCAGAGCCCAATATCTATTTGTGTCGTGTGCAGGACTATCAGAATGGTATGCACACCTTTCATTGGGATGTGTAACACAGTGGGAGAACTTACTTGGTTGTTTTGCATTTTATCGCAAATGTTGCGGTTTAGCAAGAGTCGCCACCGACTTTTCTTTTATCCAAAAGGAAAGGCTGAAAAGAATAGGAAAGACCTTTGAGATGTTTTCTTGAGTTCGGGGGGTAGATCATGAAAAGGGAAGGTATTAGCATCCTTTCCATCCATGGTTTTCCATGGGCTCTTAGTTGCTTGCTAGATCACTTGATTTTGTTTGAAAATGTGTTTTGTGTGGTTTTTGAAAGTATTTTGAAAAGACGCCATCGTTTAGGCAAACTTTATAATGATTCTCGTTCGTAAGAATGTATACAAAGGTGTTGATCTTTTGAAAATGTTTTCAAGTTTGAAAGATGTTTTTGAAAGTGTTGGTGTTTGTTTTGAAATTAGCAAGGATGTTTTTGGTTTGAAATTGAGCAAGCAACTAGGAACAATCTACCTACTCAAAAGTCTTTCATGTTTATTTCCTCTTTCCTTTAACATTGTTATCTTGTCGTTGATTTGGTAAGTAACTCTATCTTTGGATGTAAAAGGGACGGGCGTGGGTCGTCGTATAACTATGATTAGCAATGTTGTAAGATATCTTAGCATTTCCTTTAGGAACTAAGATCATTTTTGAAAGGCAACTGTGATAGCGTCATCGAGGGACTATGGTCTTGTATTTTTGCTTGTTTTTGCTAAGACACCTCACATGCATAATATGACCATTTTATAAGGCAACAAAATGGATTTACCCTAAGGGTGTAAGTGTGCAAGTGTATTGATTTTCATGATTGATTTATCTTTGAATTAGGGTTTTCTAAGCATTGATTTTTATCTTTCCATACAAACCCTAATTACTAGCATTTGTATATAAAACATTAAATTGCATAAATTAAAATTACTACGCTATTATATCATTAGGGGAGGGGTGTACAAATTACAAATGGGAAATTGCAAGAAAATTAAATCTAAATAATTATTACAACCATATTGAATATTGTACAAAATTGAATAAATAAAAATGCAAGAATGTAAATGTAAAAAGAAATGTGATTTTTGTTTGGTTTTTATGAAAAGGGTTTTTTTACCTAATTAACTAAAATAAAAACAATTAACTAAAAATAAGAAAGTTAAGATTAAGTTAGTAAAATAAATAACTTATTAAAGAAAATAAGTTTTTAGGGTTTTTTTGTGAATTTAATTAAACTAGTAAATAAAATTAATTAAATAAAAGTCCTAAGTTCTAAATTGATTTTAATTTATAAGAAATTAATATATAATAATTAAGACTAACTATCTAAGTATTTAAAAAAGATAAATTAATTTATTAAAGGAAATGTTTTTTGTTCTTTTAGTTTTTATGAAGAAAATAAACTAAATAAATATAAATAATAAAATATAAATATTTTTGGATTTTTTTATTAATAAAAATAATAATAATAATAATAATAATAGTAATAAAAATAATAATAATAAATAAAATAAAAAATAAAAAATAAAACAAAAATATAAAAATAAAGTCAGGGAGGTTAGAAAGTGAAAAAGGGAGTATGAAATATAAAAAAGTCAGGCCCATGGAGTGGAGGCCTGTGATACGGTGGGAGAGAACTGACTGTTTTTGGAATGCTGGTTTGCGTTTTGCGTTTGTTTTCACAAAATGTCGCGGTAAGCAAGAGTCGCCACCGTCTTTTATTTTATCCAACAAGGAAAGGAAAAAAGCACAGAAAAATTCCTTTTTCGAGATGTTTCTCGGGTCCGGGGGGTAGATTATAGAAAGGGAAGGTGTTAGCATCCTTTCTATCCGTGGTTATCCATGGGCTCTTAGGTACTTGCTCATAGTGTTTTCAAAATTTCTTTTCTTTGTGTTTGTGGGTTTGAAAAAGTCTTTGTTTGAAAAGGAGTGTAAGTGTGAAAATTTGTTTTGTTTTGAAAGAGCAAGTACTTAAGAACCATCTACCTACTCGAAAAAGGAATTAATATGTGCTAATATACTTTAAACAATGCTAGCCCACTATTGATGAGTAGGTAGCATCGTCGTTGGAGTTTTAAGGGTCAATTCGATTAAGGGACGTGTGGTCACTAAAGCAATGTTAGGATGCCTTAGCGGTAACCCTAATGTCTTAGATCATTTTCTCCGAGGCAACCGTTTCAAGGCAACTATGATCTTTGGACAAGAGAGCGACCTCTAAAACTTCCTATACTCAATGACCACGTTCGAAGGCAACCAAGTGAGGTGTACCCTAAGAGTGCACATGTGCGAGTGTGTTATTTCGGTTAATTTTATCTTTGTACATGTCATGGGTGAGCTATGTTGATTTTAGGTTCATACATTCGATCTTGTCATGCATTCCCTATTACCAAACATCTAACAGTTTATAGATTGCGAAAATTAAATTGCGGAAATTAAATCTAAACTATTACAAGGCGTCGGGTATTTACATCGCCAAAAACAAACCCTTAAAATAAAAATGCGGAAAGTAAAATAAAGCGATAAATAATTAAAGTCCTAATTTAACTATTACATTCCGGGAAACAATTACATCAATATGGCAAAATAGATCACGTGCGGAAAATTAAATCGGGCGCATTGTTTAGGGTTTGACCCTTTTATTGAAATAAAGCATTTTTGGCTTATTTTTGAATTAAAATAAATTAATTTAAGTTAATTAAATAAATAAACTAATTAATGAAAATATTTTTGGATTTTTGGATATTTAAAGAAAATAAAATAAATTTGGTCAAAGTTAATAAAAACCTAATTTTCTACATTAATTTAATTATTGCAAAAATATTAAAAGTTATACCTAATTAAAAACTAAATTAATTAAATTAGTATTTATTTACAAAAATAAAGTGATGAGTTTAATTTTAATAAATAAAATATATTTTTGTGTTTTTGATTTTATGAGGAAAAAAATTAATTGGTTAGTTTAAAGAATAAAAATAATAATACAAAACAATTAAATAAAAGAAATAAAAAAGAATAGAAATAACCAAGGGGTTTGGGCCTGCAAGGAGGTGAAATCGGCATTTTCCAAGGCCCATTAGCGTTGGCCCTCGTTGACTTCTGCAATTCCATGTGCGTCGGTTGACTAGGGAATATGGTGGACTTGCAATCTTGGCCACCAGATCTGGCCTAGGGCCATCTGGCAGGCATCTGGATGAAGATGTATGATGTGCCATATTTGCTGAGACGCGCCTGAATACCTGAAACAAAATAATACAAAGCTTTTGGAGGACCTGAGATTCGAACTCAGGTCCTGTTGGTTCTCACACTAATGCCTTCGCCACTGAGCCAATGTGCTTCTTTTGTTATTGGATTAGGTAACAATTAATATATGGAAAAACAATTATTATGCCTGAAATAAAAAAAATAAGCGCGAGATTTTGAACCAACGAATGGAGAAAGGCCACGTAATCATCTTCTTCGTTAGCCCCTGGATATTTACCTGCGGATTTTTATCCGCAGCTAAATCTATGGGTTCATCCTAAAATGAGTTTTAGGCCATGAAAACTAAAACTAAAACCACAGCCATGCTCGTCTCTTCCTCCTTAACACGTCCATGTACACTAATGGCCTTGATTTCACCTGTAGAGAAAATGCCCAAAAAACAAACTTCCAAGCCCTAGGTTCGGTTACAGGGCTATGGCTCATGAAAATACAATCAAATGATACAGAAATCTTAGAAATCACACAAGGATCATGACCATGCCAATAATTTGTCAAAAAAATGCAAGAATGAGAGGATATGATTTCGAGTACAGGGGTGTTTTTCAGGTGACTTACAACACGATTCAGGGAGGGAGAGAGCTTGCTTTTGATCCCTTCTCACTCAGTGGATGTCAAGCAATTGAATGGCGTGGAGATTTTATGCTGAAACTGCCTCTAAGCACGTTTTCATATTCAAGCTTTTTCAAGTTTTTTCCAAGTTTTGCTTTGGTGTTTATGCAGCCTCTAGGTCTTGATTCGTGCCTCTTTAGCTTGTATATGTATAAGGCAATGCATTAGGTTAAAAATTTGGACTTCAATCTTTGTAAATCAATGCTTGGAGATATGATATGATCCTCCATTAAAAAGCTTCCAATTTCATTCCAAATCCAATATTTTGTGCATGATATGGCTTAATACGAGTTTGATCTTGTCCATGATGACAATTAAGGCCTGTATCAATAAAAAAGATACCAAGTTATCAATATTTAGATTTTATTTGGATTTAAATTGATTTAAAATGAATTAATTGAATAAAAATCAAATAAAATAGAAAAGTTAATAAATGGACACAAGACTGAATATAGGACATGTGTGTAGTGTGACAAGATCAAATCAAGTGGAAAAAAGTGGGCCCATTTGACAAAATTTGAAGTTTTTGGGATAGTTGACTTTTGGCAATTTTGGAAAAATGCCCAACTTCAACAATGCATAACTTCTTCAATTTTGATCTTTTGGAGGTGTTATTGGATTTTTTAGAAACCTTGAGATGTCCTATAAGCAACCCTTTTGGTCTCATATCAATTTGATATTTCATGTTCAAGTTATAAGCTTTGGAAAAAAGATGTTTTTGTTGACTTTCAAAAATGACCTATAATGTCCAAATTTGTAACTTTTTGTGAGTGCAGTTCTTGATCTTTTGGTGTGAATATGGATTGTAGGAAATTGCATTCTATTCAAAATGATATTTGGATGGGTCATTTCTCATAAAGTATGAGAAAGTTATGCTTGGTCAAAGTTGAGTTGACTTTTCCTACAAAACCCTAATTTAGCAACTTTTGAATCTTGATGAAATTTGAGCAATCCTTGATGAATCATGACCAACCCTTGATAAAATGATGAAATATCCTTCAAAATGAGAATGTTGACAAAAAATCTTGAAGTTTTGACTATTTATAGGTCACAGTTGACTTTTGCCCTAGCACGGTCGATTTTTGGACCTCTTGAGCAATTGACTGACCAAACTTCCTCTGCAAGGCTTGAAATTTGACATGGATGACCTTGAGAACATATTAGGACATTGGGGAGAACTTGCGGTCATTTGGATGCAAGGACCTTGATGCAACCCAAAACCCTAATTTGAGATTGACTGCCTTAGAAGATGATTTGACTGTCCAACCCTTGAGCAATCTTGAGCCACTTGGAGATTATTCTTGAAATGTCTTAGGAAATATGGGAGGGCAAATTTTGGGGTACAACAGCTTCCCATGTTCAATTTTCTTAAACCTGAGGATATAGATTGGCTTTCGGGCCTTTCGTGATCCGAAGGTGGAAGATGATTGAACACTAGAGTGCCTAGAAATTTGCACTCGTGTGATATGGTATCAGCATTGTGATGTAGGGAATGGGCTTATAGATGCCATTTGGAGACTGTTGGCATGTGGTCTGAACTTCGACTAGAATATGAATCAGGGAGATCTTATCGGCGATCTGACTGAACTAGAGGAGGTCTTGGATCAACTTTAACTGGATCGGCATCAGAAAAATCTTTAGGAATCGATTTAACTGGACCAGAGGGGGTTTTGTCTTCTTTGACTGGATTGGCATCAGAAAAATATTTAGGAATCAATTTAACTGGTTTTGTCTTCTTTGACTGGGTTGGCCTCAGAAAAATCTTTAGGAATCGATTTAATTGGTTTTGTCTTCTTTGACTGGATTGGCCTCAGAAAAATCTTTAGGAATCAATTTAACTGGTTTTGTCTTCTTTGACTGGATTGGCCTCAGAAAAATCTTTAGGAATCGATTTAATTGGTTTTGTCTTCTTTGACTGGATTGGCCTCAGAAAAATCTTTAGGAATCGATTTAACTGGTTTTGTCTTCTTTGACTGGATTGGCCTCAGAAAAATCTTTAGGAATCGATTTAACTGGTTTTGTCTTCTTTGACTGGATTGGCCTCAGAAAAATCTTTAGGAATTGATTTAACTGGTTTTGTCTTCTTTGACTAGATTGGCCTCAGAAAAATCTTTAGGAATCGATTTAACTGGTTTTGTCTTCTTTGACTGGATTGGCCTCAGAAAAATCTTTAGGAATTGATTTAACTGATTTTGTCTTCTTTGACTGGATTGGCCTCATAAAAATCTTTAGGAATCGATTTAACTGGTTTTGTCTTCTTTGACTGGATTGGCATCAGAAAAATCTTTAGGAATCGATTTAACTGGATCAGAGGAGGTCTTGTCTCTTTTGACTGGATTGGCATCATAAAAATCTTTAGGAATCGATTTAACTGGACCAGAGGAGGTCTTGTCTCTTTTGACTGGATTGGCATCAGAAAAATCTTTAGGAATCGATTTAACTGGACCAGAGGAGGTCTTGTCTCTTTTGACTGGATTGGCATCAGAAAAATCATTAGGATTCGATTTAACTGGACCTGAGGAGGTCTTGTCTCTTTTGACTGGATTGGCATCAGAAAAATATTTAGGAATCGATTTAACTGGACCAGAGAAGGCCTTTGATATAGCTGAGAATTTAACTGCATCTTTCCTGAAAGGTAAAGGTCAGTCATATGCAATGCATGATATGATCAAGCAATGATGTTCTCAACATAAATGAGATTGTACGGTATGATACGTTTATGCATGTATCATGATGTATGGAAATGTAATGTTTTAGCTGGGGAAAATAAATCCCAGATAGCTGCTGGAGAGTAGAGTTGAATTCTTCGTTTCCGCTGGGGATGATGAACGAAGGTAATAAACCTGCAGGAGAAGAGAACTCCGTTGGGGAATAAACTGATGAGGAGATTACTCTGTGGGGAAGAGATGCTCTGCTGAGGATTCCACTGATAAACTCCGCTGGGGATGGATTACCGTTGCTGGTGACATTGAATCTATTGAGGATTGAATTCCAGTTTGTGAAAGGAAAGAACTTCGCTGCGGATGAACTTTCAGTTGCAACTTGTTGGGGATAACCCTGTTAGACTCTTGTAGGGATAATCCTTCTGAATTCTGCTGGGAATGATCCTGTGAACTTGGCTGGGGAGATTTATTTTGTACTCCACTGGGGATAAACTTCCAGAGTCTACTGGGGATGATGCTTCAACTCCATTGGGGAAGCCTTTTTCAGACCGTGCTGGGAAAATTGACTCCACTAGAGGTATCTTGTATTCTGCCGGGGAACATTCTTATACTCTGTTGAGGAATATTAACACTGTCGGGGATACTCTTATACTTGCTGAGGAATATTCTTACACTCCGCTGGGGAATATTAAGACCCTTTTAGTGTTGATGGTAGACTAACTCTGCTTGGGGAGAGTATTGCTGATTTGTTCGTAGTTGCAAGTCTCAGCTAGGAAAGTTACTATTATTGTCTTTCTCTGCGGGGAGTGAAAGTATCTTAGCCATATTCTTCAGCTGAATATACCTTGGTACCTGGTGGACAGAGCAACGGTACGGTTCGGACAATTCTTATTTGCCCCTGTTTCTGCTATTACCAGTAATTCATCTTTTGTTTCGCATGTAAATATTTATGAGCAGCAATTAATGTCAAATGCATATATCAGAAATGAACATTGGACGCTCTTTGCAAAACAAAACAGATAAAGAGAAAACAGTTTGAGATTTATTTGAAAATGAATTGTATTGATTTTGAAGTTTAGCCTGTAAATAGGTGTTTTTTGTACAAGAGGCTGACGTCCTAGTAAGAGAACACCGCCGAACAGATAGAATTTACACAATTTGTGAAAAACTAAACAAAACAGCTATGTGAATGATCCCACTGGGTTCCAACTCTGATATTGCCTTTATGTCCTCGAGCGTCTCATCACTTTGCTACTGGTTGAAGATGAATCAGATTGATTAGTGTCGTCCGAGCTTGACAGTTGATACCGAAGTCTGGATGTAACGTGATCTAATGAGACATAGTATTACACTTTGATCCCTAATTTTTTCCTGGACCGTCCTTTCGGGTTTTCAGTCCACCGGGATACCCTTTTTTGCCCAAGCCGCCTTTTCAGGTTTTCGACTTGCCGGGTGTACAAACTTTTTTATTTTCATCCCTTATTTTGCCCGAACCCTTTTGGTTCGCCGGGAAGCCCTTATTTTTGCCTAGGCCAGTCAACCTAGCGGGTCTTTGATTATGCGTAGTATCTTTTCACTATGTCTGCATTGACGGGGTGAGGAAGGTCGTCACCATCCATGATGGTTAGAATCATAGCTCCTCTTGAGAAAATGTTCTTAACCACAAATGGCCCTTCGTAAGTAGGGGTCCATTTTCCCCCGGGATCACCTTGAGGTAAGATAATGCGCTTGATTACCAGATCCCCCACTTGATACTCTTGTCGTCTAACTTTCTTGTTAAATGCCTTGATCATCCGTGTTTGGTACGTCTGACCATGACAAATAGCGGTAAGTCTCTTTTTGTCGATTAGGTTCAGCTGATCAAGTCGGGTCTGGATCCAGTCGTCTTTGCTCAAACCTGCATCCTTCATAATTCGAAGAGAGGGTATCTGAACTTCAATGGGCAAGACTGCCTCCATGCCATATACCAAGGAATAGGGTGTTTCCCCTGTTGACGTCCGTGCTGAGGTACGGTACCCATGAAGAGAAAATGGTAACATCTCATGCCAATCTTTGTAGGTCACTCTCATCTTTTGCATGATCTTTTTAATGTTCTTATTAGCCGCTTCGACAGCCCCATTCATCTTCGGCCGGTAGGGAGAAGAGTTGTGATGTTGTATCTTGAACTACTTGCAGAGCTCAGTGATCATCTTATATTGAGATTGGTACCATTGTCCGTAATGATCCTCTCTGGTAATCTGTATCGACAGATCAGATTATGCTGAATAAACCGTGCCACGACGTTCTTGGTTACTGTAGCAAAGGAAGCTGCTTCAACCCACTTTGTAAAGTAATCAATTGCTACCAGGATGAAGCGATGCCCGTTGGATGTTGTAGGTTTGATCTCTCCGATCATATCAATGCCCCACATTGCAAAAGGCCAAGGAGTTGTCAGGATGTCCACCTTTTTAAATATCAACAAGGGTGGCATGAGCCAACATGTACTGTCTCAGCCAGCGAGCAACCCGTGCCAAAGCGTAGCAAGTTCTCTAGAGCAGTGAGTATTGGGTCTCACAGTCGGTAAACTTTTTGCTAAAGCGGTAAATAGCATGCTCTTTTCGGCCAGACTCGTCATGCTGCCCCAGCACGCCTCTTTGTATTATCCAGCTTTTTTTTAGTATGAGATCAACGGTCTTCCTGCAATCGGAGGCATCAACATTGGTGGCTTGGAGGTAGTATGAACCTCTCCTCTTGGAGCAGTAGCCTAACAAACTCAACAGACACTTCGCAATCATCTTCACCTTCGTCTTCGGTTAAGTTGATCGGACTTTTGAAGTCATAACTGGCAGTAGCATGGTCGTTATCAGTGGGATCCAGAGTGGATGAAAATCAATGATACGTGAGTGTGTGTAAAATAGCTATTTTGCAATATATAATAAAGAAAAAAAGGAGCGCAAAATTTGAAATGCAAGAACGTCCAATGCTTTTATTAATGATATATGAAAATGACACATATAAAGCCCTCACAAATGAAGCCACGGTGCCCTGGGTAAGACACCGGGCCATAAAGTTTAAAACATTGTCTGTTACATATTCAAAACAAAAAGTTTCATTACTGGGTAACAAAAGTAATAGGGATGAAGTCCTTTGTTGTCCAGTTGCTTGGTCCACCATCGGTCGTAGGATAGATCCAACTGTCAAACTCAGACTCTTCCACGTTGTCTTCAATGGCATTCACTCCCGAGTTGCTGATGAACACGGGAGGTCTTCCGATCCATGCATTCCGAACAGCCCTTTGAGCCTCTGCAGTGAAACCCAAACAAAACTTGTTAGTCTTCTGTGTAAAATCAGGAAGTCGGCCCCACTGTGCACACCCGCCTTTCTCAATAACAGCCCGGACATCCTTGAGGGAAGCCATCTTCATAGGAGAATCTTCAACAACAGTCTCAGCGGACGCCAATGTTTGGGGAACCTCTTCAAAATGCTGAAATGGGGTCTCGATGAACTCCCCATCCATCTCTACATATCGGAAAGAGTTGAGGTGGCTAACCATGTACTCTTCCTCTCCTTGCACTGTCACAATCTTCCCTTTAACTGGGACTTCTGCTTCTGGTGGAGCGTTGAGGTTACGGCCCCAACTTTATGGATCCATGGACGACCCAACAAACAAGAATAAGATGGCCGAATGTCTATCACATAGAACATAGAGTTGAAGACTTGGGAACCAACCTTGATCGGGATATCAACCTCTCCATGTACCATTCTTTTAGACCCATCAAAGGCCCTGACAACGATGTTGCTTGGTTTCAGCTCCAACCCTTCATAATCCAACCGGTCTAGAGCTTTCTTGGGCAAGACGTTCAATGAGGAACCAATATCCACCAATACATGTGCAAGAGTAGTGCCTCTGCATTCAATGGAGACATGCAGGCCATCGTTGTGATTCTTCCCTTTAGCAGTTAAATCGGCGTATGAGAAACCCAACCCATTATCAGCAGTCAGATTAGCCACGCAATCTGTAAACTGATCAGCTGACGTCTCCTGTGGCATATGGGCAGTCTTCAAGAAGGTAATTAGAGCCTTGGCATGGGCCTCTGAGCACAAAAATAGTGACAACATAGAAATCTTGGACGGGGTTTGCCCCAGCTGTTCAACTACATTGTAGTCACTCTTTTTGATGATCTTCAGAATCTCTTCTATCTCTTGCTTAGAGGCTTCAACAGTAATCGTCTTCGGTGCCTCCGTCTGGGCAGGCACATCAGTGGTGATCCCTTTGCCCCGAGTGTCAGATGACTCGGCGATTGGGGTAATAATAGGAACTTGAACAGGAATGGTAGCAGGTACACTGGCAGGTGTAATAACAACAGGTCTTCGGACAGTTGGTGGAGAGATATTAGGCGAGAATAGTCTTCTGCTGCGGGTGACTTTAGCAGGCCCAACAATATTACTGACGTTAGTATCAGCGGTCAACTCTTGCTTAACTCCATGAAAATAAACATCAGACCCATAGTGCCAAGGGACAACTTTATCAGAGGTGTAGGGGATGGGTCCCGGAACAGTGATGATCACAGGTGCGATTCTCGGAACAAATGTAATTCTAACAGGCTTCCTCGAGGGAGCCTTAGAAGAATTGTCGAAAATGGTAATGATGGCAACTTATTCAGTATGAACTAGAGGAACAACAGTCTTCTCGAACAAAATTTCTTTACTATCCATCAGGCGTTGGACACCTGATTTCAAAAGCGGACAACCATTTGGCAGGGCAGAACACATACGGCAACCTTCTTCACAGCCCGGAAATAAACCGGCTAGCAAAAGGTTCTTCTTCACAGTCATCAAAGGGGTAGCAATGTCATTCACATAAACCACAAACAAGTTTTCTTCTATAGCATTCACTCCATGCTTGGGCATGGGAGCAGTCACAACATTAGGCCTCTCGGGCGCCTCAAACTCAATCTCCTTCACATCAATTAAGTCCTGTATCTTATTCTTTAAAGTCCAACAATCATCTGTATTATGCCCCGGGCTATCATAATGATAAGCACAGCGAGCATTAGGGTTATACCTTGGTGATATTGTATTTGGATTCTTTGGGGCTTTCTTTGGAATCACCAGATTGGTTTTCAGCAACTGTGGCAGAATCTGAGATAAGGTCATGTTGAGACGGGTGAATTGCCTTCGAAGTCTCTCGTCCTTATGTTGATTTTTGTACTGAGGAGCACCAGCAGGTTTTGAAATAACAACCGCATTAACAGCTTGGCGGTGTTCAGGTCTATTTTGTCTTCTTGAACTGTAGACAGCACTGGACTCTTTCTTAAAAGGCTTCTTTTTGGTGCTCGATGAAGCACCCTTTTGTATCTTACCAGCCTTAATACCATCCTCAATCCTCTCACCGGTCAAAATGAGCTCTATAAACCCAGACGAAGAGCTTGCAATTAAGTGGTTGAAAAATGGACCAGACAGGGTCCCCAGAAACATGTCAACTAGCTCCCGATCAGCCAAGGGTGGTTGTACTCTTCCGGAGAGGTCCCTCCACTTCTGAGTATAATCTTTGAATCCTTCACCCGTTCCCATTGACATACCCTGGAGTTGGGTACGTGTAGGAGCGAGGTCGGAGTTGTACTGGTACTGCCTGTAGAAAGCAGTAGCCAAATCTTCCCAACTGCGGATACTGGCTCCGTCTGTGATACGGTGGGAGAACTGACTTGAGGTTTTGCGTTTGTATTCGCAAATGTTGCGGTTAGCAAGAGTCGCCACCGACTTTTTATTTTATCCTAAGGAAAGGTTAAAAAGCACAGCAAAAACCTTTTGAGATGTTTTCTTGGGTTCGGGGAGTAGATTATAGAAAGGGAAGGTATTAGCACCCTTTCTATCCATGGTTATCCATGGGCTCTTAGTTACTTGCTTAGATCACTTGCCTTTTGTTTTCAATTGTTTTAAATGGTGCTTGAGTGTGTGGGTTTGAAAATGTTTTTGAAAAGAGGCCAATGTGGTGGCAACCTTTGTAATAATCCATGTGGGGATGTATACAAAGATGTATGTCTTTTGAAAAAGTTTTCATTTGTTTTTGAAAGTTGTTTTGAAAGTGTAGTGATGTGTGATTTTGAAATTAGGCAAGTGTTTTGTTTTGCAAGTTGATTCAAGTAACTAAGAGGTTATCTACTCCTAAATTTCTCAAAAGATCATTGCTATACTTTAACCCTTTTAACAAGTTTGCTCCACCATTGTATTTGGTGGGCAACCTTGTGTTAGGATGTGAAAGGGACAGGCGCGGGTCATCGTATGGACCATAATTGCAACGGCGTTAAATGTCTTTGAGCAATTTCTCTAAGGGACTTGATCATTTGTTTTTGTTTGTTTTTGAAAAGTTTTGTCGAGGGACTATGATCATTCAAATTGTTTGCTTTTCCCAAAGAAGTTCAACATACAATATGGCCCATTTATTTGAAGGCAACAAGTGGAATACCCTAGGGGGTGCAAGTGTGATTTGTGTGTCCATTTTCATGCTTGTTTATCTTGTATTAGGTCAAACTATTTTTTATCGTTTTTTCGCATACAAACCCTAATTCTAACATGTTATCATTAGAAAGCAATAAAGTGCGAAATTAAAATTACTAAGCTATTACAAAACCAAATATGGGAAGGGGGTACAAATGTTCAAATGGGGGATATTGACAAGAATTTAAATCTAAATTATTACATCAATTGAGTATTCGCAATTTAAATAATGTACAAAAATTAAATAAAAATGCAAGATGCACAAAAATGTTTTGTATATGTATGAAAAAATATTATTTATGCAAAAGAGAAAAGAAAATAAAAAAATGTATTATTTTTGGGGGATTTTGAACTTAGGGTAAAAACCCTAATTTTTAAAGAAAAAAGGTATTATTTTCTAATTTAATACAACTATTTATTCATTATTTATAAAAATAAAATAAAATGAAGTGTATTATGGAAAAAGGTATTTTTATATCAAATATTAATAAGAATGAAAAAAAATCAAGTATTTTTATATTTTGTCTTAAATATATTAATAATCACATATATATATATATTAAACCCTAAATATGTATTATACACAAAAATAAATATTTATTTAATATTTTAATAAAATATAAAAAGAGTATTTTTTGTGTGAAATATTTTCAGAAAGTAAATAAAAATAAAAATTGTATTTACACTATTTTCTATTTATTCTAATAATAGTACATATATATATTATATACAAACAAAGAAAATAAACAAATAAATATGCAATAAATGCAAAAAATGATGAAAAAAATATTTTTAATTTTCTAATGTCATGAGAAAAAATAAACAAAGTCAACCAAAAAGAAAAAAGTCAAAAATGTTAAGAAATGAACAAATGGGCTCAGGGGGTGTAAACATGGAAATGGGGTGTGAAAAGAAAATAAATCCAGGCCCAGCCCAGACCACTTCTTCTTCAACCTCTGTACAACCTTCTTCAAGCAAAAACACGCGTTTTTTATCTCTGGATTCCTGGACTTTCAAGCAAAACTCATAACATGAAAAGTGTAGAGCATTAAGAGACGGTTTCAACCATATAAAGAACATGACCTATCTCTCTAAGATGAGGGAGAATTTCTCTCCCCCCATTTCTGACCTAACTTTTCATCAATGTTCAGACATGAAATTCTCTAAGCACACGAAATATAAATGAAATCTAAACATATGAGCATGTTCAGGGCTATGATTGTGACATGTTTTCTTCAAAAATCTAAAGCTAACAATGCCTAACAAGGGAGATAGAACTCCATGAATATACCTGTTCAGTTGGAGTCGAGCTTTGCAATGGAGGGTGTTTCAGAGTGAAATGATGACTTGTACAGCTTCCTTGAAGTGTAAGGATGCTTTTCCAATTCCTACTTTGTCTTGAAACTCCCTGAATCGAGCTAGTGAACTCCAACTGCAAAACAGAAAATTAAAAATGGTGAAGTGGCTTGGAGGTGTTACAGGTCTGATTTTAGGACATGGTTAGCTTGCATATGTTGTAGGGAAGGTAGAGGAAAAGGTTTGGATCAAAATGCTCGAAGGGATTGGGAGTTTGCACTCAAACTGCAGGGGCTCCCCTGTTTGTGCAGTTTTGAGGTGATTAGAGCAATGGGAGTGTTTCAGATGGCAAGGGCTCGTGTGTTAGCTTGGATTTGGTCTATGGAATGTGTTTGATAGCTTTTGTGTTGTGTGTCTAAGCTGAGATGAGAGATAGCATAAGTTATGGACTTTTCTTCTATCTTAAGCAACAAAAGCAAGTTGGTTGTTTTAGGTTAGTAGGGGGCCTCCTAATGTGCTGCATAAGCCTCTCTTGATCAGTGTGTTATGCACATAATCTTGTGCAAAGCAGATCTTTCATGTACTTGTTGGATTACAAACTTGACATAAAGCTAAACTTTTCAAAAATAGAAATTTCACTTTATCTAGTTTAGGATTAAACCATTATGCAATGTTAGAACACAAAGAACATGACCTTAACACATTGAATATGCATTAAATTATTGAGTATGAAATGGTTCAAGGACCTGTAATCAAGCATAAAGCAAACTGATTTCAAATTGGCAAGATTATGAACATGTCTTGATGAAGAACAAAAGTGAATTTTTGCCAACTTGTGAAATTTGAATCTCTCAAGTTATGAGGTTGTTTGATGAGTTCTTGGACATTTTGGAAAGATTGGAATGTGTAATACAATCCATCTTTGAAATGCAAATCAAAATTCCAAGTGGAAGGGTATGAAAATTGGCCTTGAAGTGGGGTAGAAAACCTTGTCAAAATAGGTTAAATTTCACTAAGTTAAAAATGGTTTAGTGCCCTTATTCAAAAAATTTTAACTTGAGATACAAGCTTCAAATGAGAAAACTTTGTGAATCAAAGTTGTATATTATGCAACAAGCTACAACTTTCATGTTTTGACTTTTGTTTGAATCCAAATGGATCATGGTGAAAAGATGGGGCAAAGTTGGGAAAAAAATTAGGGTTTTTCATAACTTAGAAAAATTCTAAGTTATGAAAAATTCCCTTTTCAACCCTAATTTGCATTTTGTGATTTCTTGATGAACAAGTTTCATGATTTGGCATGTTTTGATGAAAAATGAATCTTGACTCTTGATTTTGACCAAAAAGTCAAAGTTTGACTTTTCAGTATACAGTCAAAATTGATCAATTGACTGAGAAATTCAACTGTCAATCTTGTGTACTTGGGATCTTTTGAGCTTGATGAACATGCCAAGATAATTCCATGGGGTCCTTGAGTCCATATGTGAGCTTGGTTTGCCATTGGCTAGGTCAAACAGTCAAAAATTGCCTTTGTGCAGTCAAAACCCTAAAAATGACCATTTTGCCCTTTTGGTGATCTGATCAAATTTCTTGTGGAATTGTGATCCAAACTTGATCAAATAGTTCATATGAGTTCAATATGTTGATGTGGATCAAATTTCATGAGATTTGACTGTCAATTGGCCACAGTTGACTTTTTTCCCAATACAGCTGATTTCTAGGTCAACTGTCCAATTGACTGGGTAAAACTTGGAATCAAGACTTGAAACTTGGTATAGGTAAACTTGGGAGTCCAACATGAAGCATGAAAGTCATCTTAGGCATTTTAGGTCAAAACATCTTTAGGCAAACACAAACCCTAATTTTGAGTCCACAGAGCAAGGAGAAGTCTTGAGCAGAGGAAACCCTAACTGTATCTTGATCTTCAAAGGTCTTGTGATGAGAAAATGTTGAGGAAATGGGAGGGCAAATTTTGGGGTACAACAGTTGCCCCTGTTCAATCTTCTTGGACCTGAAGAGTTAGATTGGCAAGTTTGCCTTTCGTGACTCGAGGGTAAAAGGAGATTGGACACTAGAGTGCCCGGAAATTTGCACTCGCATGTTGAAGTATCAGCAATGTGATGGAGGGAATGGGCTTACAGATGCCATTTGGAGAGGCGGTAGATAGGGGGATGGGCTTACAGATGCCATCTGGAGATGTGACAGAACTTTGTCGGGAATGGGCTTATAGATGCCATTTGGAAGTGTCGATCGCGTAAGAGATTCCTTAGCGAGAAACTTGTGTATTTGAGGAAGGAGGATGTTTTCCTGGCTTGTTACAGGTGTTTGATCTTCAGTCTCCTTGTGCAGATATGCCCTGGCTAGATACAGGTATCGAATCTACAATCGGTTGCTCACAGATGTTTCCTGGGTTGTCGCAGGTGTTGATCTGGAATTCTTCAAACATGCCCTGGCTGGATACAGGAATCGAATCTGGAAAGGTGATAGTTGATAGATATGCCCTGGCTGGATACAGGAATCGAATCTTCAAACTCTTCAGACGTGCCCTGGCTAGATACAGGAATCGAGTCTGGAAATGTGGTCAACGGATATGCCCTGGCTGGATACAGGAGTCGAATCTGGAAATAGTTGTCAACAGATATGCCCTGGCTGGATACAGGAATCGAATCTTTGAACTCTGCAGACGTGCCCTGGCTAGATACAGGAGTCGAGTCTGGAAACTGATCACTCTCAGATATGCCCTGGCTAGATACAGGTATCGGATCCGGAATTGTGACAGTTGAAGGTAGTCGTTTTTGAGATTGTCTTTTTCCTGAAAAGGCAAAAACGTAAGTTGTATGCAATGTCATGATGTATGATATGCATAATATCATGATGTTCAACATGAGATGTTGTATGCGTTTCATCATGTATGTAAGCAAGATGTATGAAAATGTAAAATGTTCATGAATGTAATTTCGTCTTTGGGGAAAATAAATCCTTGACGAACGGCCGGAGAATTGTTCTGTGGAAAAGATATTTGGCCGAAGTTTTGATGAGAGGCCTGCTGAGGACTTTAACGACGGATTCCGCTGAGGATAATGATGATAAACTCCGCTGGGGAACTCCAAAGATAAACTCTGCTTGGGAATACCAAAGATAGACTTCGCTGGGGATTGAAAGAACCTCGCCGAGGGCGATCTTCCATGGCAATTAGCTGAGGATAACCCAGTTATAAGCCCTTGTGAGGAATAACTCTAAATAAAACTCGGGAGAGACGTCCGTACTCTGCAGGGGATAAGCTTCCAGAATCTACTGGGGATGAGCTTTAAGACCTGCCGGGGAATGTTGTGCCTTTTCAGGATCGACGGGGAATCAACTCCGCTTGGGGAAAGTATTTGTCGCATCCTGTTTTACTCTGCGGGGAATTGAGATGATCTGGCTACCTTTTTCAGTTGATCTTACCTTGGTACCTTGGCGGACAAAACAATCGGACTTCATTGGACAACTTCTCATTGCCCCTGTCTCCGATGTCACCTGTAATCAATCTCTTGTTTCACATATAAATATTTGTGAATCAGCAATTTAATGTCAAATGCATATATCAAAAATGAACATTGGACGTTCTTCGCAAGACAAAACAGAAAAAGAAAACAATGGTAATTTGTATGGACAAGTGAATCTGTATTGATTTAAACTTTGCCTGTGAATAGGCGTTTTTTGTACAAGAGGCTGACATCCTAGTAAGAGGACATCGCCAAAAAGTATAGAGTTTACAATTTTGAAAAAGGAAACAAAACAGCTATGTGAACAATCCCACTGGGTTCCAACTCTGTTATTGCCTTTATGTCTTCGAACGTCTCATCGCTTTGCCACCTAGTTGAAGATGAAACTGATTGGTCGATGCCGAAACCTGAGCCAGATAGTTGATACCGAATTCCGGATGCGAAGTGATCCAATGAGACATAGTGTTACGCTTCTATCCCTAACTTTTGCCTGGACCGCCCTTTCGGGTTTTCAGTCCACCGGGATACCCATTTTTTGCCCAAGCCGCCCTTTCAGGTTTTCGACTTGCCGGGTGTACAGATTTTTTTATTAATTTCATCCCTTACTTTTGCCCGAACCCTTTTGGTTCGCCGGGAAGCCCTTATTTTGCCTAGGTATGTCAACCTAGCGGGTCTCTTATTTATGCGTAGTATTTTTTCACTATGTCTGCATTGGCGGGATGGGGAAGGTTGTCACCATCCATGGTGGTTAGGATCATGGCTCCTCCTGAGAACATACGTTTAACCACAAATGGCCCTTCGTAAGTAGGGGTCCATTTGCCCCGGGGATCACTTTGAGGAAGGATGATGCGTTTGATCACCAGGTCCCCGACTTGATACTCTTGCGACCTGACTTTCTTGTTAAATGCCCTGATCATCCGTTTCTGATACGTTTGACCATGACAGATAGCAGTGAGCCTCTTTTCGTCAATCAGATTTAATTGATCAAGTCGAGTCTGGATCCAATCATCTTCATTCAAGTCTGCATCCTTCATTATCCGGAGAGAGGGTATCTGGATCTCGATTGGCAAGACTGCCTCCATGCCATAGACTAAGGAGAAGGGAGTTTCTCCGGTTGATGTCCTTGCTGAGGTGCGGTACCCATGAAGAGCGAACGGTAACATCTCGTGCCAATCTTTATAGGTCACTGTCATCTTCTGCACAATTTTCTTGATATTTTTATTGGCTGCCTCCACAGCCCCATTCATCTTCGGTCGGTAGGGAGAAGAATTGTGGTGTTGTATCTTGAATTGTTCACAGAGTTCAGTGGTCATTTTGTTATTGAGATTGGTACCATTGTCCGTAATGATTCTTTCTGGGACGCCGTACCGACAGATCAGATTATGCCGGATGAAACGCGCCACGACGCTCTTGGTTACTGTGGCATAGGAAGCTGCCTCAACCCATTTCGTGAAGTAATCGATCGCCACCAAGATGAAGCGATGCCCATTGGATGCCGTTGGTCGGATCTCACCGATCATATCGATGCCCCACATTGCGAAAGGCCAAGGTGCCGTCAGGACATTCAAAGGAACCGGAGGGATATGCACCTTGTCAGCATAGATCTGGCATTTATGACAAGTTCGGGAGTGCTGGTAACAATCGGCTTCCATTGTGGACCAGAAATATCCTGCCCGAAGGATTTTCTTAGCCATGGTGTGTCCACTGGAATGTGTTCCAAATGTACCTTCATGCAGTTCCATCATGATTTTCTCCGCTTCAGCCTTATCCACACAACGCAGCAGAGTCGAATCATGATTCCGTTTGTAGAGAATGCCGTTGCTGAGGAAGAATTTTGCAGCAAACCTTCTCATGAACTTCTTATCATTGACGGATGCACCTTCAGGGTATTCCTGAGCTTCCAAGTACCTCTTTACCTCGTGATACCAGGGTTTTTTAGCCACCTTCTCAGCCTCAAGCTCACAGCAGTATGCCGGTTCATCCAACTTCCAGATTATGATTCGGGGAGCCTCATTGTCCCATTTAACTTTGAACATTGAAGACATTGTGGCTAGTGCGTCCGCTAGCTGATTCTCCTCTCTGGGGAAATGCTCAAAAGTTATCTCTTCAAAGTGAGGGAGCAAGGTCGACACATACTCCTTGTAAGGAATAAGATTCGGGTGTTTCGTATCCCACTCGCCTTTGATCTGATTGATCACGAGAGCGGAATCTCCGAAGACACTTAGAAATTTTATCCTTAAGTCGATTGCAGCTTGTAAACCCATGATACATGCCTCATATTCTGCCATATTGTTGGTGCAGCTGAAACATAATCGGGCGGTGAGGGGAGTATGAGTTCCTTTGGGAGATATGATTACAGCGCCGACGTCGTTACCCAAAGCATTGGAGGCTCCATCAAAATGCATAGACCATCAGGATCCTTCCTCAGGTCCTTCATCCGGTCCAGGTACTTCACAGTCAGTTACCACCATGATGTCTTCGTCCGGAAAATCAAAGTTCAATGATTGGTAATCGTCCACAGGTTGGTGTGCCAAATGATCGGCCAATACACTTCCCTTAATTGCTTTCTAAGTTGTATACTGGATGTCATATTCTGTTAAGATCATTTGCCATCTTGCTATTCTTCCAGACAGAGCGGGCTTTTCAAATATGTACTTGATGGGATCCATCTTTGAAATCAATAAAGTAGTGTGAGTCAGCATATACTGTCTCAGCCGGCGAGCAGCCCATACAAGAGCGCAGCAAGTTTTCTCAAGCAGTGAGTAACGAGACTCACAGTCGGTAAACTTTTTGCTCAAGTAATAAATAGCGTGCTCTTTTCGGCCAGACTCGTCATGCTGCCCCAGCACACACCCCATTGAATTGTCAAGTACTGTCAAGTAAAGTATCAGAGGTCTTCCTTCCACCGGTGGCATAAGAATGGGTGGTTCTTGGAGATATTCCTTTATTCTTTCAAAGGCGGCCTGACACTCATCATTCCAGCGTACTACTTGATATTTCTTCAACAATTTGAAGATTGGCTCACAAGTAGCGGTCAGATGTGAGATGAATCGGGCAATGTAATTCAGTCGTCCTAGGAAACCTCTGACTTCTTTCTCTGTTTTTGGAGTCGGCATCTCTTGTATGGCTTTTACCTTGGCAGGGTCCACCTGAATACCTTTATCACTTACAATGAAACCTAGCAATTTTCCGGATCTTACCCCAAAGGTGCATTTGTTGGGATTCAACCTCAGCTTGTATAACTTGAGTCGGTTAAACAACTTCCTCAGATGGTCAAGGTGCTCCTCCTCAGTTTGAGACCTCGCAATCATGTCATCAACGTATACCTCAATCTCATGATGGATCATATCATGAAATAAAGCAACCATGGCACGTTGATAGGTTGCCCCAGCATTTTTCAATCCGAATGGCATGACCTTATAACAGAAGGTGCCCCACTGAGTCACAAAGGTAGTCTTCTCCATATCTTCTGGAGCCATCTTGATCTGATTATACCCTGAAAAACCATCCATGAAGGAGAACACCTTGTGTTGAGCTGTATTGTCAACAAGGACATCAATGTGAGGTAGGGGGAAGTCATCCTTGGGGCTGGCCCTGTTCAGATCCCTGTAGTCGACACACATTCTAACTTTACCGTCCTTCTTCGGCACTGGCACAACATTGGCAACCCACTGAGGGTAAGAAGTCACTGCAAGGAACCCGGCATCAAACTGTTTCATAACCTCGGCCTTGATCTTTTCAGACATCTCTGGACGCATCCGTCGGACTTTTTGCTTTACCGGAGGGCAATCTTCCTTGGTTGGCAGATGGTGAACTACAATGTCGGCATCCAAACCAGGCATATCTTCATAGGACCAAGCAAAAATCTCCATGTAGTCTCGTAGCATCTGGATCAATCGTTGCTTCACACTGAGCTCTAGATTGGCACCAATCTTGACCTCTTTCCTATCTGTCTCAGTACCCAGGTTAATTGTCTCCACAGGCTCTTCATGTGGTTGAATAGCCCTCTCTTCCTGAAGTAGCAGTCTCGCAAGTTCACCAGGCACTTCGCAATCATCTTCACCTTCGTCTTCGGCCAAGTTGATCGGATTTTCGAAGTCATAACTGGCGGTAGCAGAGCTGTTACCAGTGAGATCCAGAGTGGATTGAAACCTGTATAAGTGAGTGTGTGTAAATACAGCTGTTTTGCAATATGTATAACACAGAAAGAAAAAAGAGCACAAGATTTGAAATGCAACAAACGTCCAATGTTTTGATTGATGATATATGAAAATGTCATACAAAAAGCCCTCACAAATGGAGCTACGATGCCCCGGGTAGGACACCGAGCCAACAAAGTTTTAACATATTGTTTGTTACAAATTTGGAAATCAAAAGAAATCAATTACTGCGTGACAAATGTGATAAGGGTAAAATCCTTTGTCGTCCAGTTGCTTGGTCCGTTGCTGGTAGTCGGGTAGATCCAACTGTCAAACTCAGCTTCCTCCACATCCTCCTCGATAGCATTCACCCTTGAGCTGGTAATAAACACCGGAGCCTTTCTGATCTTCCCTTTGCGCACCGCCTTCTGAGCCTCTGCAGTAAAGCCTAGCCCAAACTTGTCGTTCTTCTGAGTGAAGTCAGGAAGCTGACCCCAGTGTGCACAATTGCCTTTCTGAACCACAGCCCGGGCATCCCTTAGGGAAGCCATTTTCAAGGAATCATTCTCTTCGGCTATTGTCTCTGCAGCTGCTGAAATTGGATGCACCTCCTCGAAATGCTGGAAGGGGGTTTCAATAAACTCCCCGTCCATCTCAATGTACCTGAAGGAATTCAAATGGCTCACCATATACTCCTCTTCTCCTTGCACAGTGACGATCTTCCCCCTGACGGGATATTTCAGCTTCTGGTGCAAGGTGGAGGTCACTGCCCCAGCTTTATGGATCCAAGGTCGACCCAGTAGACAAGAGTACGATGGGCGTATATCCATTACATAAAAATTAGAGTCAAACACTTGAGAGCCCACACGAATAGGGATGTTAACCTCTCCATGAACCATCCTTTTGGAACCGTCGAAGGCCCTGACGATGATATTGCTGGGTTTCAACTCCAGGCCTTCATAATCCAGACGATCCAAAGCCTTTTTCGGTAGAACATTCAAGGAAGAACCAGTATCCACTAATACATGTGCCAGAGTAGTGCCCCTGCATTCGATGGAGACATGCAGGGCATCATTGTGGTCTCTCCCTTTCGCGGTCAGGTCAGCATCTGAAAAACCCAAGCCGTTGTCCGCTGTCAGATTAGCTATGCAATCGGTGAACTGGACTGCAGACGTCTCCTGCGGCACATGGGCCGTCTTGAGAAATGAGATCAAGGCCTTAGCATGGGCCTCGGAGCATAGCAATAAGGAAAGCAGGGAGATCTTGGAGGGTGTATGCCCCAACTGCTCGACAACATTAAAATCACTTTTCTTTATTATTTTCAGAATCTCCTCCATTTCTTGTCGGGAGGCCTCAGCATTTATGGGTATTGGTGCCTCCATCCGGGCAGGCTCTTCTTCAATCCCTTTGCCCCGAGCATTTGATGACTCGGCAGCAGGGGACACAATTTGATCAGCAACAGGACCAGGTAAACTTGTAGGTTTTATGAGGAGGGGTTTTCGAATAGCGGGCGGCGCAATGTCAGGCGAGAAGAGCCTGCCACTACGGGTAACTTTGGCTGGACCAGTGATATCGCAGATACTGGCACTAGCGTCGAATTCTTGTTTGATTCCATTTACGTACACGTCTGCCCCATAATGCCAGGGGACAGCTTTATCAGATATGTAGGGGAGAGGCCCCGGGATGGTAATAATCACAGGTGCAACAGTCATAATTTGAACAGGCTTCTTTGGGGGAGCCTTGATTGGATTTTTGAAGATGGTAATCACAGAAACTTATTTCATCGGAACCAATTGAACAACAGTCTTTTTGAATAGAATCTCCTTGCTATCCATTAGGCCTTGGATGCCTAACCTTAGCAAGGGACAATCAGATAGGGAAATAGCACAGAACAGGCAACCTTCACCGCAACCCGGAAATAAACCGGCCTGCAGTAGGTTCTTCTTAACAGTCTTCAGAGGGGTAACAACTTCATCTATCGAAACAGCGTACGTTTCTTCCTCAATGGCATTTACCCTATGCTGGGGCATAGGAGCCGTTACAACATTTGGTCTTTCCGGCGCTTCAAACTGAATTTCCTTTGCGTCGATCAGATCTTGCACTTTGTTTCTCAAGGCCCAACAATCATCAGTAGTGTGCCCGGGACTATCAGAATGATAAGCACACCGGGCATTTGGGTTATACTTAGGAGATGCAGTGTTGACGACCTTAGGAGCTTCTTTGAGGGTTACCAGGTTGGTGGATAACAGTTGGGGTAAAATTTGAGATAATGTCATACTTAGTCGGGTATACTGCCTCTTGGGCCTTTCGCTTCTTTGTTGATTGTACTGCTGAGGAGCAGCAACAGGTTTGGAGATGACCAAAGCGTTGACGGCTTGGCGACTTTCGGGCTTGACTTGTCTTCTAGGACCATAGACGACACTTGCTTCTTTCTTAAACGGCCTCTTCTCAGCACTTGTAGAGGCAGCCTTCTGTATCTTGCCTGACCTGATGCCAGCTTCAATTCTTTCTCCCGTCAATATCAAATCTGTGAATCCAGCGGAGGAGTTACCAACCAAATGATTGAAAAACGGACCAGACAAAGTCCCAAGGAACATATCAACCAGCTCTCGATCAGTTAATGGAGGCTGCACCCTGCCAGCCAAATCTCTCCATTTTTGAGCGTACTCTTTGAACCCTTCACCCGTTCCTAGAGACATACCCTGAAGTTGGGTACGCGTAGGAGCGAGATCAGAATTGTATTGGTATTGTCTGTAGAATGCGGTTGCCAAATCTTCCCAGTGTCGGATGCTAGCTCCATCCAATTGGTAGAACCATTCAAGCTGTGACCCCGAGAGGCTGTCTTGGAAGAAGTGAATCCAGAGGTTCTTATCCGCCGTGTAAGGTTGGATTTTCCTTACGTACGACCTTAGATGCAGCTTTGGGAAGGAGACCCCATCATACTTGGCGAAGGCAGGCGCCTTAAACTTATGTGGAATGACTACCCCAGAAGATAACCCTAAATCTCCGAAATCCAGTCCCGGCACATTCTGAATTTCCATGGCGCTCAAGCGGTCCTCCAATTGCTTGTATCGGTCAGCAGCAGGTGGGTATTGTTCATCGTTATAGTTCGTCTCGTTGTCGGAGACTGCGGGACTAGGAGCTCCTCCCCCTTGGGGACTATTTTTCTCAGCAGAAGAAGTGGTTGGATCAGCTTCATTGTGGAGTGTGTTCCCAAATCGGCGTCCGGTGTTGAACAATGCAGTCCTCTTTTTCTTCTTCTTCTTCAGGAGTAGAGTCTTCAACTCTTGCTGACCTTGGGCTAGGCTTAGGACCATCTCTTGAAACTGTGCACTTTGGGCCTGAAGGGCCTTGATTGCTTGCTCACTGGAGGAGTCTGGATTCATGATGACTGTTCACACAAACAGCGAAGAAAATTAAGCAACCTGTGAAATAGGGTACCTGCTATGCATATGGTGCAATGGAATGCGTATGTATGCAATGCATTCAAGGATTTAGAATATTCAAAATTTGTTGTAGACAAAAAGGAACGCACATCATATTAATAAGGAGAAATTCGTTAGTACATAAATGCCCCATGGGCCAAATATTACAAAATAACTCCTTAAGGTAAAAAAACATTGCGCATCCTCTTTGGCGCGATGTAGGTGTTGAGATTCCTTTCCTCGTGCAGCAGGCGGGTGAGTTCCAGGACTTTCTTTTCGCTAGCATGTAGACTGGTCTCAAGAGAATTCCGTTCTTCCTTAAGCTGGACCCAACTCTTCTGCATCTCTTCCCAGGAGGTGGGCATGTCGGGATGTTGAATGGTGTAGGATGCTTCTCCTTCCAAGACTGGTTCTTTGATCACAGGAAGCATATGAGGATAAGGCATCACTAATTTCTGGGAGCGGGCTCGTACCCACTTGAGGTAAGGTTCCAACGGGATGGAGTTCCGGTGCCCCAATGTCTTGCTGTCTATCCTACTTGGCATCCTCCAAGCTCTGATAAATTTCTGACGAAGTCCTTGAGTATCGTTGTCGAAGTTGAAAACTATGTCAGGAATTAACATGTCATGAGGGCCATCCTTCCGAGCATAACCAAACTGTCTCCAAGCCAGGCATGGGTTGTAGGTAATACCTCCTTTGATTCCAAATAAAGGAACATTAGGGTACTCCCCACAACGATCAATGATAGTGACGTCTTCCCTGGACCTAGGACACCAATGTATATCTGCATGCGTGAGAGTCATTAACCGTTGTGACCATCTCAAACCCCGCTCGTTCTTTAAAACTGCTTGTGGAAGGTGCGAAATAAACCACCTTCCCAAGAGAGGAGTGCAACACATAAGGACACCCCTTCTTCTCATGGTTCGAGTGTAACATGAGTGAAGGATGTCCCCCAGCAACGTAGGTATAGGATTCTTGGTCATGAAGATCTGGACAGCACTGATATCAATGAGCTGATCGGGGTTAGGGAACAACACCAAACCATAGACAAGGAGGGCCATAACTTCTTCAAAAGCTCGTAGGTCAAGGGAGTTCCAACATTCTTGGGCCTTTTCAAACAGAAACCTGGCTAAGAACCCTTTGATACCACTTCTAACTTCCCAATGTCCTTTGAGGTCAGATGTCTGTAGGTGCAAGGCTTTAGCAATCTCTTCAAGCTTGGGTTCCTCTTCCGTACCGTTGTAGGGTAGTTGATCAAGGATAGGGACCTTCAGAAGTCGGGAGAACTCTTCCAATGTAGGCACCAACTGATAATCCGGGAAGGTGAAGCAGTGATGCAGAGGGTCAAAGAATTGGAACAGGACCTTTATCAAGTCCTCCTCAATGTTGGTGTTAACCAAGCTGATGAGTCTTCCATGTCTCTCACTGAATGAAGAACCCTCGGGAATCCTGGACAGAAGTTCCTTAAGCTGAGGGGGGATCTTTACAAGGCTAATCTGAATTGTCTTTCTGCGAGCAGTTTCCATGTCCTATAAAACAAGAACAAAGATGAAGATTCGAAACCCTTGAAATGGTTAGTCAATGCTCATGATGTTTGTATGATGTAATGATGTGATGATTAAATACACTATAAGTATTCACGAAGGCAAACATGGTAAGGCACACAAGTCACACAAACCCTTAGAGTTTAGGCCTGCATGGAGTCTGGGTATTACCCTCTTGAAGTTTGGTGGGCTCAACCTGTCCTATCAAAAGTAACCAGGTTCTAAAGGTCCCAATATCACGGGATTGCTTTCATTGTTCATCGTTTCGATTTAGCCACTGAACTGGCGACCGAAATATTCCAGGAAAGCAACCCTCAACTGAGTGTAGTATCGAGTATCAACCAACCTCGGACTGCACCAAAGTCAGTTACCTCACTACCCTAAAAAAGGACAAGATGGTTCAATTAAGGTTCCTAAGGTCAGTTGATGCTTCACGACACCACGCGGCGGCCCCGTACTCTCCTTGACTGAACTCAAGGGTTACCGGTACACACCAAAGTGCCACATCAACGTAGCAGACTGCTTCAACCATGTCGGTATACCCCGCACAGTTCCCTCACAGCCTTGTTGCTACTTTCTAAGAAGGTATCCCCTGATCCGGGTTAGGATCTATAAAACTCCGATACAAAGCCCACAAATGTAAAAGCAAACAAGACAATCAATTGAAAACAAAGGTGATCTAAACCCTAAGGTTACTCCACTTTTAAGTAGTTCCCCAGCAGAGTCGCCAGTTCTGTGATACGGTGGGAGAACTGACTTGAGGTTTTGCGTTTGTATTCGCAAATGTTGCGGTTAGCAAGAGTCGCCACCGACTTTTTATTTTATCCTAAGGAAAGGTTAAAAAGCACAGCAAAAACCTTTTGAGATGTTTTCTTGGGTTCGGGGAGTAGATTATAGAAAGGGAAGGTATTAGCACCCTTTCTATCCATGGTTATCCATGGGCTCTTAGTTACTTGCTTAGATCACTTGCCTTTTGTTTTCAATTGTTTTAAATGGTGCTTGAGTGTGTGGGTTTGAAAATGTTTTTGAAAAGAGGCCAATGTGGTGGCAACCTTTGTAATAATCCATGTGGGGATGTATACAAAGATGTATGTCTTTTGAAAAAGTTTTCATTTGTTTTTGAAAGTTGTTTTGAAAGTGTAGTGATGTGTGATTTTGAAATTAGGCAAGTGTTTTGTTTTGCAAGTTGATTCAAGTAACTAAGAGGTTATCTACTCCTAAATTTCTCAAAAGATCATTGCTATACTTTAACCCTTTTAACAAGTTTGCTCCACCATTGTATTTGGTGGGCAACCTTGTGTTAGGATGTGAAAGGGACAGGCGCGGGTCATCGTATGGACCATAATTGCAACGGCGTTAAATGTCTTTGAGCAATTTCTCTAAGGGACTTGATCATTTGTTTTTGTTTGTTTTTGAAAAGTTTTGTCGAGGGACTATGATCATTCAAATTGTTTGCTTTGCCCAAAGAAGTTCAACATACAATATGGCCCATTTATTTGAAGGCAACAAGTGGAATACCCTAGGGGGTGCAAGTGTGATTTGTGTGTCCATTTTCATGCTTGTTTATCTTGTATTAGGTCAAACTATTTTTTATCGTTTTTTCGCATACAAACCCTAATTCTAACATGTTATCATTAGAAAGCAATAAAGTGCGAAATTAAAATTACTAAGCTATTACAAAACCAAATATGGGAAGGGGGGTACAAATGTTCAAATGGGGGATATTGACAAGAATTTAAATCTAAATTATTACATCAATTGAGTATTCGCAATTTAAATAATGTACAAAAATTAAATAAAAATGCAAGATGCACAAAAATGTTTTGTATATGTATGAAAAAATATTATTTATGCAAAAGAGAAAAGAAAATAAAAAAATGTATTATTTTTGGGGGATTTTGAACTTAGGGTAAAAACCCTAATTTTTAAAGAAAAAAGGTATTATTTTCTAATTTAATACAACTATTTATTCATTATTTATAAAAATAAAATAAAATGAAGTGTATTATGGAAAAAGGTATTTTTATATCAAATATTAATAAGAATGAAAAAAAATCAAGTATTTTTATATTTTGTCTTAAATATATTAATAATCACATATATATATATATATATATATATATATATATATATATATATATATTAAACCCTAAATATGTATTATACACAAAAATAAATATTTATTTAATATTTTAATAAAATATAAAAAGAGTATTTTTTGTGTGAAATATTTTCAGAAAGTAAATAAAAATAAAAATTGTATTTACACTATTTTCTATTTATTCTAATAATAGTACATATATATATTATATACAAACAAAGAAAATAAACAAATAAATATGCAATAAATGCAAAAAATGATGAAAAAAATATTTTTAATTTTCTAATGTCATGAGAAAAAATAAACAGAGTCAACCAAAAAGAAAAAAGTCAAAAATGTTAAGAAATGAACAAATGGGCTCAGGGGGTGTAAACATGGAAATGGGGTGTGAAAAGAAAATAAATCCAGGCCCAGCCCAGACCACTTCTTCTTCAACCTCTGTACAACCTTCTTCAAGCAAAAACACGCGTTTTTTATCTCTGGATTCCTGGACTTTCAAGCAAAACTCATAACATGAAAAGTGTAGAGCATTAAGAGACGGTTTCAACCATATAAAGAACATGACCTATCTCTCTAAGATGAGGGAGAATTTCTCTCCCCCCCATTTCTGACCTAACTTTTCATCAATGTTCAGACATGAAATTCTCTAAGCACACGAAATATAAATGAAATCTAAACATATGAGCATGTTCAGGGCTATGATTGTGACATGTTTTCTTCAAAAATCTAAAGCTAACAATGCCTAACAAGGGAGATAGGACTCCATGAATATACCTGTTCAGTTGGAGTCGAGCTTTGCAATGGAGGGTGTTTCAGAGTGAAATGATGACTTGTACAGCTTCCTTGAAGTGTAAGGATGCTTTTCCAATTCCTACTTTGTCTTGAAACTCCCTGAATCGAGCTAGTGAACTCCAACTGCAAAACAGAAAATTAAAAATGGTGAAGTGGCTTGGAGGTGTTACAGGTCTGATTTTAGGACATGGTTAGCTTGCATATGTTGTAGGGAAGGTAGAGGAAAAGGTTTGGATCAAAATGCTCGAAGGGATTGGGAGTTTGCACTCAAACTGCAGGGGCTCCCCTGTTTGTGCAGTTTTGAGGTGATTAGAGCAATGGGAGTGTTTCAGATGGCAAGGGCTCGTGTGTTAGCTTGGATTTGGTCTATGGAATGTGTTTGATAGCTTTTGTGTTGTGTGTCTAAGCTGAGATGAGAGATAGCATAAGTTATGGACTTTTCTTCTATCTTAGGCAACAAAAGCAAGTTGGTTGTTTTAGGTTAGTAGGGGGCCTCCTAATGTGCTGCATAAGCCTCTCTTGATCAGTGTGTTATGCACATAATCTTGTGCAAAGCAGATCTTTCATGTACTTGTTGGATTACAAACTTGACATAAAGCTAAACTTTTCAAAAATGGAAATTTCACTTTATCTAGTTTAGGATTAAACCATTATGCAATGTTAGAACACAAAGAACATGACCTTAACACATTGAATATGCATTAAATTATTGAGTATGAAATGGTTCAAGGACCTGTAATCAAGCATAAAGCAAACTGATTTCAAATTGGCAAGATTATGAACATGTCTTGATGAAGAACAAAAGTGAATTTTTGCCAACTTGTGAAATTCGAATCTCTCAAGTTATGAGGTTGTTTGATGAGTTCTTGGACATTTTGGAAAGCTTGGAATGTGTACTACAATCCATCTTTGAAATGAAAATCAAAATTCCAAGTGGAAGGGTATGAAAAGTGGCCTTGAAGTGGGGTAGAAAACCTTGTCAAAATAGGTTAAATTTCACTAAGTTAAAAATGGTTTAGTGCCCTTATTCAAAAAATTATAACTTGAGATACAAGCTTCAAATGAGAAAACTTTGTGAATCAAAGTTGTAGATTATGCAACAAGCTACAACTTTCATGTTTTGACTTTTGTTTGAATCCAAATGGATCATGGTGAAAAGATGGGGCAAAGTTGGGAAAAAAATTAGGGTTTTTCATAACTTAGAAAAATTCTAAGTTATGAAAAATTCCCTTTTCAACCCTAATTTGCATTTTGTGATTTCTTGATGAACAAGTTTCATGATTTGGCATGTTTTGATGAAAAATGAATCTTGACTCTTGATTTTGACCAAAAAGTCAAAGTTTGACTTTTCAGTATACAGTCAAAATTGATCAATTGACTGGGAAATTCAACTGTCAATCTTGTGTACTTGGGATCTTTTGAGCTTGATGAACATGCCAAGATAATTCCATGGGGTCCTTGAGTCCATATGTGAGCTTGGTTTGCCATTGGCTAGGTCAAACAGTCAAAAATTGCCTTTGTGCAGTCAAAACCCTAAAAATGACCATTTTGCCCTTTTGGTGATCTGATCAAATTTCTTGTGGAATTGTGATCCAAACTTGATCAAATAGTTCATATGAGTTCAATATGTTGATGTGGATCAAATTTCATGAGATTTGACTGTCAATTGGCCACAGTTGACTTTTTTCCCAATACAGCTGATTTCTAGGTCAACTGTCCAATTGACTGGGTAAAACTTGGAATCAAGACTTGAAACTTGGTATAGGTAAACTTGGGAGTCCAACATGAAGCATGAAAGTCATCTTAGGCATTTTAGGTCAAAACATCTTTAGGCAAACACAAACCCTAATTTTGAGTCCACAGAGCAAGGAGAAGTCTTGAGCAGAGGAAACCCTAACTGTATCTTGATCTTCAAAGGTCTTGTGATGAGAAAATGTTGAAGAAATGGGAGGGAAAATTTTGGGGTACAACACCGTCCAACTGGTAGAACCATTCAAGCTGAGTCCCTGAGAGACTGTCTTGAAAGAAATGGATCCATAGGTTCTTATCAGTGGTGTACGGCTGAATCTTCCTCACATATGATCGGAGGTGTAGCTTCGGACAAGAAACTCCGTCATACTTAGCAAAGGCTGGTGCCTTGAATTTGTGGGGAATCACCACCCCAGATGATAGACCTAGATCACCAAAGTCCAGACCAGGCACTTTTTGGACTTCCATAGCACTCAATCGGTCTTCCAGTTGCTTGTATCTATCCTCAGCCGGAGGATACTGTTCTTCGTCGAAGTCTGTCTCGTTGTCGGAGACCACAGGGCTAGGAGCCCTCCTTTCCTCTTGACTATCTTTTCCTCCAGATGAGGTGGTCAAATCAACCTCATTCTGTAGCCTGTTTCCAAACCTGTGCCCTGTGTTAAACAGGATTGTCCTCTTCTTCTTCTTCTTCTCTTTCAGAATCAAGATCTTCAGGTCTTGCTGACCCTTAGCTAGATTCATGAACAGCTCTTGGAATTGGGCATTCTGGGCCTGTAGGGCCTTGATGGCTTGCTCAGTTGACGGTTCAGCAGACATGATGAGTGTTGAAATAAACAGCGAAGAAGATAAGAGACCTGTAACGGGTACCTGTTTATGAAGTGCATGGTATGAAATGCGTATGATTATGATTTCAAAGACAATTGGTGAAGGAAAATTGCGATTATTACGTAGCGGAATATAAAATTTTCCTTTAGAGATCCTTACGAATGAGCATGGTCAGTGATAGAAAGTTTTACCTCTTGTGGCGATTCAGACTTTTGATGTCGTGATCACGAGCGTTGATGAAGAACAACGCCTCTACTCAGTCCACACGAACAGATCGCTTCCGGTCACAGTGCTAGCTGATCACGAACGGAAACCTTGAGTGAGAGAGAGAGAGTCAAAAACGAAAATGCATCAAGTGAAAAAACTTCATCACAAGGGATCTATTTATAGAATCACTCGTGTGGGCTACAAGCTAAAAGCCCAATTAAGGCTATAAGCTAAAAGCCCAATTAAGCTTATGGACATCATACCTTATGATGTACCATATATCACTTATCCACGTGGTACCTTACCACTTTCCGCATTACACTTAAGTGCACCGTACCTTACGGTGTTCCTTATTTATTCTATCTCTCATCAACCTGTCCTTATGTGTGTGACCCTGTAGGTTTTCGCGACGTTGGCAATTATATTAAATTACACATTTAATATAATAAACAGTGAGCGGTATCTAGCAACACATCACTGTTACCCAAGTTACGAAAATGTCATGTGATCTGACCAAACCTTTTCCGTGATAATATTTGTGTTGTACAATTACCCTTTTGCCCTCATGTCTATATTGAACACAAGGCATACACTGTGTCACCCTTGTCCAGTTCAATATTGGGCCCTTAGACATTTATCCTGTTATGCAGGATGAGCAAATTCCATCTAGGTCACTCATGTCCCTTAGCATGCTTTGTGAAGTACCCATCAACCATCTTTATAGTCATCCAGTTACGGATGACGTTTGATCAACAATAAAGTACTTGACTCTACATCTAGGGTCCATAGTGGTTTCAGGTCGAAGGGTGGTATACACCATTATCATCATGAGAATAACTTATGACACTTTGCATAACATTCTATGTAGTATTCTCATAACGGGTCAATCCAGTATAAATATTACTCCTAATATTCATACCTATGTCAAGACTTGATAACTCCTTATCTATGATCCATGAGATGTGATCATCAATCTATCTTCATAATAATCTTAATGCTTTAATGTTATCCCACTTCACATTAAAGCTTGACTACGGATACTTTAAGAATAGTTTCTTATGTTTAATGGGATCTCATGATTAAGTCACACTTAACATTTCATTAAACCAATAAACCATTCTAGGGACTTTATTATTTTGGAAAACATAATAAAGAAATGCCTTTTATTATTAATAAATAATTCGATACATGTACCAAAAGTATTGGCCTCTAGGGCTTACACCAACAATTGGGAGATTCAAATTTGTAAACCAGAAAGGAAACACACTTTATTAGATAAACTTCAAAATTCAAATTGTTCAACTGATGCCCTCAGGGCGTTACAAGAATGGAAATATTGAAAAGTAAATGAAAACTGGAAAAGAAATAATCAAAGGTCAATCAGTGCTCCCATGGTCTCTTCTTATCGGTGCGGACATAGTCATTAAGAATCCGCTCATTCTCCAACTGCCTAGTCAACCTCTGGATCTTCTGCTCTTGCTCGTTGAACTTCTCTCGGTAAGAATCTCGTTCTTCCCTCAGTTGCATCCAAGACCTTTTCAGTGCCCCAATGTCAGTGGGCATATAAGGATGGAGGATGGTTGGAAGAACCCCTTATTCATTGGCAACTTCAACAATGACAGGCCGGACAGCTTCATATGGCATACCCAGCTTTTGGGCACGGGTACGGACCCATCTGAGATATGGCTCTATTGGCAGAGAAGTCTTTGGACCCAGCTCATGTGGATCATATTTGTGAACTCTATCCCAAGCCCTTATGAACCTGCGACGTTGCTCATCGCTATCCCCTTGAAAATCAAAGATGATACTAGGCATTAGCATCTCATGAGGTCCTTCTCTTCTGGCTCGCCCGAACTGACGTAGAGCTAAGCATGGGTTGCAAGAAATTCCTCCATGGGTTCCTAACAGTGGAACATTGGGGTACTCCCTACAGCGATCAATGATAGCCACCTCATCCATACCCTTGAGAGTCCAGATGATGTCATTATGAGAGAGAGACATAACCCTATAGGCCCATCCCATGCCTTCTTTGTTCTTGCACTGACTTGGGAAGGTGCGAAATAAACCACCTCACCAATAAAGGAGCACAGCACATCAAGGTTCCCCGCTTTCGGGCAGTACGAGCGTAAAGCTGATGAAGGATGTCACCCAAGAGGGTGGGTACCGGATTCCGAGAGATGAAGATCTTTATCGTATTCACATCAACAAAGGAGTCAGAGTTTGGAAACAATACCAAGCCGTATATCAGAAGAGCCAGAATATCCTCGAATGCCTTGAAGTATAGACTATCCCAGAAATAGTTAGCTTTACCAACCAAAAACTTAGTCAGAAAACCCTTTGCTCCACTTCTAGTCTCCCAATTAGCCATTACCTCCTCTTTGGTCAAATGAAGGGCTGCAGCAATCTCTTCGAGCCTAAGAATCTTTTCCCAACCAGTAAACGGGGTCTGCTCCAGAATGGAGATACCGATCAGATCAGAGAACTCTTCTAGGGTGGGAACCAGCTGGTAGTCCTGGAAAGTAATACAATGGTACAATGGATAATAGAACTGGACTAGGACACTCATCATCTGCTCGTCTAATTTGGAGGTGACCAAACTGAGAAGATAACCATGTCTCCTGAGGAAGGAAGTAGTATCAGGCATCTTTGTAATCAGATCTTTAAGCAAGGTAGGAACCTGAACAAAATTGATCCGGATGGTATTTCTATGCATGGGCATCATGATGACCTACAAAATAGAACAAAGATGAATCCCTCATGCCTTTGAAATAGGTTAGCCTTATGCAAGATGTATGCAATGTTATGATGTCATGATGTCATGATAGTAAGCACACCACAAGTATCCACAAATGGCAAACATGGTAAAGGCACACAAGTCACACAGAGAGACTTTAGATTTCAGGCTGGCAAGGAGCTTAGGTACTACCCTCTTTCAGTTCAGTTGGTTTAAACCTGTCCTAAAAATAGTAACTGGGTTCTAGAGGATCTCAATATCACTGACGACCCTCAATCGGTCATAATTCCAGTTTAACAACCTTTTCTTGCGTCCGGAATCATCGCGAGAGTTTAGTCTCAATGAGTGTAGCATACTGCTACTATTCTATGGCCAAGTTGGTCAATTTAAAGGTTCTAAGGTCAGTTGGTGCTTAATGACCCCTTAGATGACCCATATTCTCCTCGTTCTAACACAAGGGATATTGATACAAACTAAAGTGCCACACCAACATAGTTACTGCTTCAACCGTATCGGTCTACGCCGTACAGTTCCCTCACAGTTTATTGCTACTTACCTAAAGGGTATCCCTAGATCCGGGTTAGGATCTATAGAACTCCTATACAAACCCACAAATATAAATCATGCAAAGCAAGCAATTGAAAACACAGTGATCTAATCCTAAGGTACACCCCACTTATTAGATATCCCCAGCAGAGTCGCCAGTTCTGTGATACGGTGGGAGAGAACTGTTTTGTACCCCAAAATTTGCCCTCCCATTTCCTCAACATTTTCTCACCACAAGACCCTTGGAGTTCAAGATTCAGTTAGGGTTTGCTCTGCTCAAGACTCCTCCTTGCACTGTTGATCCAAATTAGGGTTTGAGTTTGCACAAAGATGTTTTGACCCAAAATGCCCAAAGTGACTTTCATGCTTCATTTTGGACTCACAAGTTTATCCATACCAAGTTTCAAGCCTTGATTCCAATCTTTGCCCAGTCAATTGGACAGTTGACCTAGAAATCAGCTGTATTGGGGAAAAAGTCAACTGTGGTCAATTGACAGTCAAACCTCATGATTTTTGACCCACATCAACATTATGAACTCATATGGACCATTTGATCAAGTTTGGATCACAATTCCACAAGAAATTTGATCAGATCACCAAAAGGGCAAAATGGTTATTTTTAGGGTTTTGACTGCACAGAGGCAATTTTTGACTGTTTGACCTAGCCAATGGCAATTCAAGCTCACATATGGACTCAAGGACCCCATGGAATTGTCTTGACATGTTCAACAAGTTCAAAAGATCCCAAATGCACAAGATTGACAGATGAATTTTCCAGTCAACTGAGCAAAATTTGACTGTATATTGAAAAGTCAAACTTTCACTTTTTGGTCAAAATCAAGTGCCAAGATTCATTTTTCATCAATACATGTCAAATTGTGAAACTTGTTCACCAAGAAATCAAAAATCACAAATTAGGGTTTAAAATGAAGAATTTTCATAACTTAGAAATTTTCGAAGTTATGAAAATCCCTAATTTTTTCCTAACTTTGTCCCATTTTTTCATCAAGATACATTTGGATTCAAACAAAACTCAAAACATGAAAGTTATATTCCATTGCAAAATCTACAACTTTGATTCACAAAGTTTCCTCAAAAGAAGCTTGTAGCTCAAGTTATGATTTTTGGAACAAGGGTGCAAAACATTCTTAACTTAGAAAAAATTTGACCTATTCTAGGCAGGATTTTTGCCTAACTTCATGGCCACTTTTCACATGCTTCCACTTGGAATTTCAACTTGCATTACAAAGATGGGTTGTAGTACACATTCCAAGCTTTCCAAAATGTCTAAGAACTTCTCAAACACCCTTGTGGTTAGGGAGAATCGAATTTGTCAATATGGGCAAAAGTCACTTTGTTCATGAGCCATTTCCATGTTCATAACTTGTGCATTTTTGAAATCAGCATGTGCAAGCTACATTACAGGCCTCTAATCTCATTTACAATCAAAAATTAAATGCCAAACCATTGTGCCAAGATGTTATTCTATGCATTTGGTCATTACATGAAGGATTAGTCCATAATTAGAAAAAGCACATTATCCATTCTTGTAAAGTGGCACTTTATGTCAAGTTTACAATCTATAAGGTACAATGCAGATCTTTGAGGCACAAGTTCAGGAACCAATCCCACTGATCAATACTAAAAGGTGCAGCATACTTGAGGGGCCTAGGGAAGCTTGTAAACCAACTTGACATTTCCTTGCTTCAAAAAGAAGAAACTTGGCATTTTGAACCACAACACACATTGCTGCAACAACTAGCCTAAGAAAACATTGTGAACACATTCCATACTCCTCAAGTAACCTAAAACACGACCAATCCATCCTCAAGACTCCCTCATTCATTAAAACACAGTTTTGTGGCAAAACAGGGTATCTTCTGCATATTGACTTCCACAGTTCATTTCCCTCGTGCGTTTTCATCCAAACCACCTCAAACACATTCAATAACATCCATACAAGCTATCCCCAACCTTAGATACAGACTATAACAGCCATAGCATAGTTTGCCATTTTCATTTTTCTCTCTTGCAGGTTGACTTCCATGAAGTGATTCAGCAAGATTCAAAGCACACCAAGCATTGGAGAAGCATCCCTGAACTTCAAGCAAGCTGTACAAGTCCTCACATTGCCTTGAAAGTGCCTCCATTTTCATACACGATCCAAGCTGAACAGGTAAGTTTTTGAACTTCTATCTCTCTATCCAGGCATAGTTAGGTTTAAGTTTGTGAAGAAAACATGTTCTAATCATAGCCCTGAAGCCATACATATAGTTACTTTTCATTTATATTGTGTGTGCTAAGAGTATTTTGAACCTGAATATCTGAAAAAACTTAGGTCAGAAATTGGGGGAGAAGAAATTCTCTCTCATTTCTGAGAGTTAGATCATGTTCTTTATATGTATGAACTCGTGACATGATGCTTTACATTTTTTGTGTTGTGAGTTTTCATTAAAAATCAAAGAATCAGGATCTTGTTGTTGAAGCAAAGAGGCGCGCGTTTTCAAACAAAACTGGCTGGAGGTTGAAGAAGATAGATTTGGGCTGGGCCTGAATTTTGCTTTTCTGTTGACACCCTCATTTTCCACATGCACCCCTTTGGCCCATTGTGTTTTCTTTTTATTATTTTTGACTTTTGATTTTTGTTTCTGACTTGTTTATTTTTGTCAAACCATAAAAAATATTAAAAATATTTTTCTCACATTTTTTGCATTTTTATTTGATATTTATTTTGTTTCATTTAGTTTTATATGTAAATAAACATAAATATACTTTTATTTAAAATACCAAAATAAATACAAAATACATTTTATTTTCTGATTTTTATTTTATTTTATCTTTTGAAAACATTTTATAAAAAAAATATACTTTTTTTGTGAATAATAAATATTTTTATTTTTGTACATATTTAATATATTTAACCTATAGTTTAAATACTTATATAATTATTAGATTATTTAGGATAAAAATACAAAAATAATACATTTTTATTTTTATTAATATTTAACCTCAAAAATACTTTTTTTTACAATATACTTTCTTTTATTTATTTATTTTATACATAATTAATAAATATTGCATATAATAAATAATTAATACCTTTTATTTATAAAATTAGGGTTTTGCCCTAAAAACACAAAATACCCAAAAATTATCCTTTTTATTTTTGTTTATTTGACACATGAAAATACTTTTTTACATACATATAAAAGTCATTTTTTGCATCTTGCATATTTTATTTTATTTTATTTTATTATTGTATATTAAATAATTTGTATATTCCAGTTGGATTGTAATAGTCTAGATTTAAATTTCTTGCTAAATATCCCCATTTGAACATTTGTACCCCCCATCCCATAATTTGTGTTGTAATAGTTTAGGACTTTAAATTTCGCATTTAAAAGTTGTCTAAATATGCCATGATAGACTTAGGGTTTGTATGCAAAAATCAAAAACAACAAATAGTTTGACCTAATTCAAAGATAACAAAGCATGAAAATGGACAACACCAATCACACTTGCACCCCCTTAGGGTTACTCCACTTGTTGCCTTCAATAATGGGCCATATTGCATGTTGGGTGTCTTTGGCAAAGCAAAACAATTCACAATGATCATAGTCCCTCGATGACGCTTTCGAAAGTTGCCTAAAAATGATCAAGTCTCTTAAAGGAAAAGTTGCCAAAGACACTTGGCACCATTGCAATCATGGTCTAAACGATGACCCGCGCCCGTCCCGTTTACATCCTAACACAAGATTGTCCACCAAATACGATTGTGGAACAAAATTGTTAAAAGGGTTAAAACATAGCAAAGATCTTTGAGTAAATTTAGGAGTAGACAACTCTTGGTTACTTGCCAACTTGCAAAAACACTTGCCTATTTTCTCAAAACCACACATCACAACACACTTTCAAAACAACTTTCAAAAACATTGAAAACTTTTCAAAAGACATACACCTTTGTATACATTCCAACATGGATCATTACAAAGGTTGCCACCACATTGGCCTCTTTTCAAAACATTTTTCAAACCCACACACAAAGCACCATTTTAAACAATTGAAAGCACCATTTCAAACAATTGAAAATCAAGGCAAGTTGATCTAAGCAAGTAACTAAGAGCCCATGGATAACCATGGATAGAAAGGGTGATAATACCTTCCCTTTCTATAATCTACTCCCCGAACCCAAGAAAAACATCTCAAAGGTTTTTTGCTGTGCTTTTTAACCTTTACTTAGGATAAAATAAAAAGTCGGTGGCGACTCTTGCTCAACCGAAACATTTGCGAAAACAAACGCAAAACCTCAAGTCAGTTCTCCTACTGTATCACAGAACTGGCGACTCTGCTGGGGAAAACTTTTAAAGTGGAGTAACCTTAGGGCTTAGATCACCCTCTTGCATGACTAATTGTTTGCTTTGATTGCTTTATATCTTAGCTCTCTTGTTTGGGTTTGAAATCCTACACCCGGATTTGGGGAAACATTCATAGATAGCAATACATTGTGGAAACTGTGCAGGGTATACTGACACGGTTGAAGCAATAGCTATATTAGTGCGACATATTTGTGAGTATCGGTAACCCTTGAGTTCAATCAAGGAGAGTACGGGGCCGCTGAGTGATGTCACTAAGAACTAATGACCTAGAACCTTACTTGACCGTCTTGGCCTTTCATTAGGGGTAGTGAGATGACCGGCTTTGGTGCAGTCCGAAGTTGGTAGATACTCGATACTACACTCATTGAGGGTTGTTTTCTTGGAATATTTTGGTTGCTAGTTAAGTGGATAAACCAAAACAATGAACATGGAAAATAATCCAATGATATTGAGCTCCTTAGAACCCGATTACTATCTATAGGACAGGTTTTTAAGCCAACTTCACTCAAGAGGGTACTTACCTATGAAACCTCATGCAAGCCTGAAATTAGGGTTTGGTGTGAATTGCTTGTACATATGTTTTATGCATACATCATAAAGCATCATATGCATTCTGTGATACGGTGGGAGAACTGACTTGAGGTTTTGCGTTTGTTTTCGCAAATGTGCGGTTGAGCAAGAGTCGCCACCGACTTTTTATTTTATCCTAAGGAAAGGTTAAAAAGCACAGCAAAAACCTTTTGAGATGTTTTCTCGGGTTCGGGGAGTAGATTATAGAAAGGGAAGGTATTAGCACCCTTTCTATCCATGGTTATCCATGGGCTCTTAGTTACTTGCTTAGATCACTTGCCTTTTGTTTTAAATGGTGCTTGTGTATGTGGGTTTGAAAATGTTTTGAAAAGAAGCCAATGTGGTGGCAACCTTTGTAATGATCCATGTGGGGATGTATACAAAGATGTATGTCTTTTGAAAAGGTTTTCATTTGTTTTTGAAAGTTGTTTTGAAAGTGTAGTGATGTGTGGTTTTTGAAATAGGCAAGTGTTTTAGTTTGCAAGACTGATTCAAGTAACTAAGAGGTTGTCTACTCCTAAATTTCTCAAAAGATTATTGCTATGTTTTAACCCTTTTAACAAGTTTGTTCCATCATTGTATTTGGTGGACAATCTTATGTTTAAGATGTGAAAGGGACGGGCACGGGTCATCGTTTAGACCATAATTGCAATGATGCCAAGTATCTTTGGGCATTTTCTTTAAGGGACTTGATCATTTGTTTTTGTTTGTTTTGAAAAGTGTTATCGAGGGACTATGATCATTCAATTTGTTTGTTTTGCCCAAAGAGACCTAACATGCAATATGGCCCATTTTGAAAGGCAACAAGTGGAGTACCCTAGGGGGTGCAAGTGTGATTTGTGTGTCCATTTTCATGCTTGTTTGTCTTGAGATTAGGTCATAACTATTTTGTCATTTTTCGCATACAAACCCTAATTCTAACATGGCATAATTAGAAAGCAATAAAGCGCGAAAATAAATTTACTAAGCTATTACAAAACCAAATATGGGAAGGGGGGTACAAATGTTCAAATGGGGATTTTGACAAGTAATGTAAACCTAAAAACTATTACATCAATATTGAAATATTTTACAAGATGATTAATTGCATAAATTAAATAAAATAAGAATAAATATGCAAGATGCAAAAATGGTTTTTGTATGTATGAAAAAGGAATTATTTATGTAAGAATAAAAAAGAAAATAAAAAGGTATTATTTTTGGGTTTTTTTCATATTTAGGGTAAAACCCTAATTCTATTAAATAAAATGTATTATTATTTAATTTAATACAATTATTTATTTATTATGTACAAAAATAAAAATAAAAGGAAGTATATTATAAAAAAGTATTTTTTATATCAAATATTAATAAAATTAAAAATACAAATATTTTTATATTCTAACCTAAATATATTAATAAATATATATATATATATATATATATATATATATATATATATATATATATATATATATATATATATATATATATATATATATATATATATATATATATATATATATATATATATATATATATATATATATATATATATATATATATATATATATATATATATATATATATATATATAGGTATTAAGTTCTAAATGTGTATTATATATAAGAATAATAATATTTATTATTTAATAAAAAAAGTATTTTTTTCTATAAAAATATTTTCAGAAAGTAAAACAAAAATAAAAATGTATAGAAATGTATTGGCACTATTTGTTTTAGTATTTTAAATAAAATATGTATATTTATCTATTCATGTATAACTAAAGAAAAATTAAATAAAAGCCTAATAAAATCAAAAATGGTGAGAAAAAATATTTTTATATTTTTAATGTCATGATAAAAAATAAACAAAGTCAATCAAAGAAGAAAAAGTCAAAAAGTCAAAGAAATAAGCAAATGGGCCTTGGGGGTGTAAAAGCAATTAGCATGGTGTGAATAAGAAAAATACACAGGCCCAGCCCAAAAGACCACTGTCTTCAACCTCCAGCCTTCTGTTTGAACAAAACGCGCGCCACTTTCCTCCATTGCTAAGTCCTGATTCTTGGCTTTTTAACAAAAACTCATAACATAAAAAATGTTCAGCATGAAGAGACGATTCTAACCATATGCATAACTTGATCTAACTCTCTAAGATGAGGGAGAATTTCTCCTCCCCCAAATCCTAACCTAATTTTTCTGCCATTTTCAAACTCCAAATTCTCACAACTCAAGCAAAAGAAATGAAAAGTAAAAACATGTACATGTTCAGTGGCATGAGTAGAACCTTGTTTCTTCACAAACTTAAAGCTAATGATGTCTAATAAGAGAGATACGAATTCAAAAACTTACTTGTTCAGTTGAAGTTCTATCTGGAGATGTAGGAACTTTCAGTGCAAGGTGATGATTGGAGAAGCTTCCTTGAGGTCCAGGGATGCTATTCCAATGTTTACTTTGTCTTGAAAGCTTCTGAATCGAGCTAGAGAACTTCACCTGCAAGTCATAAATGTGAAAATGGTGGAAGTGGTTAGAGTGATTACAGGTCGTGCTTTTGCTTTTGGTTGGCTTGCATAGATGGTATGGAAGGTGTGTGAACTGGTTTTGGCAAGAATGCTTGAGAGAAATAGAAGTTGGCACTCAAACTGCAGAGGCAACTCTGTTTTTGCAGTTTGATGGTGTTTTTTGGTTTGATGATGTTTGGGAGGCAAATGGCTCGTGCAATAGCTTGGTTATGATGTGTGTAATGTGTTTGATAACTTTGTCTAAGTGTTTGTAAGCTGGTTTCTGAGTTGGTGTTGGTTATGCAATATTTCTTCACCCTTAAGCAAACAAAGGCAACTTGGTCTTTTAGGTCAGTAGGGGACCTCTAATCCTGCTGCAAAGCTTCTCTTGATCAGAGTAATTTGTTCATAATCTTGTGCCAATCAGATTTGCAATGTACTTGTTGGATTTGTAATTGGACATAAAGTGAACTTTTGCAAAAATGGATAGTTTACTTTATCTAAAAATGGATCAAACTTGTATATAATACTTGAACTCATAGAATAACACTTTGACACAATGAACAAGCATTAAATTATTGAGTGTAACTTGGTTTTAGGACCTGTAATCAAGGGCATGCTGGTTTTGAGAAGTTTGCATAACTTATGAACATGAAAAATGACCAATTCAAAAGTGAGTTTTTGCTATATTGTGAAATTCGATTCTCCCTAACCATGAGGTTTTTTGAGAAGTTCTTGGACATTTTGGAAAGCTTGGAATGTGTACTACAATCCATCTTTGAAGTGCAATTTGAAATTCCAAGTGGAAGTGTATGGAAAATGGTCTTGAAGTGGGGTAGAAAAACTTGTCAAAATAGGTCAAAAATTCACTAAGTTAAGAATGGTTTAGTGCCCTTATTCAAAAATTTGTAACTTGAGATACAAGCTTCAAATGAGAAAACTTTGTGAATCAAAGTTGTAGATTATGCAACAAGCTACAACTTTCATGTTTTGACTTTTGTTTGAATCCAAATGAATCATGGTGAAAGAGTGGGGCAAAGTTGGGAAAAAATTAGGGTTTTCCATAACTTAGAAAAATTCTAAGTTATAAAAAATTCCATTTTAAACCCTAATTTACATTTCTTGGTTTCTTGGTGAACAAGTTTCATGATTTGGCATGTTTTGATGAAAAATGAATCTTGACTCTGGATTTTGACCAAAAAGTCAAAGTTTGACTTTTCAGTGTACAGTCAAAATTGATCAATTGACTGGGAAATTCAACTGTCAATCTTGTGTACTTGGGATCTTTTGAGTTTGTTGAGCATGTCAAGACAATTCCATGGGGTCCTTGAGTCCATATGTGAGCTTGGTTTGCCATTGGCTAGGTCAAACAGTCAAAAATTGCCTTTGTGCAGTCAAAACCCTAAAATGACCATTTTGCCCTTTTGGTGATCTGATCAAATTTCTTGTGGAATTGTGATCCAAACTTGATCAAATGGTCCATATGAGTTCATAATGTTGATGTGGGTCAATTTTCATGAGATTTGACTGTCAATTGGCCACAATTGACTTTTTCCCCAATACAGCTGATTTCTAGGTCATCTGTCCAATTGACTGGGCAAAACTTGGAATCAAGACTTGAAACTTGGTATGGGTAAACTTGGGAGTCCAATATGAAGCATGAAAGTCATCTTAGGCATTTTAGGTCAAAACATCTTTGTTCAAACACAAACCCTAATTTGAGTCCACAGTGCAAGGAGAAGTCTTGAGTAGAGGAAACCCTAACTGGATCTTGATCTTCAAGGTTTTTGTGATGAGAAAATGTTGAGGAAATGGGAGGGCAAATTTTGGGGTACAACAGTTTCCCCTGTTCAATCTTCTTGGACCTGAAGAGTTAGATTGGCAAGTTTGCCTTTCGTGACTCGAGGGTAAAAGGAGATTGGACACTAGAGTGCCCGGAAATTTGCACTCGCATGTTGAAGTATCAGCAAATGTGATGTCGGGAATGGGCTTATAGATGCCATTTGGAGAGGTGGTGGATAGGGAGATGGGCTTATAGATGCCATTTGGAAGTGTTGATCGCACAAGAGATTCCTTAGCGAGAACTTGTGTTATTTGAGAAAGACAGATGTTTTCCTGGCTTGTTACAGGTGTTTGATTTTCAATCTCCTCATGCAGATATGCCCTGGCTAGATACAGGTGTCGAATCTACAATTGGTTGCTCACAGATGTGCCTTGGCTGGTTACAGGAATCGAATCCGGAAATAGTCGTCAACAGATATGCCCTGGCTGGATACAGGAGTCGAATCCGGAAATGTGGTCAACAGATATGCCCTGGCTGGATACAGGAGTCGAATCCGGAAATAGTCGTCAACAGATATGCCCTGGATGGATACAGGAATCGAATCTGGAAATCTTCAGACGTGCCCTGGCTAGATACAGGAATCGAATCTGGAAACTGATCACTCTCAGATGTGCCCTGGCTAGATACAGGTATCGAATCTGGAATTGTGACAGTTGGAGGTAGTTGTCTTTGGGATTGTCTTTTTCCCTGAAAAGGAAAAAACATAAGTTGTATGCAATGTCATGATGTATGATATGCATGATGTCATGATGTTCAACATGAGATAGTGTTGTATGCACTTTATCATGTATGTACGCAAGATGTATGAAAATGTGAAATGTTTATAAATGTATTTTCGTCTTAGGAAAATAAATCCTTGACGACCGGCCAGGGAATTGCTCTGTGGAAGAGATATGTTGCCGAAGTTTTGCTGAGAGGCCTGCTGAGGACTTCAATGATGGACTCCGCTGGGGATAATGATGATAAACTCCGCTGGGGATAACCGAGGATAGACTCTTGCCGGGGAATGAAAGAACTTCGCCGAGGGCGATCTTCCGTGGCAATTAGCTGAGGATAACCCAGTTATAAGTCCTTGTGAGGAAATAACTCTGAATAAAACTCGGGAGAGACGTCCGTACCCTGCAGGGAACAAGCTTCCAAAATCTACTGGGGATAAGCTTTAAGACCTGCCGGGGAATGTTGTGCCTTTTCAGGATTAACGGGGAGTCAACTCTGCCTGGGGAAAGTACTGCTGAATCTTGTTTTACTCAGCGGGGAGTTGAGATGATTTGGTCACAATCTTCAGTCGAACCTACCTTGGCACCTTGGTGGACAAAGCAACCAGACTGCATCAGACAACTTTACATTGCCCCTGTCTCTGATGTCACCTGTAATTAATCTCTTGTTTTATATGCAAATATTTATGAATCAGCAATTTAATGTCAAATGCATATATCAAAAATGAACATTGGACGTTCTTCGCAAAACAAAACAGAAAAGAGAAAAACAATGGCCATTTGTATAGACAAGTGAATTTGTATTGATTTGAATTTTGCCTGTGAATAGGCGTTTTTGTACAAGAGACTGACATCCTAGTAAGAGGACGCCGCCAAACAACATAGAGTTTACAATTTTGAAAAGGAAACAAAACAGCTATGTGAACAATCCCATTGGGTTCCAACTCTGCTATCGCCTTTATGTCTCCGAGCGTCTCATTGCTTTGCTGCCTAATTGAAGATGAAGGTGATTGGTTGATGCCGATGTCTGAGCCAGATAATTGACGCCGAATTCCGGATGCAAAGTGATCCTATGAGACATAGTGTTACGCTTTATCCCTAACTTTTGCCTGGACCGCCCTTTCGGGTTTTCAGTCCACCGGGATACCCATTTTTGCCCAAGCCGCCCTTTCAGGTTTTCAACTTGCCGGGTGTACAGATTTTTTTTCATTTCATCCCTTATTTTTGCCCGAATCCTTTTGGTTCGCCGGGAAGCCCTTATTTTTGCCTAGGTATGTCAACCTAGCGGGTCTTTTATTTATGCATAGTATTTTTTCACTATGTCTGCATTGGCGGGGTGAGGAAGGTCGTCACCGTCCATGGTGGTTAGGATCATGGCTCCTCCTGAGAACACATGCTTAACCACAAATGGCCCTTCGTATGTAGGGGTCCATTTGCCCCGGGGATCACTTTGAGGGAGGATGATGCGTTTGATTACCAGGTCCCCAACTTGATACTCTTGTGGTTTGACTTTCTTGTTAAATGCCCTGATCATCCGTTTTTGATACATTTGACCATGACAGATAGCAGTGAGCCTCTTTTCGTCAATCAGATTTAATTGATCAAGTCGAGTCTGGATCCAGTCATCTTCACTCAAATCTGCATCCTTCATAATCCGGAGAGGGGGTATCTGGACTTCGATTGGCAAGACTGCCTCCATGCCATAGACCAAAGAGAAAGGAGTTTCCCTGGTTGACGTCCTTGCTGAGGTACGGTACCCATGAAGAGCGAACGGTAACATCTCGTGCCAATCTTTATAGGTCACTGTCATCTTCTGCACAATTTTCTTGATATTTTTATTAGCTGCCTCTACAGCCCCATTCATCTTCGGCCGGTAGGGAGAAGAATTGTGGTGCTGTATCTTGAATTGTTCACAGAGTTCAGTGATCATCGTGTTATTGAGATTGGTACCATTGTCCGTAATGATTCTTTCCGGGACACCGTACCGACAGATCAGATTATGCCGGATGAAACGTGCCACGACGCTCTTGGTTATGGTGGCGTAGGAAGCTGCCTCAACCCACTTCGTGAAGTAATCGATCGCCACCAAGATGAAACGATGTCCATTGGATGCCGTCGGTCGGATCTCACTGATCATATCGATGCCCCACATTGCAAAAGGCCAAGGTGCCGTCAGGACGTTCAAAGGAACCGGAGGGATATGCACCTTGTCAGCATAGATTTGGCATTTATGACAAGTTCGAGAGTGTTGGTAACAATCGGCTTCCATTGTGGACCAGAAATATCCTGCTCGAAGGATTTTCTTAGCCATGGTGTGCCCACTGGAATGCGTTCCGAATGTACCTTCATGCAGTTCTATCATGATTTTCTCTGCTTCAGCCTTATCCACACAATGTAGTAGAGTCGAATCATGATTCCGTTTGTAGAGAATGTCGTTGCTGAGGAAGAATTTTGCCGCAAACCTCCTCATGAACTTCTTGTCATTGACAGATGCACCTTCAGGGTATTCCTGAGCTTCCAAGTACCTCTTCACCTCATGATACCAAGGTTTTTCAGTCACCTTCTCGGCCTCGAGATCGCAGCAGTATGCCGGTTCATCCAACTTCCAGATAATGATCCGGGGAGCCTCATTGTCCCATTTAACTTTGAACATTGAAGACATCGTAGCTAGTGCGTCCGCTAGCTGATTCTCCTCTCTTGGGAAGTGCTCAAAAGTTATTTCTTCAAAGTGGGGAAGCAGGGTCAACACATACTCCTTGTAAGGAATAAGATTTGGGTGTTTCGTATTCCACTCGCCTTTGATCTGATTGATCACGAGAGCGGAATCTCCGAAGACACTCAGAAATTTGATCCTTAAGTCGATTGCAGCTTGTAAACCCATGATACATGCCTCATATTCTGCCATGTTGTTGGTGCAGTTGAAACATAATCGGGCGGTGAGTGGAGTATGAGTTCCTTTGGGAGATATGATTACAGCGCCGACACCATTACCCAAAGCATTGGAGGCTCCGTCAAAATGCATAGACCATCGGGATCCTTCCTCAGGTCCTTCATCCGGTCCAGGTACTTCACAGTCAGTTACCACCATGATGTCTTCGTCCGGAAAATCAAAGTTCAATGATTGGTAATCGTCCACAGGTTGGTGTGCCAAATGATCTGCCAGTACACTTCCCTTAATAGCTTTCTGAGTTGTATACTGGATATCATACTTTGTCAAGATCATTTGCCATCTCGCTATTCTCCCAGACAGAGCAGGCTTTTCAAATATGTACTTGATGGGATCCATCTTTGAAATCAACAAGGTGGTGTGAGTCAGCATATACTGTCTCAGTCGGCGAGCAGCCCATACAAGAGCGCAGCAAGTTTTCTCAAGCAGTGAGTAACGAGACTCACAGTCGGTAAACTTTTTGCTCAAGTAATAAATAGCGTGCTCTTTTCGGCCAGACTCGTCATGCTGCCCCAGCACACACCCCATTGAATTATCAAGTACTGTCAAGTATAATATCAGAGGTCTTCCTTCCACCGGTGGCATAAGAATGGGTGGCTCTTGGAGATATTCCTTTATCTTTTCAAAGGCGGCCTGACATTCATCGTTCCAGCGTACTACTTGATCTTTCTTCAGTAATTTGAAGATTGGCTCACAAGTAGCAGTCAGATGTGAGATGAATCGGGCAATGTAATTCAGTCGTCCCAGGAAGCCTCTGACTTCTTTCTCTGTCTTTGGAGTCGGCATCTCTTGTATGGCTTTTACCTTGGCAGGGTCCACCTGAATACCTTTGTCACTCACAATGAAACCTAGCAATTTTCCGGATCTTACCCCAAAGGTGCATTTATTGGGATTCAACCTCAGCTTGTATAACTTTAGTCGGTCAAACAGCTTCCTCAGATGATCAAGGTGCTCCTCCTCAGTTTGAGACCTTGCAATCATGTCATCAACGTATACTTCAATCTCATGATGGATCATATCATGAAATAAAGCAACCATGGCACGTTGATAGGTTGCCCCAACATTTTTTAATCCGAATGGCATGACCTTATAACAGAAGGTGCCCCACTGAGTCACAAAGGTAGTCTTTTCCATATCTTCCGGAGCCATCTTGATCTGATTATATCCTGAAAAACCATCCATGAAGGAGAAAACCTTGTGTTGAGCAGTATTGTCGACAAGAACGTCGATGTGAGGTAAGGGGAAGTCATCCTTGGGGCTGGCCCTGTTCAAATCTCTGTAGTCGACACACATTCTGACTTTACCGTCCTTCTTCGGTACTGGCACCACATTGGCAACCCACTGAGGGTAAGAAGTCACTGCAAGAAACCTGGCGTCGAACTGCTTCATAACCTCAGCCTTGATCTTTTCAGACATCTCTGGGCGCATACGGAGGACCTTTTGCTTTACCGGAGGGCAGTCTTCCTTGGTTGGCAGGTGATGAACTACAATGTCGGCATCCAAACCAGGCATGTCTTCATAGGACCAAGCAAATATCTCCATCTAATCCTGTAGCATCTGGATTAACCGTTGCTTCACACTGATCTCTAGATTAGCCCCAATCTTGACCTCTTTCCTATATGTCTCAGTACCCAGGTTAATCGCTTCCACCGGTTCTTCATGTGGTTGAATAGCCCTCTCTTCCTGGAGTAGCAGTCTTGCGAGTTCACCAGGCACTTCGCAATCATCTTCACCTTCGTCTTCGGCCAAGTTGATCGGATTCTCGAAGTCATAACTGGCGGTAGCAGAGCTGTTACCAGTGAGATCCAGAGTGGATTGAAACCTGTGTAAGTGAGTGTGTGTAAATATAGCTGTTTTGCAATATATAACACAGAAAGAAAAAGAGCACAAGATTTGAAATGCAACAAACGTCCAATGTTTTGATTGATGATATATGGAAATGTCATACACAAAGCCCTCACAAATGGAGCTACGATGCCCCGGGTAGGACACCGAGCCAACAAAGTTTTAACATATTGTTTGTTACAAATTGGAAATCAAAAGAAATTAATTACTGCGTGACAAATGTGATAGGTGTAAAATCCTTTGCCGTCCAGTTGCTCGGTCCGTTGCCGGCAGTCGGGTAGATCCAACTGTCAAACTCTGCTTCTTCTACATCCTCCTCGATAGCATTCACCCTTGGGTTGGAGATAAACACTGGAGCCTTTCTGATCTTTTCCTTGCGCACAGCCCTCTGAGCCTCTGCAGTAAAGCCCAGCCCAAACTTGTCGTTCTTTTGAGTGAAGTCAGGAAGCTGACCCCAGTTTTCACAATTGCCTTTCTCGATTACAGCCCGGGCATCTTTCAAAGATGCCATCTTCAACGGAAAATCTTCTTCAACCACTGCCTCAGCCGATGCCAACACTGGGGGTACCTCCTCAAAATGCTGAAAGGGGGTTTCAATAAACTCCCCATCCATCTCGATATACCGGAATGAATTCAAGTGACTCACCATGTATTCCTCCTCACCCTGCACAGTAACAATCTTCCCTTTGACAGGGTATTTGAGCTTTTGGTGTAGAGTGGATGTTACTGCCCCAGCTTTGTGAATCCAGGGTCGCCCCAACAAGCAGGAGTAAGATGGACGAATGTCTATTACATAGAATGTTGAGTTGAAAACTTGGGAACCCACACGAATGGGGATGTCTACTTCACCGTGCACCATCCTCTTAGAACCGTCGAAGGCCCTAACAATGATGTTACTAGGTTTCAACTCCAGGCCCTCACAATCCAAGCGATCCAATGCTTTCTTGGGCAAAACATTCAGGGAAGAGCCGGTATCCACTAACACGTGTGCAAGAGTAGTGCCCCTGCATTCTATGGAAACATGCAGGGCATCATTGTGATTTTTCCCTTTGGCGGTAAGGTCAGCATCTGAGAACCCCAAACCATTGTCAGCCATCAAATTAGCCACACAGTCGGTGAATTGATCCGCGGAGGTCTCTTGCGGAACATGGGCCGTTTTCAGAAATGAAATCAGGGCTTTTGCATGGGCCTCTGAGCATAGCAGTAGGGATAACATAGAGATTTTGGAGGGCGTATGCCCCAACTGTTCAACAACATTAAAGTCACTTTTTCTGATAATTTTAAGAATTTCCTCCATTTCTTGTTGGGAGGCTTCCACAGCAGTCTTCTTTTTTGGTGCCTCCGTCCTGGCAGGCGAATCGGTAGCAACTTCTTTGCCCCGAGCATCAGAGGACTCGGCGGCAGTAGTAGACACAGGAACTTGAATTGGAACATGCACACTTGCGGGTGTGATGGTGAGAGGTTTTCGGATAACTGGTGGTGCAATGTCAGGCGAGAAGAGCCTGCCACTGCGGGTAATCTTTGCGGGACCAGTGATGCTACTGATACTGGTATTGGTGTTGAACTCTTGCTTTACCCCAAGCACATACACGTCGGCTCCATAATGCCATGGAACAGCTTTATCAGACTCATACGGGAGAGGCCCCGGGACAGTAATAGTGATGGGTGCAACAGACATAATTTGGACTGGTTTCTTCACAGGAGCTTTGGCAGGATTGTAAATTATGACAATAGATATTTCTTCAATGGAAACAGACGGAACAGCAGTTTTCTTGAACATAATCTCCTTGCTATCCATCAGGCCTTGGATGCCTGATTTCAGCAGCGGACAACCGGCAGGAATAACAGTACACAGGAGGCAACCCTTACTACAACCCGGAAATAAACCGGCTAGTAGTAAGTTCCTCTTAACAGTCAAAAGAGGGGTAACAACTTCATTCACCGAAACAGCATACAACTCTTCCTCAATGGCATTTACTCTATGCTGGGGCATAGGAGCAGTTACAACATTCGGTCTCTCAGGCGCTTCAAACTGAATTTCCTTTGCGTCAATAAGATCTTGCACTTTGTTTCTCAAGGCCCAACAATCATCAGTAGTGTGCCCGGGACTATCAGAATGATAAGCACACCGGGCATTTGGGTTATACTTAGGAGATGCAGTGTTGACGACCTTAGGAGCTTCTTTGAGGGTCACCAAGTTGGTTGATAACAGTTGGGGTAAAATTTGAGATAAGGTCATACTCAGCCGAGTATACTGCCTCTTGGGCCTTTCACCTCTTTGTTGATTGTATTGCTGAGGAGCAGCAACAGGTTTTGAGATGACCAAAGCGTTGACGGCTTGGCGACTTTCGGGCTTGACTTGTCTTCTAGGACCATAGACGGCACTTGCTTCTTTCTTGAAAGGCCTTTTCTCAGTACTTGTGGAGGCAGCTTTTTGTATCTTTCCTGACCTGATGCCAGCTTCAATTCTTTCCCCCGTCAGAATCAAATCCGTGAACCCAGCGGAGGAGTTACCAACCAAATGATTGAAAAATGGACCAGACAAAGTCCCTAGAAACATATCAACCAGCTCACGATCAGTCAATGGAGGCTGCACCCTGCCAGCCAAATCTCTCCATTTTTGTGCATATTCTTTGAACCCTTCGCCCGTTCCTAGAGACATACCCTGGAGTTCGGTACGCGTAGGAGCGAGATCAGAATTGTATTTATATTGTTTGTAGAATGCGGTTGCTAAATCTTCCCAGTGTCGGATGCTAGTTCCATCTAGTTGGTAGAACCATTCAAGCTGTGACCCTGAGAGGCTATCTTGGAAGAAGTGAATCCAGAGGTTCTTATCTGCCATGTAAGGTTGGATCTTCCTTACGTACGACCTCAGATGCAGCTTTGGGCAGGAGACCCCATCATACTTGGCGAAGGCAGGCGCCTTAAACTTGTGTGGAATTACTACCCCAGAAGATAACCCCAGATCTCCGAAATCCAGTCCCGGCACATTCTGAATTTCCATGGCGCTCAAGCGGTCTTCCAATTGCTTGTATCTGTCAGCAGCAGGTGGGTAATGTTCGTCATTGTAGTCCGTCTCGTTGTCGGAGACTGCGGGACTAGGAGCTCCTCCCCCTTGGGGACTGTTTTTCTTAGCAGAGGAAGTAGTTGGTTCAACTTCATTATGGAGTGTGTTCCCAAATCTGCGTCCGGTGTTGAACAACGCAGTCCTCTTTTTCTTCTTCTTCTTCAGGAGTAGAGTCTTCAACTCTTGCTGACCTTGGGCTAGGCTTAGGACCATCTCTTGAAACTGTGCACTTTGGGCCTGAAGGGCCTTGATTGCTTGCTCACTGGAGGAGTCTGGATTCATGATGACTGTTCAAAATAAACAGCGAAGGAGATTAAGCAACCTGTGAAATAGGGTACCTGCTATGCATATGGTGCAATGGAATGCGTATGTTTTATGTTTTCAAAGACAAACAAGGTTCAACTTTGTAGACAAAAAGGAAACACACTTCATTAGATTCAAATTTTCAATTGTTCAACAATTTTCCCTTAGGCATTACAGGAATGAAAAATACTGGAAAGGGAATAAAACTATAAAAGGAAATATCCAAAGCTCATAAATGCTCCCATGGTCTCCTCTTTTCAGTGCTGATGTAGTTGTTCAGGACCCGTTCTTCCTCCAATTGCTTAGTCAGCCTCTGGATCTTCCGTTCCTGCTCGTTGAACTTCTCCCGATAGAAATCCCGTTCTTCCTTTAGTTGTGCCCAAGATCTCTTCATCGTGTCAAAATCAGTGGGTATCTGAGGAGGGAGGACAGTTGGAGGAACCCCATCTTCATCAGGAGATTCAAGAATGAGAGGTCTAACAGCTTCGTATGGCATACCTAACCTATGAGCGCGGATGCGGACCCATTTGCAATAGGGCTCCATTGGTAGAGAAGTCTTCGGTCCCAACTCATGTGGGTCAGCTTTGTGAATTCTGTCCCAAGCTCTAATGAACCCATGGCGTAGTTTGTCACTGTCTGCCTGAAACTCAAAATGGAAGTGAGGAACCAGCATTTCATGAGGCCCATCTCCTCTGGCTCTTCCAAACTGACGGAGAGCTAAGCATGGATTGTAAGAGATTCCTCCTTGGATACCAATCAACGGAACATTAGGGTATTCTCCGCAACGGTCAATAACAGCTACCTCATCCAAACCTCTGAGAGTCCAGGTGATGTCATTATCAGTGAGAGACATTAACCTCCGAGCCCAACCTTTTCCTTCTTCATTCTTCATCACGAACTTAGGAAGGTGCGAAATAAACCACCTTACTAGCAAAGGAGCACAACACCATGGAGTTCCCCGTTTTCGAGCAGTACGAGCATAGAGTTGTTTTAGAACATCACCCAAAAGAGTGCGTACCGGATTCCGAGACATGAAGATCCTTATGACATGGGTACTGATAAAGGTGTCAGGGTTGGGAAACAATACCAGACCATAGATCAAAAGAGCCAGAATATCTTCGTATGCCCTGAAGTCCAAGTCATTCCAGAAATCATTAGCCTTGCTAACCAGAAATTTGACCAAAAAGCCCTTGACCCCATTTCTAGTTTCCCAATTGGCTAATACCTCTTCTTTGGTCAAGGGGAGAATTGCAGCAATCTCTTCAGGCCTAGGAGTCTTTTCCAAACCAGTGAATGGAGTTTGTTCCAAGACAGGGATCCCAAGCAGGTAGGAGAATTCTTCCAGGGTAGGAACCAGCTGGAAGTCTTGAAAGGTGAAACAATGATACAGAGGGTCATAAAACTGGGTCAGAACACTTATCAGTTGTTGGTCCCATTTTGCAGTGATCAAGCCAAGGAGAGAACCATGTCTGTTGATGAAGGAAGAAGTGTTTGGAATCCTTCCAACCAAATCCTTGAGTAAAACTGGTGGTTGAACAAAGTTGAGCCGGATGGTATTCCTACGTACGGGCATCATGATGTCCTACAAAACAGAGCAAAGATGAAACCTTTTTGTCTTTGAAATGGGTTAGTCCTTTATACAGGATGCATGCAATGGTATGATGGCATGATGCTATGATGAAGCACACCACAAGTATTCACACAGGCAAACATGATAAGGCACACAAGCCACACAAGACACCCTTAGGTTTCAGGCCAGCATGAATTTCAGGTATTACCCTCTTTTGGTTTTGTTGGTTAAAACCTGTCCTATCAAAAGTAACCGGGTTCTAGGGGATCTCAAATCATTGGCTATCCTCAATCGGTCATAACTCCAGCATCGCAATCTTTTCTCGCGGCCAGAACCATCTCGAGAGTTTAGCCTCAATGAGTGTAGCATACTGCTACTGTCCTAATAGCCAAGTTGGTCAATTTAGGGTTCTAAGGTTGGTTGGTGCTTAATGACTCATTAGAAGACCTATATTCTCCCCGTTGCAACACAAGGGATATAGGTACAGACTAAGATGCCACACCAATGTAGCCACTGCTTCACCCATGTCGGTCTACGCCGGACAGGTCCCTCACAGATTATGCTACCTAAAAAGGGTATTTCCCAGATCCGGGTTAGGATCTATGAAACTCCGATGCAAAGCCCTCAAATATAAAAGAAAACAAAGCAAACAATTGAAAACAAAGGTGATCTAAGCCCTAAGGTTACTCCACTTTAAAAATTATCCCCAGCAGAGTCGCCAGTTCTGTGATACGGTGGGAGAACTGACTTGAGGTTTTGCGTTTGTTTTCGCAAATGTGCGGTTGAGCAAGAGTCGCCATCGACTTTTTATTTTATCCTAAGGAAAGGTTAAAAAGCACAGCAAAAACCTTTTGAGATGTTTTCTCGGGTTCGGGGAGTAGATTATAGAAAGGGAAGGTATTAGCACCCTTTCTATCCATGGTTATCCATGGGCTCTTAGTTACTTGCTTAGATCACTTGCCTTTTGTTTTAAATGGTGCTTGTGTATGTGGGTTTGAAAATGTTTTGAAAAGAAGCCAATGTGGTGGCAACCTTTGTAATGATCCATGTGGGGATGTATACAAAGATGTATGTCTTTTGAAAAGGTTTTCATTTGTTTTTGAAAGTGTAGTGATGTGTGGTTTTTGAAATAGGCAAGTGTTTTAGTTTGCAAGACTGATTCAAGTAACTAAGAGGTTGTCTACTCCTAAATTTCTCAAAAGATTATTGTTATGTTTTAACCCTTTTAACAAGTTTGTTCCATCATTGTATTTGGTGGACAATCTTATGTTTAGGATGTGAAAGGGACGGGCACGGGTCATCGTTTAGACCATAATTGCAATGATGCCAAGTATCTTTGGGCATTTTCTTTAAGGGACTTGATCATTTGTTTTTGTTTGTTTTGAAAAGTGTTATCGAGGGACTATGATCATTCAATTTGTTTGTTTTGCCCAAAGAGACCTAACATGAAATATGGCCCATTTTGAAAGGCAACAAGTGGAGTACCCTAGGGGGTGCAAGTGTGATTTGTGTGTCCATTTTCATGCTTGTTTGTCTTGAGATTAGGTCATAACCATTTTGTCATTTTTCGCATACAAACCCTAATTCTAACATGGCATAATTAGAAAGCAATAAAGCGCGAAAATAAATTTACTAAGCTATTACAAAACCAAATATGGGAAGGGGGGTACAAATGTTCAAATGGGGATTTTGACAAGTAATGTAAACCTAAAAACTATTACATCAATATTGAAATATTTTACAAGATGATTAATTGCATAAATTAAATAAAATAAGAATAAATATGCAAGATGCAAAAATGGTTTTTGTATGTATGAAAAAGGAATTATTTATGTAAGAATAAAAAAGAAAATAAAAAGGTATTATTTTTGGGTTTTTTTCATATTTAGGGTAAAACCCTAATTCTATTAAATAAAATGTATTATTATTTAATTTAATACAAGTATTTATTTATTATGTACAAAAATAAAAATAAAAGGAAGTATATTATAAAAAAGTATTTTTTATATCAAATATTAATAAAATGAAAAATACAAATATTTTTATATTCTAACCTAAATATATTAATAAATATATATATATATAGGTATTAAGTTCTAAATGTGTATTATATATAAGAATAATAATATTTATTATTTAATAAAAAAAGTATTTTTTTCTATAAAAATATTTTCAGAAAGTAAAACAAAAATAAAAATGTATAGAAATGTATTGGCACTATTTGTTTTAGTATTTTAAATAAAATATGTATATTTATCTATTCATGTATAACTAAAGAAAAATTAAATAAAAGCCTAATAAAATCAAAAATGGTGAGAAAAAATATTTTTATATTTTTAATGTCATGATAAAAAATAAACAAAGTCAATCAAAGAAGAAAAAGTCAAAAAGTCAAAGAAATAAGCAAATGGGCCTTGGGGGTGTAAAAGCAATTAGCATGGTGTGAATAAGAAAAATACACAGGCCCAGCCCAAAAGACCACTGTCTTCAACCTCCAGCCTTCTGTTTGAACAAAACGCGCGCCACTTTCCTCCATTGCTAAGTCCTGATTCTTGGCTTTTTAACAAAAACTCATAACATAAAAAATGTTCAGCATGAAGAGACGATTCTAACCATATGCATAACTTGATCTAACTCTCTAAGATGAGGGAGAATTTCTCCTCCCCCAAATCCTAACCTAATTTTTCTGCCATTTTCAAACTCCAAATTCTCACAACTCAAGCAAAAGAAATTAAAAGTAAAAACATGTACATGTTCAGTGGCATGAGTAGAACCTTGTTTCTTCACAAACTTAAAGCTAATGATGCCTAATAAGAGAGATACGAATTCAAAAACTTACCTGTTCAGTTAAAGTTCTATCTGGAGATGTAGGAACTTTCAGTGCAAGGTGATGATTGGAGAAGCTTCCTTGAGGTCCAGGGATGCTATTCCAATGTTTACTTTGTCTTGAAAGCTTCTGAATCGAGCTAGAGAACTTCACCTGCAAGTCAGAAATGTGAAAATGGTGGAAGTGGTTAGAGTGATTACAGGTCGTGCTTTTGCTTTTGGTTGGCTTGCATAGATGGTATGGAAGGCGTGTGAACTGGTTTTGGCAAGAATGCTTGAGAGAAATAGAAGTTGGCACTCAAACTGCAGAGGCAACTCTGTTTTTGCAGTTTGATGGTGTTTTTTGGTTTGATGATGTTTGGGAGGCAAATGGCTCGTGCAATAGCTTGGTTATGATGTGTGTAATGTGTTTGATAACTTTGTCTAAGTGTTTGTAAGCTGGTTTCTGAGTTGGTGTTGGTTATGCAATATTTCTTCACCCTTAAGCAAACAAAGGCAACTTGGTCTTTTAGGTCAGTAGGGGACCTCTAATCCTGCTGCAAAGCTTCTCTTGATCAGAGTAATTTGTTCATAATCTTGTGCCAATCAGATTTGCAATGTACTTGTTGGATTTGTAATTGGACATAAAGTGAACTTTTGCAAAAATGGATAGTTTACTTTATCTAAAAATGGATCAAACTTGTATATAATACTTGAACTCATAGAATAACACTTTGACACAATGAACAAGCATTAAATTATTGAGTGTAACTTGGTTTAAGGACCTGTAATCAAGGGCATGCTGGTTTTGAGAAGTTTGCATAACTTATGAACATGAAAAATGACCAATTCAAAAGTGAGTTTTTGCTATATTGTGAAATTCGATTCTCCCTAACCATGAGGTTTTTTGAGAAGTTCTTGGACATTTTGGAAAGCTTGGAATGTGTACTACAATCCATCTTTGAAGTGCAATTTGAAATTCCAAGTGGAAGTGTATGGAAAATGGTCTTGAAGTGGGGTAGAAAAACTTGTCAAAATAGGTCAAAAATTCACTAAGTTAAGAATGGTTTAGTGCCCTTATTCAAAAATTTGTAACTTGAGATACAAGCTTCAAATGAGAAAACTTTGTGAATCAAAGTTGTAGATTATGCAACAAGCTACAACTTTCATGTTTTGACTTTTGTTTGAATCCAAATGAATCATGGTGAAAGAGTGGGGCAAAGTTGGGAAAAAATTAGGGTTTTCCATAACTTAGAAAAATTCTAAGTTATAAAAAATTCCATTTTAAACCCTAATTTACATTTCTTGGTTTCTTGGTGAACAAGTTTCATGATTTGGCATGTTTTGATGAAAAATGAATCTTGACTCTGGATTTTGACCAAAAAGTCAAAGTTTGACTTTTCAGTGTACAGTCAAAATTGATCAATTGACTGGGAAATTCAACTGTCAATCTTGTGTACTTGGGATCTTTTGAGTTTGTTGAGCATGTCAAGACAATTCCATGGGGTCCTTGAGTCCATATGTGAGCTTGGTTTGCCATTGGCTAGGTCAAACAGTCAAAAATTGCCTTTGTGCAGTCAAAACCCTAAAATGACCATTTTGCCCTTTTGGTGATCTGATCAAATTTCTTGTGGAATTGTGATCCAAACTTGATCAAATGGTCCATATGAGTTCATAATGTTGATGTGGGTCAATTTTCATGAGATTTGACTGTCAATTGGCCACAGTTGACTTTTTCCCCAATACAGCTGATTTCTAGGTCATCTGTCCAATTGACTGGGCAAAACTTGGAATCAAGACTTGAAACTTGGTATGGGTAAACTTGGGAGTCCAATATGAAGCATGAAAGTCATCTTAGGCATTTTAGGTCAAAACATCTTTGTTCAAACACAAACCCTAATTTGAGTCCACAGTGCAAGGAGAAGTCTTGAGTAGAGGAAACCCTAACTGGATCTTGATCTTCAAGGTTTTTGTGATGAGAAAATGTTGAGGAAATGGGAGGGAAAATTTTGGGGTACAACAGTTGCCCCTGTTCAATCTTCTTGGACCTGAAGAGTTAGATTGGCAAGTTTGACTTTCGTGACTCGAGGGTAAAAGGAGATTGGACACTAGAGTGCCCGGAAATTTGCACTCGCATGTTGAAGTATCAGCAAATGTGATGTCGGGAATGGGCTTATAGATGCCATTTGGAGAGGTGGTGGATAGGGAGATGGGCTTATAGATGCCATTTGGAAGTGTTGATCACACAAGAGATTCCTTAGCGAGAACTTGTGTTATTTGAGAAAGACAGATGTTTTCCTGGCTTGTTACAGGTGTTTGATTTTCAATCTCCTCATGCAGATATGCCCTGGCTAGATACAGGTGTCGAATCTACAATTGGTTGCTCACAGATGTGCCTTGGCTGGTTACAGGAATCGAATCCGGAAATAGTCGTCAACAGATATGCCCTGGCTGGATACAGGAGTCGAATCCGGAAATGTGGTCAACAGATATGCCCTGGCTGGATACAGGAGTCGAATCCGGAAATAGTCGTCAACAGATATGCCCTGGATGGATACAGGAATCGAATCTGGAAATCTTCAGACGTGCCCTGGCTAGATACAGGAATCGAATCTGGAAACTGATCACTCTCAGATGTGCCCTGGCTAGATACAGGTATCGAATCTGGAATTGTGACAGTTGGAGGTAGTTGTCTTTGGGATTGTCTTTTTCCCTGAAAAGGCAAAAACATAAGTTGTATGCAATGTCATGATGTATGATATGCATGATTTCATGATGTTCAACATGAGATAGTGTTGTATGCACTTTATCATGTATGTACGCAAGATGTATGAAAATGTGAAATGTTTATAAATGTATTTTCGTCTTAGGAAAATAAATCCTTGACGACCGGCCAGGGAATTGCTCTGTGGAAGAGATATGTTGCCGAAGTTTTGCTGAGAGGCCTGCTGAGGACTTCAATGATGGACTCCGCTGGGGATAATGATGATAAACTCCGTTGGGGATAACCGAGGATAGACTCTTGCCGGGGAATGAAAGAACTTCGCCGAGGGCGATCTTCCGTGGCAATTAGTTGAGGATAACCCAGTCATAAGTCCTTGTGAGGAAATAAATCTGAATAAAACTCGGGAGAGACGTCCGTACCCTGCAGGGAACAAGCTTCCAGAATCTACTGGGGATAAGCTTTAAGACCTGCCGGGGAATGTTGTGCCTTTTCAGGATTGACGGGGAGTCAACTCTGCCTGGGGAAAGTACTGCTGAATCTTGTTTTACTCAGCGGGGAGTTGAGATGATTTGGTCACAATCTTCAGTCGAACCTACCTTGGCACCTTGGTGGACAAAGCAACCAGACTGCATCAGACAACTTTACATTGCCCCTGTCTCTGATGTCACCTGTAATTAATCTCTTGTTTTATATGCAAATATTTATGAATCAACAATTTAATGTCAAATGCATATATCAAAAATGAACATTGGACGTTCTTCGCAAAACAAAACAGAAAAGAGAAAAACAATGGCCATTTGTATAGACAAGTGAATTTGTATTGATTTGAATTTTGCCTGTGAATAGGCGTTTTTGTACAAGAGACTGACATCCTAGTAAGAGGACGCCGCCAAACAACATAGAGTTTACAATTTTGAAAAGGAAACAAAACAGCTATGTGAACAATCCCACTGGGTTCCAACTCTGCTATCGCCTTTATGTCTCCGAGAGTCTCATTTCTTTGCTGCCTAATTGAAGATGAAGGTGATTGGTTGATGCCGAAGTCTGAGCCAGATAATTGACGCCGAATTCCAGATGCAAAGTGATCCTATGAGACATAGTGTTACGCTTTATCCCTAACTTTTGCCTGGACCGCCCTTTCGGGTTTTCAGTCCACCGGGATACCCATTTTTGCCCAAGCCGCCATTTCAGGTTTTCGACTTGCCGGGTGTACAGATTTTTTTTCATTTCATCCCTTATTTTTGCCCGAACCCTTTTGGTTCGCCGGGAAGCCCTTATTTTTGCCTAGGTATGTCAACCTAGCGGGTCTTTTATTTATGCGTAGTATTTTTTCACTATGTCTGCATTGGCGGGGTGAGGAAGGCCGTCACCATCCATGGTGGTTAGGATCATGGCTCCTCCTGAGAACACATGCTTAACCACAAATGGCCCTTCGTATGTAGGGGTCCATTTGCCCCGGGGATCACTTTGAGGGAGGGTGATGCATTTGATTACCAGGTCCCCAACTTGATACTCTTGTGGTTTGACTTTCTTGTTAAATGCCCTGATCATCCGTTTTTGATACGTTTGACCATGACAGATAGCAGTGAGCCTCTTTTCGTCAATCAGATTTAATTGATCAAGTCGATTCTGGATCCAGTCATCTTCACTCAAATCGGCATCCTTCATAATCCGGAGAGAGGGTATCTGGACTTCGATTGGCAAGACTGCCTCCATGCCATAGACCAAGGAGAAAGGAGTTGCCCCGGTTGACGTCCTTGCTGAGGTACGGTACCCATGAAGAGCGAACGGTAACATCTCGTGCCAATCTTTATAGGTCACTGTCATCTTCTGCACAATTTTCTTGATATTTTTATTAGCTGCCTCTACAGCCCCATTCATCTTCGGCCGGTAGGGAGAAGAATTGTGGTGCTGTATCTTGAATTGTTCACAGAGTTCAGTGATCATCATGTTATTGAGATTGGTACCATTGTCCGTAATGATTCTTTCCGGGACACCATACCGACAGATCAGATTATGCCGGATGAAACGTGCCACGACGCTCTTGGTTATGGTGGCGTAGGAAGCTGCCTCAACCCACTTCGTGAAGTAATCGATCGCCACCAAGATGAAACGATGTCCATTGGATTCCGTCGGTCGGATCTCACCGATCATATCGATGCCCCACATTGCAAAAGGCCAAGGTGCCGTCAGGACGTTCAAAGGAACCGGGGGGATATGCACCTTGTCAGCATAGATTTGGCATTTATGACAAGTTCGAGAGTGTTGGTAACAATCGGCTTCCATTGTGGACCAGAAATATCCTGCTCGAAGGATTTTCTTAGCCATGGTGTGCCCACTGGAATGCGTTCCGAATGTACCTTCATGCAGTTCTATCATGATTTTCTCTGCTTCAGCCTTATCCACACAACGTAGTAGAGTCGAATCATGATTCCGTTTGTAGAGAATGTCGTTGCTGAGGAAGAATTTTGCCGCAAACCTCCTCATGAACTTCTTGTCATTGACAGATGCATCTTCAGGGTATTCCTGAGCTTCCAAGTACCTCTTCACCTCATGATACCAAGGTTTTTCAGTCACCTTCTCGGCCTCGAGATCGCAGCAGTATGCCGGTTCATCCAACTTCCAGATAATGATCCGGGGAGCCTCATTGTCCCATTTAACTTTGAACATTGAAGACATCGTAGCTAGTGCGTCCGCTAGCTGATTCTCCTCTCTTGGGAAGTGCTCAAAAGTTATTTCTTCAAAGTGGGGAAGCAGGGTCAACACATACTCCTTGTAAGGAATAAGATTTGGGTGTTTCGTATCCCACTCGCCTTTGATCTGATTGATCACGATAGCGGAATCTCCGAAGACACTCAGAAATTTGATCCTTAAGTCGATTGCAGCTTGTAAACCCATGATACATGCCTCATATTCTGCCATGTTGTTGGTGCAGTTGAAACATAATCGGGCGGTGAGTGGAGTATGAGTTCCTTTGGGAGATATGATTACAGCGCCGACACCATTACCCAAAGCATTGGAGGCTCCGTCAAAATGCATATACCATCGGGATCCTTCCTCAGGTCCTTCATCCGGTCCATGTACTTCACAGTCAGTTACCACCATGATGTCTTCGTCCGGAAAATCAAAGTTCAATGATTGGTAATCGTCCACAGGTTGGTGTGCCAAATGATCTGCCAGTACACTTCCCTTAATAGCTTTCTGAGTTGTATACTGGATATCATACTCTGTCAAGATCATTTGCCATCTCGCTATTCTCCCAGACAGAGCAGGCTTTTTAAATATGTACTTGATGGGATCCTTCTTTGAAATCAACAAGGTGGTGTGAGTCAGCATATACTGTCTCAGCCGGCGAGCAGCCCATACAAGAGCGTAGCAAGTTTTCTCAAGCAGTGAGTAACGAGACTCACAGTCGGTAAACTTTTTGCTCAAGTAATAAATAGCGTGCTCTTTTCGGCCAGACTCGTCATGCTGCCCCAGCACACACCCCATTGAATTATCAAGTACTGTCAAGTATAATATCAGAGGTCTTCCTTCCACCGGTGGCATAAGAATGGGTGGCTCTTGGAGATATTCCTTTATCTTTTCAAAGGCGGCCTGACATTCATCGTTCCAGCGTACTACTTGATCTTTCTTCAGTAATTTGAAGATTGGCTCACAAGTAGCAGTCAGATGTGAGATGAATCGGGCAATGTAATTCAGTCGTCCCAGGAAGCCTCTGACTTCTTTCTCTGTCTTTGGAGTCGGCATCTCTTGTATGGCTTTTACCTTGGCAGGGTCCACCTGAATACCTTTGTCACTCACAATGAAACCTAGCAATTTTCCGGATCTTACCCCAAAGGTGCATTTATTGGGATTCAACCTTAGCTTGTATAACTTTAGTCGGTCAAACAGCTTCCTCAGATGATCAAGGTGCTCCTCCTCAGTTTGAGACCTTGCAATCATGTCATCAACGTATACTTCAATCTCATGATGGATCATATCATGAAATAAAGCAACCATGGCACGTTGATAGGTTGCCCCAACATTTTTTAATCCGAATGGCATGACCTTATAACAGAAGGTGCCCCACTGAGTCACAAAGGTAGTCTTTTCCATATCTTCCGGAGCCATCTTGATCTGATTATATCCTGAAAAACCATCCATGAAGGAGAAAACCTTGTGTTGAGCAGTATTGTCGACAAGAACGTCGATGTGAGGTAAGGGGAAGTCATCCTTGGGGATGGCCCTGTTCAAATCTCTGTAGTCGACACACATTATGACTTTACCGTCCTTCTTCAGTACTGGCACCACATTGGCAACCCACTAAGGGTAAGAAGTCACTGCAAGAAACCCGGCGTCGAACTGCTTCATAACCTCAGCCTTGATCTTTTCAGACATCTCTGGGCGCATACGGCGGACCTTTTGCTTTACCGGATGGCAGTCTTCCTTGGTTGGCAGGTGATGAACTACAATGTCGGCATCCAAACCAGGCATGTCTTCATAGGACCAAGCAAATATCTCCATGTAATCCTGTAGCATCTGGATTAACCGTTGCTTCACACTGATCTCTAGATTAGCCCCAATCTTGACCTCTTTCCTATCTGTCTCAGTACCCAGGTTAATCTCTTCCACCGGTTCTTCATGTGGTTGAATAGCCCTCTCTTCCTGGAGTAGCAGTCTTGCGAGTTCACCAGGCACTTCGCAATCATCTTCACCTTCGTCTTCGGCCAAGTTGATCGGATTCTCGAAGTCATAACTGGCGGTAGCAGAGCTGTTACCAGTGAGATCCATAGTGGATTGAAACCTGTGTAAGTGAGTGTGTGTAAATATAGCTGTTTTGCAATATATAACACAGAAAGAAAAAGAGCACAAGATTTGAAATGCAACAAACGTCCAATGTTTTGATTGATGATATATGGAAATGTCATACACAAAGCCCTCACAAATGGAGCTACGATGCCCCGGGTAGGACACCGAGCCAACAAAGTTTTAACATATTGTTTGTTACAAATTGGAAATCAAAAGAAATTAATTACTGCGTGACAAATGTGATATGTGTAAAATCCTTTGCTGTCCAGTTGCTCGGTCCGTTGCCGGCAGTCGGGTAGATCCAACTGTCAAACTCTGCTTCTTCTACATCCTCCTCGATAGCATTCACCCTTGGGTTGGAGATAAACACCGGAGCCTTTCTGATCTTTTCCTTGCGCACAGCCCTCTGAGCCTCTGCAGTAAAGCCCAGCCCAAACTTGTCGTTCTTTTGAGTGAAGTCAGGAAGCTGACCCCAGTTTGCACAATTGCCTTTCTCGATTACAGCCCGGGCATCTTTCAAAGATGCCATCTTCAACGGAAAATCTTCTTCAACCACTGCCTCAGCCGATGCCAACATTGGGGGTACCTCCTCAAAATGCTGAAAGGGGGTTTCAATAAACTCCCCATCCATCTCGATATACCGGAATGAATTCAAGTGACTCACCATGTATTCCTCCTCACCCTGCACAGTAACAATCTTCCCTTTGACAGGGTATTTGAGCTTTTGGTGTAGAGTGGATGTTACTGCCCCAGCTTTGTGAATCCAGGGTCACCCCAACAAGCAGGAGTAAGATGGACGAATGTCCATTACATAGAATGTTGAGTTGAAAACTTGGGAACCCACACGAATGGGGATGTCTACTTCACCGTGCACCATCCTCTTAGAACCTTCGAAGGCCCTAACAATGATGTTACTAGGTTTCAACTCCATGCCCTCACAATCCAAGCGATCCAATGCTTTCTTGGGAAAAACATTCAGGGAAGAGCCGATATCCACTAACACGTGTGCAAGAGTAGTGCCCCTGCATTCTATGGAAACATGCAGGGCATCATTGTAATTTTTCCCTTTGGCGGTAAGGTCAGCATCTGAGAACCCCAAACCATTGTCAGCCGTCAAATTAGCCACACAGTCGGTGAATTGATCCGCGGAGGTCTCTTGCGGCACATGGGCCGTTTTCAGAAATGAAATCAGGGCTTTTGCATGGGCCTCTGAGCATAGAAGTAGGGATAACATAGAGATTTTGGAGGGCGTATGCCCCAACTGTTCAACAACATTAAAGTCACTTTTTCTGATAATTTTAAGAATTTCCTCCATTTCTTGTTGGGAGGCTTCCACAGCAGTCTTCTTTTTTGGTGCCTCCGTCCTGGCAGGCGAATCGGTAGCAACTTCTTTGCCCCGAGCATCAGAGGACTCGGCGGCAGTAGTAGACACAGGAACTTGAATTGGAACATGCACACTTGCGGGTGTGATGGTGAGAGGTTTTCGGATAACTGGTGGTGCAATGTCAGGCGAGAAGAGCCTGCCACTGCGGGTAATCTTTGCGGGACCAGTGATGCTACTGATACTGGTATTGGTGTTGAACTCTTGCTTCACCCCAAGCACATACATGTCGGCTCCATAATGCCATGGAACAGCTTTATCAGACTCATACGGGAGAGGCCCCGGGACAGTAATAGTGATGGGTGCAACAGACATAATTTGGACTGGTTTCTTCACAGGAGCTTTGGCAGGATTGTAAATTGTGACAACAGATATTTCTTCATCCCTCTTGAGCCTTATCTCAAGTGGGTACGAACCCGAGCCCAGAGTCTAATGATGCCTTACCCTCATGTTCTCCCTGTGATTAAAGAGCCCGTTAAGGAAGGAGAGGTTCCCTACACCATCCTATATCCTGACATGCCTACATCTCGGGAGGAGATGCAGAAGAGTTGGATCCAACTCAAGGAGGAACGGAATACTTTTGAAGCCAGCTTCTACGCCAGTGAGAAGAAGGTTTTGGAGCTTACCCGCCGACTCCATCAGGAAGAGACCCTCAACACCTACATCGCACCAAAGAGGATGCGCAACGTCTTTTTACCTTGAGAAGTTTTTTGTAATATTTGGCCCATGGGGCATTTATGTACTGACAAATTTCTTCTTATTAATATGGCGTGCGTTCTTTTTGTCTGCAACAATTTTGAATTTGCTAAATCCTTGAATGCATTGCATACATAAGCATATCATTCATGATACGCATAAGCAGGTCTCCACACCAGGTTTCCTTATCTTTCTGTTGTTTATTTCAGTAAGATGGATCTCGAACAGACGGTCAAGGACTTGCAGTCTCAAAACTCACAGTTTCAACAACTCCTGATGACCTTGGCAAAGGGTCAGGAGGATCTGAAAGCCCTGCTTGGGAACAAAGAGCAAGTGAAAAAGAAGAAGAAAAGAATCGGGGTGGCTACCCTAGGAAGAAGGTTTGAGGGTGAAGCCAGAAGAGTGCTTGAATTGCCCCCTACATCTGAAGAGGGAACCAGTAAAGGGAATGCGGATGCGGTACCTTCCGAATCCGAAGCTGAAGAAGGAGAGGCTGAAGAGGACGAAGACTACTCTGAGCAACAATACCCACCCGCCGATGATAAGTACAAAGGTTTGGAAGACAGGTTGGCAGCTATGGAGCTGCAAAGAGTTCCCGGCTTAGATTTCGAAGATTTGGGATTAGTTACTGGAATTGTGATCCCCCCGAAGTTCAAAGTGCCAGTTTTTGCAAGATATGACGGGCTGTCCTGCCCGAAAATGCATCTCAGATCATATGTAAGGAAGATCCAACCTTACACTACAGACAAGAACCTTTGGATTCATTACTTTCAGGATAGCCTTTCAGGGGCTCAACTCGAGTAGTTCTATCAGCTAGATGGAGCCAGTATCCGAAATTGGGAGGACCTGGCTACCGCATTTTATAAACAGTATCAGTACAATTCTGACCTCGCTCCCACGCGTACCCAACATCAGGGTATGTCACTAGGGACGGGCGAAGGATTCAAGGAGTATGCGCAAAAGTGGAGAGACCTGGCCGGGAGGGTGCAGCCACCTTTGACTGACCGTGAGCTTGTTGACATGTTCCTAGGGACCCTGTCTGGTCCATTCTTCAATCATCTGATTGGTAATTCTTCTGCTGGGTTTACATATTTGATCTTGACTGGTGAGAGAATAGAAGCTGGTATCAAGTCGGGGAAGATACAGAAAGGTGCCTCTGTGAGTACTGAAAAGAAGCCCTTTAAGAAGGAAGCCAGTGTTGTTTATGGTCACAGAAGACAAATTAAATCGGAACGCCGCCAAGCTGTCAATGCATTGGTAATTTCAAAGCTTGTTGCTGCTCCTCAGCAGTTTAACCAGCCAAGGGGTGAGAGACCCAAAAGGCAGTACACTCGGCTCAGTATGACCCTGTCTCAGATTTTGCCACAACTGTTGTCAACCAATCTGGTAACTGTCAAAGAAGCTCCGAAGGTAGTGAACACAGCTTCTCCAAAGTACAACCCCAACGCCCGTTGCGCTTATCACTCCGATAGCCCGGGGCATACTACGGATGATTGCTGGGCTCTGAGGAATAAGGTTCAAGACCTTATTGATGCTAAAGAAATACAGTTTGAGGCGCCTGAAAGGCCCAATGTTGTAACTGCTCCCATGCCCCACCATAGAGTGAATGATGTGGAAGAAGACTGGTACGTGGCCTCCGTGGAAGAGATTGTTACTCCGTTGTTGAGTGTTAAAAGGAACCTGTTGCTAGCCGGTTTATTTCCGGGATGTAGTAAAGGTTGCCTTCTATGTGCTGTTTCACCTGTTGGTTGTCCTTTACTGAAATCAGGTATCCAAAGCCTGATGGATAGCAAAGAAATCTTGTTCGAGAAGATTGTCGTTCCTGCTGTCCCTGCTGAAGAAGTTTCTATTGTTACTATTTTCAAAAACCCTCTTAAGGCTCCTTCAAAGAAGCTTGTCAAAATCATGTCCACTCAGAAGATTGCTCCTATCATCATCACTGTTCTGGGGCCTCTCCCTTATACGTCTGACAAAGCTGTCCCATGGCACTATGGGGCAGATGTTTATGTTCTTGGAGTAAAACAAGAGTTTGATACCAGTACCGGCGTCAGTAACATCACCGGGCCTGCCAAAATTACTCGCAGTGGTAGGCTGTTTTCACCAGATGTTGCGCCACCAGCTATTCAGAAACCTCTTATCATCACACCTGCAAGTGCGCCTGCTTCCCTTCCTAATCAAGTTCCTGTTTCTACCCCTGTTGCCGAGTCGTCTGACGCTCGAGGCAAAGGGATTGCTACTGACTTGCCTGCCCTGACGGAGGCACCAAAGACAACCACTGTGGAAGCTTCCCAGCAAGAGATGGAAGAAATTCTCAAGATTATCAAGAAAAGTGATTTCAACGTAGTTGAGCAGCTGGGGCACACCCCATCAAAGATTTCTATGCTATCACTGTTGTTGTGTTCAGAGGCCCATGCCAAGGCCCTGATCTCCTTCCTGAAGACGGCCCATGTGCCGCAAGAAACATCTGCTGATCAATTTACTGATTGTGTGGCCAAATTGACTGCCGATAATGGTTTGGGCTTCTCTGACGCCGATCTGACTGCAAAAGGAAAGAACCATAACGACGCCATGCATGTCTCCATTGAATGCAGGGGCACTACTCTTGCCCATGTGTTGGTAGACACCGGTTCTTCATTGAACGTATTGCCCAAGAAGGCCCTAGACAGGTTGGATTGTGATGGTTTGGAGCTCAAGCCTAGTAACATTGTTGTCCGAGCCTTTGACGGTTCGAAAAGGATGGTACATGGGGAAGTTGACATTCCAATCAGGGTTGGTTCTCAAGTTTTTGATTCAACTTTCTATGTGATGGACATCCATCCATCCTATTCTTGTTTGCTGGGTCGTCCATGGATCCACAAGGCTGGAGCTGTGACCTCCACATTACATCAGAAGCTTAAGTACCCAGTCAGAGGAAAGATTGTGACAATTCAGGGGGAGGAAGAATATATGGTCAGCCACCTAAACTCGTTCCGGTACATAGAGATGGATGGGGAATTCATTGAGACCCCCTTTCAGCACTTTGAAGAGGTGCCTCAGACATTGGCATCAGCTGAAACTGTGATTGAAGACCCTCCTTTGAAGATGGCTTCCTTAAAGGATGCCCAGGCTGTTATTGAGAAGGGTGAGTGTGCAAACTGGGGCCGACGTCCTGACTATACTCCGAAGACTGACAAGTTTGGTCTGGGTTTCACTGCAGAGGCTCAGAGGGTTGTTCGTAAGGCAAGAATTGGAAAACCTCATGTGTTCATCACCAACCCGGGAGTGAATGCTATTGAAGACGACGTGGAGAAATCTGAATTCGACAGCTGGATCTACCCAACAACCGACAGTGGACCAAGCAACTGGACTGCCATAGACTTCACACCTATTACTTTTGTCACTCAGTAATGAACTCTTTTGTTTTGAATTTGTAACAAACAATATGTTGAAACTTTTATGGCTCGGTGTCCTACCCGGGGCACCGTGGTCTCATTTGTGAGGGCTTTTGTATGTCATTTTCATATATCATTAATCAAAACATTGGACGTTTGTTGCATTTCAAAATCTTACGCTCATTTCCTTTCTTTATCATATATTGCAAAACAGCTATATTTACACACACTCACGTATACAGGTTCCAATCCACTCTGGATCTCACTGGTAACGACTCTGCTACTGCCAGTTATGACTTCGAGAATCCGATCAACTTAGCCGAAGACGAAGGTGAAGATGATTGCGAAGTGCCTGGTGAACTTGCGAGACTGTTACTCCAGGAAGAGAGGGCCATTCAGCCACATGAAGAGCCAGTGGAAACGGTAAATCTGGGTACTGAGACAGACAGAAAAGAAGTCAAGATTGGTACCAATTTAGAGCTCAGTGTGAAACAACGGTTGATTCAGATGTTGCATGACTATGTGGAAATCTTTGCCTGGTCTTACGAAGACATGCCTGGGTTGGATACCGACATCGTGGTTCATCACCTGCCTACCAAGGAAGACTGCCCACCGGTAAAACAGAAGGTCTGTCGTATGCGTCCAGAGATGTCCGAGAAAATCAAGGCTGGGGTTATGAAACAATTTGATGTCGGGTTTCTAGCAGTGACTTCTTACCCTCAGTGGGTTGCCAACGTGGTTCCAATGCCGAAGAAGGATGGTAAGGTCCGAATGTGTGTTGATTACAGGGATTTGAACAGGGAGAGCCCTAAGGATGATTTCCCTCTACCTCACATCGACGTTCTGGTTGACAACACTGCTCAGCATAAAGTTTTCTCCTTCATGGACGGCTTCTCCGGTTATAATCAGATCAAGATGGCTCCTGAAGACATGGAGAAAACCACTTTTGTTACTCAGTGGGGCACCTTTGCTACAAGGTCATGCCTTTTGGGTTGAAAAATGCTGGGGCAACCTACCAACGTGCCATGGTTGCTTTATTTCATGATATGATCCATCACGAGATAGAAGTATATGTCGATGATATGATTGCAAGGTCCCAAACTGAGGAGGAACACCTTGACCATCTACGGAAGCTGTTTGACCGTCTGAAGTTGTACAAGCTGAGGTTGAACCCAAACAAGTGCACCTTCGGGGTGAGATCTGGAAAATTGCTAGGTTTCGTCGTAAGCGAAAAAGGCATTCAAGTGGGCCCTGCCAAAGTGAAAGCCATACAAGAGATTCCAACTCCTAAGACAGAGAAAGAAGTCAGAGGCTTTCTAGGACGGTTGAACTACATTGCCCGATTCATCTCGCATCTAACTGCTACCTGTGAACCAATCTTCAAGCTGTTGAAGAAAGATCAAGTAGTACGTTGGAACGATGAATGTCGGCCGCTTTCAAAAAGATCAAAGAGTATCTCCAATAGCCACCCATTCTTATGCCACCGGTTGAAGGGAGACCTCTAATCTTATACTTGACTGTACTTGACAACTCAATGGGATGTGTGCTGGGGCAGCATGACGAGTCTAGCCGAAAAGAACACGCCATTTATTACCTTAGTAAAAAGTTTACCGAATGTGAGACCCGATACTCACTGCTCGAGAAAACTTGCTGCGCTTTGGTATGGGCTGCTCGCCGGCTGAGACAGTATATGTTGACTCACACTACTCTTTTGATTTCAAAAATGGATCCAATCAAGTACATATTCGAAAAGCCTGCTCTGTCTGGATGAATAGCAAGATGGCAAATGATCTTGACGGAATATGACATCCAGTACACGACTCAGAAAGCAATCAAGGGAAGTGTATTGGCAGACCATTTGGCACATCAGGCAGTGGACGATTACCAGTCGATGAACTTTGAATTTCCAGACGAGGACATCATGGTAGTGACTGATTGTGAAGTACCTGGACCGGATGAAGGACCTGAAGAAGGATCCCGATGGTCTATGCACTTTGACGGAGCCTCGAACGCTTTGGGTAATGGAATCGGCGTTGTGATCATATCCCCTAAAGGCACTCATACTCCACTCACCGCTCGGCTATGTTTCAACTGCACCAACAACATGGCAGAGTATGAGGCATGTATCATAGGTCTTCAAGCTGCAATTGATTTAAGGATCAAGTTTCTGAGTGTCTTCGGAGATTTCACTCTCGTGATCAATCAGGTCAAAGGAGAGTGGGATACGAAACACCCAAATCTTATTCCTTACAAGGAGTATGTGCTGACATTGCTTCCCCACTTAGAGGAGATAACTTTTGAACACTTCCCAAGAGAGGAAAATCAGTTAGTGGACGCGTTGGCTACAATGTCTTCTATGTTCAAAGTCAAATGGGACAACGAGGCTCCCCGGATCATTATCTGGAAATTGGATGAACCTGCATATTGCTGCGATCTCGAAACCGAAGAGGTAACAGAAAAACCCTGGTATCATGAAGTGAAGAGGTACCTTGAAGCTCAAGAATACCCCGAAGGTGCATCTGTTAATGACAAGAAGTTCCTGAGAATGTTTACGGCAAAGTTCTTCCTCAGCAATGGCATTATCTACAAGCGAAACCATGATTAAACCTTACTGCGTTGTGTGGATAAGACTGAAGCAGAAAGGATCATGGCAGAGCTACATGAAGGTACCTTCGGAACACATTCCAGTGGACATACCATGGCAAAGAAAATCCTTCGGGCAGGATATTTTTGGTCCACAATGGAAGCCGACTGTTATCAACATTCCCGGACGTGTCACAAATGTCAGATCTATGCTGATAAGGTGCACATTCCTCCAGTTCCTCTGAACGTCTTGACGACACCTTGGCCTTTTGCAATGTGGGGGATTGATATGATCGGCGAGATCCGACCTACGGCATCTAACGGGCACCGCTTCATCTTAGTAGCAATTGATTACTTCACAAAGTGGGTTGAAGCAGCTTCCTACGCCACCGTAACCAAAAGCGTCGTGGCACGGTTCATTCGGCACAACCTGATTTGTCGATACGGTGTACCTGAGAGGATCATTACGGATAATGGTACCAATCTCAACAATAAGATGATCACTGAGCTCTGCGAGTAATTCAAGATACAGCACCACAACTCTTCTCCTTACCGGCCGAAGATGAATGGGGCTGTAAAAGCAGCGAATAAGAACATCAAGAAGATTGTGCCGAAGATGACAGTGACCTACAAAGATTGGCACGAAATGTTACCGTTTGCTCTTCATGGGTACCGTACCTCAGCACGGACGTCAACAGGGGCAACTCCCTTTTCCTTGGTCTATGGCATGGAGGCAGTCCTGCCTATTGAAGTCCAGATACCCTTTCTCCGGATAATGAAGGATGCAGACTTGAGCGAAGATGACTGGATCCAGACTCGGCTTGATCAATTAAACCTGATTGACGAAAAGAGACTCACTGCTATTTGTCATGGTCAGACGTACCAAAAACGGATGATCAGGGCATTTAACAAGAAGGTCAGACGACAAGAGTATCAAGTCGGAGATCTGGTAATCAAGCGCATCATTCTTCCTCAAAGTGATCCCAGGGGCAAATGGACCCCTACTTACGAAGGGCCATTTGTGGTTAAACATATCTTCTCAGGAGGAGCTATGATTCTAACCACCATGGACGGTGACGACCTTCCTCCCCCTGCCAATGCAGACATAGTAAAAAGATACTACGCATGAATTAAGGACCCGCTAGGTTGACACACTTAGGAAAAAATAAGGGCTTCTCGGCGAACCAAAAGGGTTTGGGCAAAAATAAGGGATGAAATGAAAAATTTATACACCCGGCAAGTCGAAAACTTGAAAAGGCGGCTTGGGAAAAAATGGGTATCCCGGTGGACTGAAAACCCGAAAGGGCGGTCCAGGCAAAAGTTAGGGATAAAGCGTAATACTATGTCTCATTGGATCACCTTGCATCCAGACTTCAGCATCAATCAATCAGCTTCAAAGTGATGAGACATTTGAAGACATAAAGGCGATAGCAGAGTTGGAACCCAGTGGGATTGTTTTTCACATAGCTGTTTTGTTTCCTTTTTACAAAATTGTATAAACTCTATTTCGTTCGGCGGCGTTCTCTTACTAGGACGTCAGCCTCTTGTACATAAAACGCCCATTTACAGGCAAATTTCAAAATCAATACAAGTTCAATTTTTCAGACAAATTACCCGTCGTTTTTCCTTTTTCTGTTTTTTGTTTGCAAAGAACGTCCAATGTTCATTTTTGATATATGCATTTGACATTAATTGTTAATCATGAATATTTGCATACGAAACAAAGGACTAATTACAGATGACATCAGAAACAGGGGCAATTTAGAATTGTCTAAGCGATCTAGTTGCTCTATCCACCAAGGTACCAAGGTAGGTTCGGCTGAAGAATGTGACCAAGTTACCTCAAATCCCCACAGAGTAAGACTAGATTTCAGCAATACTCTCCCCAAGCAGAGTTAGTCTACTGCCAGCCTTAAGGAAGTTGGGTATCCCCGGAAGATCTAAACATTCCCCAGCGGAGTATAGACATTTCTCAGCCAGTGTCCCCGGCAGTCTTAATATAAGAATGTTCCCCGGCGGAATAAAGACACCCCAGTGGAGCCATTCCCCCAGTACAGTCTGAAAAGTTTCCCCAGGAAAGTTGAATCGTCCTCCCCAGTAGATTCTGAAGCTTATCCCCAGTAGATTCTAGAAGCTTATCCCCCTGCAGAGTACGAACGTCTCTCCCCGACTTTATTCAAAGGTTATTTCCCACCAGGGCTTATAACTGGGTTATCCTCAGCTAATTACCACAAAAAGATCGTCCTCGGCGAAGTTCTTCCTATCCCCAGCGGAGTTCATCAAATTCCCCAATATAACTCATCAGTGGAATCCCCAGCGGAGCTCTCATTAAAACCTCAGCGAAGTATCTCTTCCCACAGAGTAATTCCCCGCAGAGTAATCTCTCCAACAGGTTTATCCCCCAACGGAGTCATCTTCTCCTACCGGTTTATTCTTGCAATCATCGTCCCCAGCAGAAACAAAGAACTCTACTCTTCAAAACATCAGCCCAGGATTCCACAAATTCCCGGCACTCGTCAAGGATTTATTTTCCTGGATGAAAATACGTTCATAGACATTTCACATTTCATACATACATGATAAAGTGCATACAGCACTGTCTCATTTTGAGCATCATGACATCATGCAGCTCATACATCATGACATTGCATACAACTGATGTTTTGCCTTTTCAGGAAAAAGTCAATCCAAAGATGACTACTATCAACTATCGCAATTCCAGATTCGATTCCTGTATCTAGCCAGGGCATATCTGTGAGCGATTGATTGTAGATTCGATACCTGTATCTAGCCAGGGCATATCTGCATGAAGAGTTTGAAGATCAACCCTTGTAACAGGCCAGGAAACTATCTTTCATTCTCAGGTCAGAGGTTTACACATGTATCCAGCCAGGAAAGCTATCTCTACCAACCTTTTACAAATTCCAGATTCGATTCCTGTATCCAGCCAGGGCACATCTGTAGACGACTCATTCTAGATTCGATACCTGTATCTAGCCAGGGCATATCTGTGAGTATTTAATTGTGGATTCGACACCTGTATCCAGCCAGGGTATATCTGCATAAACAGTTTAAAGATTCGATACCTGTATCCAGCCAGGGCACGTCTGTAAACAACCTTTTGAAGTTCCAGATTCGATTCCTGTATCTATCCAGGGCACATCTGTGAGCAACTAATTGTGGATTCGACTCCTGTATCTAGCCAGGGCATGTCTACATGAAGAGACTGAAGATCAACACCTGTAACAGGCCAAGAAACCATCTTCCTTTCTCAAAGTACGCAAGTTCTCGCTAAGGAATCTCTCACGCGATCAACACTTCCAAATGGCATCTATAAGCCCATTCCCGACAAGGTTCTATCACACCTCCAGATGGAATCTATAAGCCCATCCCCCTATCCACCATCTCTCCAAATGGCATCTATAAGCCCATTCCCGCCATCACATTGCTGATACTCCAGCATGCGAGTGCAAATTTCTGGGCACTCTAGTGTCCAATCTCCTTTTACCCTCGAGTCGCGAAAGGCAAACTTGCCAATCTAACTCTTCAGGTTCAAGAAGATTGAACAGGGGCAACTGTTGTACCCCAAAATTTGCCCTCCCATTTCCTCAACATTTTCTCACCACAAGACCCTTGGAGTTCAAGATTCAGTTAGGGTTTGCTCTGCTCAAGACTCCTCCTTGCACTGTTGACCCAAATTAGGGTTTGAGTTTGCACAAAGATGTTTTGATCCAAAATGCCCAAAGTGACTTTCATGCTTCATGTTGGACTCACAAGTTTATCCATACCAAGTTTCAAGCCTTGATTCCAATCTTTGCCCAGTCAATTGGACAGTTGACCTAGAAATCAGCTGTATTGGGGAAAAAGTCAACTGTGGTCAATTGACAGTCAAACCTCATGATTTTTGACCCACATCAACATTATGAACTCATATGGACCATTTGATCAAGTTTGTATCACAATTCCACAAGAAATTTGATCAGATCACCAAAAGGGCAAAATGGTCATTTTTAGGGTTTTGACTGCACAGAGGCAATTCTTGACTGTTTGACCTAGCCAATGGCAATTCAAGCTCACATATGGACTCAAGGACCCCATGGCATTGTCTTGACATGTTCAACAAGTTCAAAAGATCCCAAATGCACAAGATTGACAGATGAATTTTCCAGTCAACTGAGCAAAATTTGACTGTATATTGAAAAGTCAAACTTTGACTTTTTGGTCAAAATCAAGTGCCAAGATTCATTTTTCATCAATACATGTCAAATTGTGAAACTTGTTCACCAAGAAATCAAAAATCAAAAATTAGGGTTTAAAATGAAGAATTTTCATAACTTAGAAATTTTCGAAGTTATGAAAATCCCTAAATTTTTTCCTAACTTTGTCCCATTTTTTCATCAAGATACATTTGGATTCAAACAAAACTCAAAACATGAAAGTTATAGTCCATTGCAAAATCTACAACTTTGATTCACAAAGTTTCCTCAAAAGAAGCTTGTAGCTCAAGTTATGATTTTTGGAACAAGGGTGCAAAACATTCTTAACTTAGAAAATTTTTGACCTATTCTAGGCAGGATTTTTGCCTAACTTCATGGCCACTTTTCACATGCTTCCACTTGGAATTTCAACTTGCATTACAAAGATGGGTTGTATTACACATTCCAAGCTTTCCAAAGTGTCCAAGAACTTCTCAAACACCCTTGTGGTTAGGGAGAATCGAATTTGTCAATATGGGCAAAAGTCACTTTGTTCATGAGCCATTTCCATGTTCATAACTTGTGCATTTTTGAAATCAGCATGTGCAAGCTACATTACAGGCCTCTAATCTCATTTACACTCAAAAATTAAATGCCAAACCATTGTGCCAAGATGTTATTCTATGCATTTGGTCATTACATGAAGGATTAGTCCATAATTAGAAAAAGCACATTATCCATTCTTGTAAAGTGGCACTTTATGTCAAGTTTACAATCTATAAGGTACAATGCAGATCTTTGAGGCACAAGTTCAGGAACCAATCCCACTGATCAATACTAAAAGGTACATCATACTTGAGGGGCCTAGGGAAGCTTGTAAACCAACTTGACATTTCCTTGCTTCAAAAAGAAGAAACTTGACATTTTGAAACACAACACACATTGCTGCAACAACTAGCCTAAGAAAACATTGTGAACACATTCCATACTCCTCAAGTAACCTAAAACACGACCAAGCCATCCTCAAGACTCCCTCATTCATTAAAACACAGTTTTGTGGCAAAACAGGGTATCTTCTGCATATTGACTTCCACAGTTCATTTCCCTTGTGCGTTTTCATCCAAACCACCTCAAACACATTCAATAACATCCATACAAGCTATCCCCAACCTTAGATACAGACTGTAACAGCCATAGCATAGTTTTCCATTTTCATTTTTCTCTCTTGCAGGTTGACTTCCATGAAGTGATTCAGCAAGATTCAAAGCACACCAAGCATTGGAGAAGCATCCCTGAACTTCAAGCAAGCTGTACAAGTCCTCACATTGCCTTGAAAGTGTCTCCATTATCATACACGATCCAAGATGAACAGGTAAGTTTTTGAACTTCTATCTCTCTATCCAGGCATAGTTAGGTTTAAGTTTGTGAAGAAAACATGTTCTAATCATAGCCCTGAAGCCATCCATATAGTTACTTTTCATTTATATTGTGTGTGCTAAGAGTATTTTGAACCTGAATATCTGAAAAAACTTAGGTCAGAATTTGGGGGAGAAGAAATTCTCTCTCATTTCTGAGAGTTAGATCATGTTCTTTATATGTATGAACTCGTGACATGATGCTTTACATTTTTTGTGTTGTGAGTTTTTATTAAAAATCAAAGAATCAGGATCTTGTTGTTGAAGCAAAGAGGCGCGCGTTTTCAAACAAAACTGGCTGGAGGTTGAAGAAGATAGATTTGGGCTGGGCCTGAATTTTGCTTTTCTGTTGACACCCTCATTTTCCACATGCGCCCCTTTGGCCCATTGTGTTTTCTTTTTATTATTTTTTACTTTTGATTTTTGTTTCTGACTTGTTTATTTTTGTCAAAGCATAAAAAATATTAAAAATATTTTTCTCACATTTTTTGCATTTTTATTTGATATTTATTTTGTTTCATTTAGTTTTATATGTAAATAAACATAAATATACTTTTATTTAAAATACCAAAATAAATACAAAATACATTTTATTTTCTAATTTTTATTTTATTTTATCTTTTGAAAATATTTTATAAAAAAAATATACTTTTTTTGTGAATAATAAATATTTTTATTTTTGTACATATTTAATATATTTAATCTATAGTTTAAATACTTATATAATTATTAGATTATTTAGGATAAAAATACAAAAATAATACATTTTTATTTTTATTAACATTTAACCTCAAAAATACTTTTTTTTACAATATACTTTCTTTTATTTATTTATTTTGTACATAATTAATAAATATTGCATATAATAAATAATTAATACCTTTTATTTATAAAATTAGGGTTTTGCCCTAAAAACACAAAATACCCAAAAATTATCCTTTTTATTTTTGTTTATTTGACACATGAAAATACTTTTTTACATACATATAAAAGTCATTTTTTGCATCTTGTATATTTTATTTTATTTTATTTAATTATTGTATATTAAATAATTTGTATATTCCAGTTGGATTGTAATAGTCTAGATTTAAATTTCTTGCTAAATATCCCCATTTGAACATTTGTACCCCCCATCCCATAATTTGTGTTGTAATAGTTTAGGACTTTAAATTTCGCATTTAAAAGTTGTCTAAATATGCCATGATAGACTTAGGGTTTGTATGCAAAAATCAAAAACAACAAATAGTTTGACCAAATTCAAAGATAACAAAGCATGAAAATGGACAACACCAATCACACTTGCACCCCCTTAGGGTTACTCCACTTGTTGCCTTCAATAATGGGCCATATTGCATGTTGGGTGTCTTTGGCAAAGCAAAACAATTCACAATGATCATAGTCCCTCGATGACGCTTTCGAAAGTTGCCTAAAAATGATCAAGTCCCTTAAAGGAAAAGTTGCCAAAGACACTTGGCACCATTGCAATCATGGTCTAAACGATGACCCGCGCCCGTCCCGTTCACATCCTAACACAAGATTGTCCACCAAATACGATGGTGGAACAAAATTGTTAAAAGGGTTAAAACATAGCAAAGATCTTTGAGTAAATTTAGGAGTAGACAACTCTTGGTTACTTGCCAACTTGCAAAAACACTTGCCTATTTTCTCAAAACCACACATCACAACACACTTTCAAAACAACTTTCAAAAACATTGAAAACTTTTCAAAAGACATACACCTTTGTATACATCCCAACATGGATCATTACAAAGGTTGCCACCACATTGGCCTCTTTTCAAAACATTTTTCAAACCCACACACAAAGCACCATTTCAAACAATTGAAAGCACCATTTCAAACAATTGAAAATCAAGGCAAGTTGATCTAAGCAAGTAACTAAGAGCCCATGGATAACCATGGATAGAAAGGGTGCTAATACCTTCCCTTTCTATAATCTACTCCCTGAACCCAAGAAAAACATCTCAAAGGTTTTTTGATGTTCTTTTTAACCTTTCCTTAGGATAAAATAAAAAGTCGGTGGCGACTCTTGCTCAACCGAAACATTTGCGAAAGCAAACGCAAAACCTCAAGTCAGTTCTCCCACCGTATCACAGAACTGGCGACTCTGCTGGGGAAAACTTTTAAAGTGGAGTAACCTTAGGGCTTAGATCACCCTCTTGCATGACTAATTGTTTGCTTTGATTGCTTTATATCTTAGCTCTCTTGTTTGGGTTTGAAATCCTACACCCGGATTTGGGGAAACATTCCTAGATAGCAATACGTTGTGGAAACTGTGCGGGGTATACCGACACGGTTGAAGCAATAGCTATATTAGTGCGACATATTTGTGAGTACCGGTAACCCTTGAGTTCAATCAAGGAGAGTACGGGGCCGCTGAGTGATGTCACTAAGCACTAATGACCTAGAACCTTACTTGACCATCTTGGCCTTTCATTAGGGGTAGTAAGATGACCGGCTTTGGTGCAGTCCGAAGTTGGTAGATACTCGATACTACACTCATTGAGGGTTGTTTTCTTGGAATATTTTGGTTGCTAGTTAAGTGGCTAAACCAAAACAATGAACATGGAAAACAATCCAATGATATTGAGCTCCTTAGAACCCGGTTACTATCTATAGGACAGGTTTTTAAGCCAACTTCACTCAAGAGGGTACTTACCTATGAAACCTCATGCAAGCCTGAAATTAGGGTTTGGTGTGAATTGCTTGTACATATGTTTTATGCATACATCATAAAGCATCATATGCATTCACTAACCATTTCAAGGGTTTGGATTTTCATCTTTGTTCTTGTTTTGTAGGTCATGGAAATTCTTCGCAGGAAAACTATCCAAGTCAACCTTGTGAGAATCCCTCCTCAACTCAAGGAGCTCACATCCAGAATTCCAGAAAGCTATCCCTTAAGTGAAAGACATGGTAGACTGCTCAGCCTAGTCAACACCAGCATTGAAGAGGACATGGTAAAGGTGTTGTTCCAGTTCTTTGACCCCCTTCACCACTGTTTCACTTTCCCCGACTATCAATTGGTGCCCACTTTGGAGGAATTTTCTCAACTCCTGAGAATTCCTATTCTTAATCAAATACCCTACAACGGTACGGAAAAAGAACCAAAGCCTGAAGATGTTGCTCAAGCACTACACTTGCAACCATCTGACATCAAGGGGCATTGGGAAACTAGAAGCGGTGTCAAAGGCTTCTTGGCAAAATTCTTGTTTGAGAAGGCACAAGAGTGTTGGAATTCATTGGACCTACAAGCCTTTGAAGAAATTGTGGCACTCCTCATTTATGGGTTGGTCTTGTTCCCAAATCCTGACCAGCTTGTGGATGTCAACACCGTCAAAATCTTCTTATCCAGAAATCCAATACCAACATTTCTTGGGGACATTCTTCACTCATTTTACACACGAACAATGAGAAAGAGGGGTGTTCTCATGTGCTGTACTCCTCTCCTTGCAAGGTGGTTTATTTCGCACCTTCCACAATCTGTCTTGAAGAATGACCAAGGCTTAAGGTGGTCACAACGATTGATGACCCTCACTCACTCTGATGTACATTGGTGTTCTCGGTCCAGAGAAAATGTCATCATCGTCGATCGTTATGGAGAGTTCCCTAATGTTCCATTGTTGGGCATTAGAGGAGGCATTACCTATAACCCTTGTCTAGCTTTGAGACAATTTGGATATGCACGAAGGGATGGCCCTCACGACATGTTGATTCTTGACCTAGTTTTTGACTTCGACAACGATGCGCAAGGACTTCGCCAAAGATTCATCAGAGCTTGGAGGATGCCTAATAAGGTAGACAGCAAGACACTGGGGCACAAGAACTCCATCCCTCTTGAGCCTTATCTCAAGTGGGTACGAACCCGAGCCCAGAGTCTAATGATGCCTTACCCTCATGTTCTCTATTTGATTAAAGAGCCCTTTAAGGAAGGAGAGGTTCCCTACACCATCCTATATCCTGACATGCCTACATCATGGGAGGAGATGCAGAAGAGTTGGATCCAACTCAATGAGGAACGGAATACTTTTGAAGCCAGCTTCTATGCCAGTGAGAAGAAGGTTTTGGAGCTTACCCGCCGACTCCATGAGGAAGAGACCCTCAACACCTACATCGCACCAAAGAGGATGCGCAACGTCTTTTTACCTTGAGAAGTTTTTTGTAATATTTGGCCCATGGGGAATTTATGTACTGACAAATTTCTTCTTATTAATATGACGTGCGTTCTTTTTGTCTGCAACAATTTTGAATTTGCTAAATCCTTGAATGCATTTCATACATAAGCATATCATTCATCATACGCATAAGCAGGTCTCCACACCAGGTTTCCTTATCTTTCTGCTGTTTATTTCAGTAAGATGGATCTCGAACAGACGGTCAAGGACTTGCAGTCTCAAAACTCACAGTTTCAACAACTCCTGATGACCTTGGCAAAGGGTCAGGAGGATCTGAAAGCCTTGCTTGGGAACAAAGATCAAGTGAAAAAGAAGAAGAAAAGAATCGGGGTGGCTACCCTAGGAAGAAGGTTTGAGGGTGAAGCCAAAAGAGTGCTTGAATTTCCCCCTACATCTGAAGAGGGAACCAGTAGAGGGAATGCGGCTGCGGTACCTTCCGAATCCGAAGCTGAAGAAGGAGAGGCTAAAGAGGACGAAGACTACTCTGAGCAACAATACCCACCCGCCGATGATAAGTACAAAGGTTTGGAAGACAGGTTGGCAGCTATGGAGCTGTAAAGAGTTCCCGGCTTAGATTTCGAAGATTTGGGATTAGTTGCTGGAATTGTGATCCCCCCGAAGTTCAAAGTGCCACATTTTGCAAGATATGACGGGCTGTCCTGCCCGAAAATGCATCTCAGATCATATGTAAGGAAGATCCAACCTTACACTGCAGACAAGAACCTTTGGATTCATTTCTTTCAGGATAGCCTTTCAGGGGCTCAACTCGAGTGGTTCTATCAGCTAGATGGAGCCAGTATCCGAAACTGGGAGGACCTGGTGTTGTACCTAAAAATTTGCCCTCCCATATTCTTCAAGATTTGCAAAGAGCATGCTTCAAAATCTCCCAAGAGTTGCACAGTCTAATGGCCCCCTAACAGTCAAAAATTAGGGTTTTGGTTCTGACAAAGAAATTGAAGCTTCCAAGGGTCCAAACAAGTCCCACATGCCTACAAACATTTTCAAGCATCCTCATGTCAAGTTTCAAGACTCACAGCACAAAATTGCACAGCCAAAAACCCTAATTGCTCAACAGTCAACTGTAGGGGCAAAATGGTCATTTGACAGTCAAAAGTCAAGATTTTTGGTCAACATCTTATTTTGAAGCCACAAACATCATTTGATCAATTCTTGATCATGATTTTCAAGGCATGGCTCAAAAAGTCTCAAGATACAAAAGTTTCCATATTTGGATAGTTGAAAAAGTCAACTGTAACTTGACCAGGGCATAACTTCCACATGGTTTATCAGAAAAATTCCATCCAAAGCTCATTATGAATAGAATGACATTTCCTACAACTCATCTTCACACTTCAAGTCTAAGAAATGCTCTCACAAAAAGTTATCAATCTCAACATTATAGGTCATTTTCAAAAGTCAACAAAAAGGCACTTTAAGTCAAAGACCATAACTTGAGATTGGTAAATCAAAATGACATGGGACCAAAGGAATTGGTTAGAGGACTCCAAGACCTTTCCAAAATGTCCAAGAACATGATCAAAGCTTAAAAATTGAGCAAGATATGCCTATTGGAAGTTGGGAAATTTTTGGGAATTTTGGAAAGTCAACTTTGCTTCAAATGCCTCAAAATTGCTAATGGGCCACATTTTCTTCCAAGAATCATCACCCAAAGGCTATGCACGACCCATTGACTTTAAAGGGAGTTATTTTATCATTTTTTATTAATTATTTGAATTATTATTATTATTAGTTCATTTAATTAAAATAAAATATGACAAAAATAGCAAATCATGTTTTCCAAACCTATTTGTGCAGCATATTCCCTCATTAAAGCCTCAAGATTTCGTGCACACTCCATAAGGCAAGAATCTCCATTGATTGGCATAAGTAAGGTATGAAAAAGATTGAAAAAGATTATGCAAAATCAAGAATTCAAAATCATCAATGCAAAAGGTTTTTGGCTTGGATTTCTAACCTAATTCAGTCACTCATATATACACATTGCAACCCTAATACACATGACCAAGCATGCTGCGCTGAAACCTCTAAACAACTTTGCATTTTTTCAAGAAATTCTCAAAACTGAAAACACACATAGAGCACGTTTCAAGGCCTAAGAAGCATTCCAATAGCTTGCTGGCACATCCAGGAATCTTTCCCAATCAAAATCACATCCCCTAACCTCAAGAATTGGTATAACCGTGTTCCACTTTTCTTGAAAAAATTGATATTCGTATTTGATTTTTCATGCATAATTATTGAGTTTTAATGATTGATTTATATTAATATGAGTATGCTGAAGCTAGTGATATCTGCTAATTGAACTAACGTGCCCTGTATGAGAATCTGCCATGGACATTTTTTAGGGTTTCAGGAACCTTGAATTGGGGTTTCACACATAAGGAAAAATTGGCCGTCCTAACCAGTGCCATTGAACTCAGAAACTCCAGACGGATCTAACCATACCATCGCGCCCAATTTATGATTAACGGCGCTCTATTCGCTATTTTTGTGTGAGTCATTTAGTGGGGGTTTAAAACCCCCGCTATCTATGTTTTATTTGCAGAAAACATGAAGAAGAAGATGGACGTGTCTCAGCCAGATTGGGTGGTTTGAATTTGGCGCGTTTTCTCAAGCCATCAGCACTCTCTCACTTATCTTATTCATTGTCCACTATGATATCAAAAAGACTCAGTGGCACGGTTGGTAAAGGCGTTGGCATATAGGTATTGGGACCTGGGTTCGATTCCCAGGTCCCCCATATTTTCAATATATTTTGTTATAACACGCTTCTGTGCAGCTTCCACTCTAATGACCACCATGAAGCCCAATGCCTTGGCACGCCACATGTCCTTGAAGATCCATCCAGTGGCCAGGAATCAAAGTCTATGGAATACCCCAGTCAACGCGTATGCATGTGATCTGAAAAGTCAGCATGGGTCAAGCTTCCATTGGGCCAAATTACTTCAGTCATACCTCCAAAATTGGGTCAGAAAACCCCCCATGTTTGCACTTTCTTTTCTTTTATTTATTTTAATTATGTTAATTGTTTATTTAATTCCACAAATTAATTTTTATAACATAAAAAATACAAAAAAATTCAGAAATTCAAAAATAAAAATATATTTATTCATTATTTAATTCACTAATGTTTTACTTTGTAAATAAATTTCATAATCAATTTAGTTTTAATTTTAGGTTTTAACTTTAATTTTTTTTTCTTAAATAATTAAAAACATAAAAATAGGTCTTTTATCATTTTTTATTCTTTTTATTAATAAATAATCTTTTTTTCTTATCGCCATTAATTATTAATCATTTTTGTAAATAATTTATAATTAATTAATTAGGGTTAAATTAGGTCAAACTTGAACAATTTTTCTTTAATAAATTAAAAACAATTTAGAACTAGGGTTATTTAACTCTTAATTCCAATTTAATTTTCTTTAACTTCATAAATACAAAAAACATCAAAAAATAAATCCTTTCCTTTATTTAATTTAATTACTTTATAATTTCGATTTAATTTCTTTAAAGGGTCCAACGCCCTCGCACCTTCAATTATAATTACATTTCGCGCATTTGCTTTTTATTTCCTTTTTAAATTTCATGTAATTGCCCCAAAGCTTTGTAATAGATAATTAGGACATTTATTTTCCGTATTTTATTTATTCAAATCGGGTCTTGGTTTAATTTGGCGTTGTAGACCCGCGCCTTGTAATAGCGTAGGACCTTTATTTTTCCGCACTTTAACTTCTGCACCTTTAAAATGTTAAATCACATGAAAGAATGTATGCCCAAATAAAAACAATGCGTAGAACACTCAATGCATGATCAAGACAAATATAATTGAAAATGACACACAAGTCACACACCACTCCTAAGGTACGCCTCACTGTTGCCTTGCCCCTCGAAACGTGGTCGTCGAGTAGAGGACGTCTTAGTAAGTCCTCATGTCCATGAACATGGCATGGGGGTAGCATCTAAGGTATCCTCCTATTGCTCTGGTGACCACACTGTCCCTAATCCTCGAATTGACCCGAACACCTCCAACGGTGGTGCTACCTACCTCTCAATGTTGGGATGGCACTATCTTAAGGACATTTACACAGACTAATTCCTTAGGGTAGGTAGATGACTCTTAGATACTTGCTCTATTCAAAAACAAATCAAAAACTTCTTTTCACACCGACACTTTGCAAAAAGCTTTCAAAAACAACTTTTCAAACACTCTTGAGGACTGATACAAGAGTCGAACTGAAATTTTAAACGGAACTTTTTCAAACCCACTCACCTTGAAAAGCAAACAAACATCTTGAAAACACAAATGAGCAAGTATCTAAGAGCCCGTGGATAACCACGGATAGAAAGGGTGCTAACACCTTCCCTTTCTATAAATCTACCTCCCGAACCGAGAAACTATCTCATAAGGAATTTTGTTGTGCTTTTGTCCTGTCCATGTTGGAGAAAATAAAAGACGGTGGCGACTCTTGCTTACCGCGACATTTCGCGAACCAGCGTTAAACAGTCAGTTCCAGATCCACCGATCACAGAACTGGTGACTCTGCTGGGGAGAAATAAAAGTGAGGTGTACCTTAGGATAGTTCATAACTGTGTTTTCAATTGATTTGACTTGTTTGCTTTAAATTGTGGGTTGCATCGGAGTTACATAGATCCTAACCCAGATCTGGGGATACCCTGTTTAGGTAGCATAAGCTGTGAGGGACCTGTCCGGCGTAGACCGACATGGGTGAAGCAGTGGCTACGTTGGTGTGGCACCTTGGTCTGTACCGATATCCCTTGTGTCGCAACGAGGATAATATGGGTCTTCTGAGGAGTCATTAAGCACCAACAGACCTTAGAACCTTAAACGACACAACTTGGCCAATAGAACAGTAGCAGTATGCTACGCCCATTGAGGCTAAACTCTCGTGATGGTTCTGGCCGCAAGAAAAGATTGTGATGCTGGAGTTATGACCGATTGAGGGTAGTCAATGATATTGGGATCCTCTAAGAACCCGGTTACTTTTGATAGGACAGGTATGAACCAACAAACTGAAAGAGGGTAATACCCAGACCCCGTGCTGGCCTAAACTCCAAGGGCTTCTCTTGTGTGACTTGTGTGCCTTCCAACTTGACTATTTGCATGCTATCTGACATTTGAGTTTCTTGCAGGTTTTGTTTATAGTCCTTAGTTGGGACTCATAACAGGGTTTACTGAGTTTCTTACAGGTTTTTGTTTACAGTCCTTAATTGGGACTCATAACAGGGTTACTTACATTACCCCATGCATAGCATACCATCATACCATTGCATGCATCTTGCATAAAGACTAACCTGTTTCAAGGATCTCAAGGACTTGTGATGCAGGTCATGATGAACAAAATGTCTAGCAAGGGGCAAAGGGGATTTATTTTCCTCTAGCCAAGGTTGTCAGGGGCTATGACCCACTGGATATGGTGAGCCTTTGACCCCTGAAGAAGGAGTCTCAACAAGATGCAGTGCCTTCCATCAAGCTACCAGATACCAGCTCTAACAAATTTCTTGTTTACCCCGCGAGATTCTTGAAAACATTGCATGCATACATGCACATCATTACATAACAGGTATCCTTGTTGCAGGTCACTTACCTTTCTCGCTGTTTATTTCAGCAATGGCTTCCCAACAAGATAACCAGAGACCTCATGCTCAAGAGACTCAGTTCAGGGAGATCTTCTTAAGCCTATCCAAGGGGCAGGAAGAACTAAGAACACTCCTCACGGGGACTTTGATCAGGAACAGTGTTGAGGACGACAAGGACGAACGGCTGAAACGTCTACAAGCTGAGGTAGACACATTGAAAACCCAGATGCTGGGGCAAAGGGCTCTCATCCAAAGTTTAGCTCGGGAGCAAGGAGAGCTGAGGGCCATGATCAGTCAGCTTCATCAAGACATGAAGCAACCAGCCCAAGTTAGGGACCAAGTCATTAATCAGCCTCCAAGAAGTCAAAGGTTTGGGCCTCTCCAAGCTGCTACTACTTCACAGGTCCAACAACGACCTCGCCAAGAACAACGGACTGATTAGAGCAAGCCAGACAAGCCTAAAAGGCATTTCACCAAGCTCAACGTGTCACCGTCTCAAGCTTTACAACAATTGCTGAGGTTGAATCTGGTGACGTTAAGGGACCCTCCTAAGAATCTCAACACAGCCTCCCCAAAGTACAATCCTGAGGAAAGATGTGCATACCACTCTGGCAGTCCAGACCATGACACCGACAACTGTTGGGCTCTGAAGAATAAGATCCAAGACCTGATTGAGGAAGGAGTTGTGGATTTCACCCAGATAGGCCAGGCTGAATGTCCTATCATCCCTACAAGATGCACCAGTTGAAGTAACAAGCCCTGAGACTAGAAGACTTTTGTTCATTAGAATTTTTCAAGTTATAATTTTCTTTTGTTCAAACATTTACTCATGTTAAACGTTGTTATTTCATTAATGCATCGCGTATGTCTATTTTGAAGCAATATATTCGTATTCACTATATGCAAATTATTTTCATATTTTTTCTGATGATCAACGCTCGATTAATAATTCTAAGCCTCTTGAGGGAGGATGACGAAAACGATACCACGATCTACAGTATGCTTTTGAACAGACCTCGCTGATGAGGTACAGGCATTGTTTCAATTCCTAAACACTGGAGTTATAAGGAAGATAATCCCTCGTCAACTCCTCTGAGCCAAAGAAGTAGGAGTTTTTCTTTTCGAAGTTTAAAACCCTTAATCATAACCTGGGGCAGGGTAGTCTCTCAGTTGATCCAGGTGCACAATGAATGGCATTAAAAGAGTCTTCCCGAGACAAATTAAAAAAAAACAGTGATGGTTCCGAATAATCATCAAGACAGACAGTCGTTATCTTTCAAAAAATAAAAGCCCAATAAGTCAAAACCTATGAAGGAGACTTACAAAACTGGGGCATCCCGCTGACTGTAAATACAAAAAGAAACAGTTCAGGCAAAAAACAGGGATAATGAAATCAAAAAGAAAGAGGTCCAACAAATCCTCAACAACAACAGAAAAAATGACTGCCTGTTCAAAATAAACTGTCGATGTCCGAGCCATCACCGGAAAATCAGAGCAAAGACTCAAACAAGGTCTAACGTACGATCAGCTGAGTTTAGGTTTGAAGAACATCACGAAGAGCGGGTGGGTACAAATAAAATTTGAGCCTTTATCCTTTGTTTCTTAAACCGTGAACCTGGCCACGTTATAACCCTTAAAAGTCCTAGCTGAAGCATGGGTTAGTTCGAAAGCATACTGTTACGAAGGTATCCTGACTCCTGAAGGCTTGCTGAAAAATCTTGAGTTGACATCACATTGTTCTACTGAAAAATGCATTTTCAAAAAACTTCGAGACAGACATAAGCTTTGCATTTTTGACATAACTCTGTTTACATATGACTTTTCGTTTGAACAGCATAGAAATTCGCACGACGAATGCCTAATGAACAGAAGCACTTCCAATCAAGGGGCAGACATGATCATTGTCCATCATCTGGGGGCAGTCCAGTCAAGATTCAAGGAATCTCTCAAAGCCTGGGGCAAATCTCCGTCTAAGTCACTTGGGGCATTGGACGATCAAACAAAGATCTTCTGGCGGCATGGCAACACAACAACAGGGGCACCTCCCTACATTCTGAGAACATGGACATAGTCGAAAAAATACTACGCGTAATCAAAGACCCGCTAGGTTGACACACCTAGGCAAAAATAAGGGATTCCCGGCAAACCAAAAGGGTTCGGGCAAAAATAAAGGATGAAATGAAAAAAATTTGTACACCCGGCAAGTCGAAAACCTGAAAAGGCGGCTTGGGCAAAAATGGGTATCCCGGTGGACTGAAAACCCGAAAGGGCGGTCCAGGCAAAAGTTAGGGATCAAAAGCGTACGATTATGTCCCGGCATCTTGTCACTTGCCTACCAAAAGGAAGATTTGTCAATCGGCAGTCATCCAGCACCTCCACAAGGTATCTTTTCCCCTCACCTCAGAAACAGGGGCAATAATGAGTCGTCTAGGCGATCCAGTTGCTCTGTCAACCAAAGTACCAAGGAAAGGTTAATACAAAGATGATTACCATCTACCTTTACAAATTCCAGATCGTGGGTTAACATCCAAAACCAAACAGGACAATCATCCACTTGATCATCATCAGGCAACCCTACACTGGTTCTTTCTCAATTTTCAGACGAAGTCTTACACGGACTCACCTTCCACAAGTAACCTTACCCCGGTTCCTCCAGAAGTCTTGCACGGACTTACCTCAAAGATAACCGTACCCCGGTTCATCAAGAAGTTTTACACGAGCTTACCCTGCAGTAACCTTACCCCGGTTCCTCCAGAAATCTTACACGGACTTATCCCGAAGTAACCTTACCCCGGTTCCTCCAGAAGTTTTACACGAACTTATCCCGAAGTAACCCTACACAGGTTATCTCTTTCCAGACGTAGTTTTACACAGACTCATCATCAGTAAACCTTACACAGGTTTCCTTCTCAAAACTCCAAATGCAGCTCCACATGAGCCCAACCTCAAAGTAACCCTACACAGGTGTCCTTCTTTCCAAGATGCGGTTTTACACGAGCTCATCATCAGGCAACCCTAGATAGGTTCCCTCTTTCAGCCTACAAAAATTACAGTTCAAAAATTTCCCCAGGAGAGTCCAGTCTGAAGTCCCCCAGGAAAGTTTGAATCCATCTCCCCAGCAGGAAGCTTATCCCCAGTAGATTCTGGAAACCTCCCCCCTCGCAGAGCACGAACGCGTCCCCCGGCTTCATTCAAAGGTTATTTCCCTACCAGGATATAACTGGGTTATCCTCAGCCAAAAGCCACGGAAAGATCGTCCTCGGCGAAGTCTTCTTATCCCCAGCAGGATTCATCCAACCTTCCAACATAACTCATCAATGGTATCCCCAGCGGAGTTATCATCAACATCCCAGCAAAGTACCTCTCTCCCCACAGAGTATTGTTCCCCAGCAAGATCGCTAGAATAAATTTTTCTCCCCCGCAGAGTAATCCATTCGCCAAGTTTATTCCCCAACGGAGTTATCTTCTCCTACCGGTATTCTTGCAACTATCATCCCCAGCGGAAACAACAAAGCACTATTCTCCAACATCAGCCCAGGACGTGACTTCCCGGCACCCGTCAAGGATTTACTTTCCTAGACAAAAATATACATTCATAAACATTGCATTCACATCATGATACATGCATAAACGCATCATATCTTACAATCTCATTGATGTTGAGAACATCATTGCTTGATCCATATCATGCATTGCATATGACTGACCTTTACCTTTCAGGAAAGATCCAGTTAAGTTCTCAGCTATGTCCAAGACCTCCTCTGGTTCAGTTAAATCGACTCCTAAAGATTTTTCTGATTCTTATCCAGTCAAAGGCCTTCTCTGGTTCAGTCAGATCGACCCTAAGATCTCCCTGATTCTTATCCAGTTGAAGATTCCAAGACCTCGTCTGGTTCAGTTAAATCGATTCTAAGATTTCTCTGATTCTTATCCAGTCAAAGGCCTTCTCTGGTTCAGTCAGATCGACCCTAAGATCTCCCTGATTCTTATCCAGTTGAAGATTCCAAGACCTCGTCTGGTTCAGTTAAATCGATTCTAAGATTTCTCTGATTCTTATCCCGTCAAAGGCCTTCTCTGGTTCAGTCAGATCGACCCTAAGATCTCCCTGATTCTTATCCAGTTGAAGTTATTTCAAGACCTTGTCCGGTTCAGTTAAATCGACTCCTAAATATTTTCCTGATTCTTATCCCGTCAAAGGCCTTCTCTAGTTCAGTCAGATCGACCCTAAGATCTCCCTGATTCTTATCCAGTTGAAGTTATTTCAAGACCTTGCCTGGTTCAGTTAAATCGACCCTAAGATTTTTCTGATTCTTATCCAGTCAAAGGCCTTCTCTGGTTCAGTCAGATCGACTCTAAGATCTCCTTGATTCTTATTCCAGTTGAAGATTCCAAGACCTTGTCCGGTTCAGTCAGATCGACCCTAAGATCTCTCTGATTCTTATCCAGTCAAAGGCCTTCTCGGGTCCAGTTAAATCGATTCCTAAAGATTTTCCCAAAGAAGACTCAGTAGAAGACATCCAAGATTCTCTCATCGTTACTGTTGAGGTAGTAATCGCCCCAGATTCTCTCATCGTTACTGTTGAGGTAGTAATCGCCCCAGATTCTCTCATCGTTACTGTTGAGGTAGTAATCGCCCCAGATTCTCTCATCGTTACTGTTGAGGTAGTAATCACCCCAGATTCTCTCATCGTTACTGTTGAGGTAGTAATCGCCCCAGATTCTCTCATCGTTACTGTTGAGGTAGTAATCGCCCCGGATTCTCTCATCGTTACTGTTGAGGTAGTAATCGCCCCAGATTCTCTCATCGTTACTGTTGAGGCAATAATCGCCCAAGGTTCTCTCATCGTCCCGTTGAGGTAGTAACCATCCCTGATTCATTCATCACCGTTTGAAGCTCCAGACTCGATTCCTGTATCTCGCCAGGGCACGTCTGAAGAGGTCTAAGGATTCAATTCCTGTAACCAGTCAGGACACATCTACACAAAGAGTTTGAAAACCAACTCCTGTAACAGGCCAGGTAATCATTTTCTTTTTCAGGTACGCAGGTTCTCGCTAAGGAATCTCTTACGCGAACGACACCCAGATGGCATCTATAAGCCCATCCACCTATCCATCACCTCTCAGCATGGCATCTATAAGCCCATCTTCCTATCCATCAATCTCCAAATGGCATCTATAAGCCCATTCCCACCATCACACTACTATGTGAGCGCAAATTTCTGGGCACTCTAGTGTCCAATCATCTTCCACCTTCGGATTACAAAAGGCACGCCAGCCAATCTACATCCTCAGGTTTAAGAAGATTGAACAGGGGCAACTGTTGTACCCCAAAATTTGCCCTCCCATGTTCTTCAAGATTTGCAAAGAGCATGCTTCAAAATCTCCCAAGAGTTGCATAGTCTAATGGCCCCCTAACAGTCAAAAATTAGGGTTTTGGTTCTGACAAAGAAATTGAAGCTTCCAAGGGTCCAAACAAGTCCCACATGCCTACAAACATTGTCAAGCATCCTCATGTCAAGTTTCAAGACTCACAGCACAAAATTGCACAGCCAAAAACCCTAATTGCTCAACAGTCAACTGTAGGGGCAAAATGGTAACTTGACAATCAAAAGTCAAGATTTTTGGTCAACATCTTATTTTGAAGCCACAAACATCATTTGATCAATTCTTGATCATGATTTTCAAGGCATGGCTCAAAAAGTCTCAAGATACAAAAGTTTCCATATTTGGATAGTTGAAAAAGTCAACTGTAACTTGACCAGGGCATAACTTCCACATGGTTTATCAGAAAAATTCCATCCAAAGCTCATTATGAATAGAATGACATTTCCTACAACTCATCTTCACACTTCAAGTCTAAGAAATGCTCTCACAAAAAGTTATCAATCTCAACATTATAGGTCATTTTCAAAAGTCAACAAAAAGGCACTTTAAGTCAAAGACCATAACTTGAGATTGGTAAATCAAAATGACATGGGACCAAAGGAATTGGTTAGAGGACTCCAAGACCTTTCCAAAATGTCCAAGAACATGATCAAAGCTTAAAAATTGAGCAAGATATGCCTGTTGGAAGTTGGGAAATTTTTGGGAATTTTGGAAAGTCAACTTTGCTTCAAATGCCTCAAAATTGTTAATGGGCCACATTTTCTTCCAAGAATCATCACCCAAAGGCTATGAACGACCCATTGACTTTAAAGGGAGTTATTTTATCATTTTTTATTAATTATTTGAATTATTATTATTATTATTAGTTCATTTAATTAAAATAAAATATGACAAAAATAGCAAATCATGTTTTCCAAACCTATTTGTGCAGCATATTCCCTCATTAAAGCCTCAAGATTTCGTGCACACTCCATAAGGCAAGAATCTCCATTGATTGGCATAAGTAAGGTATGAAAAAGATTGAAAAAGATTATGCAAAATCAAGAATTCAAAATCATCAATGCAAAAGGTTTTTGGCTTGGATTTCTAACCTAATTCAGTCACTCATATATACACATTGCAACCCTAATACACATGACCAAGCATGCTGCGCTGAAACCTCTAAACAACTTTGCATTTTTTCAAGAAATTCTCAAAACTGAAAACACACATAGAGCACGTTTCAAGGCCTAAGAAGCATTCCAATAGCTTGCTGGCACATCCAGGAATCTTTCCCAATCAAAATCACATCCCCTAACCTCAAGAATTGGTATAACCGTGTTCCACTTTTCTTGAAAAAATTGATATTCGTATTTGATTTTTCATGCATAATTATTGAGTTTTAATGATTGATTTATATTAATATGAGTATGCTGAAGCTAGTGATATCTGCTAATTGAACTAACGTTCCCTGTATGAGAATCTGCCATGGACATTTTTTAGGGTTTCAGGAACCTTGAATTGGGGTTTCACACATAAGGAAAAATTGGCCGTCCTAACCAGTGCCATTGAACTCAGAAACTCCAGACAGATCTAACCATACCATCGCGCCCAATTTATGATTAACGGTGCTCTATTCGCTATTTTTGTGTGTGTCATTTAGTGGGGGTTTAAAACCCCCGTTATCTATGTTTTATTTGCAGAAAACATGAAGAAGAAGATGGACGTGTCTCAGCCAGATTGGGTGGTTTGAATTTGGCGCGTTTTCTCAAGCCATCAGCACTCTCTCACTTATCTTATTCATTGTCCACTATGATATCAAAAAGACTCAGTGGCACGGTTGGTAAAGGCGTTGGCATATAGGTATTGGGACATGGGTTCGATTCCCAGGTCCCCCATATTTTCAATATATTTTGTTATAACACGCTTCTGTGCAGCTTCCACTCTAATGACCACCATGAAGCCCAATGCCTTGGCACGCCACATGTCCTTGAAGATCCATCCAGTGGCCAGGAATCAAAGTCTATGGAATACCCCAGTCAACGCGTATGCATGTGATCTGAAAAGTCAGCATGGGTCAAGCTTCCATTGGGCCAAATTACTTCAGTCATACCTCCAAAATTGGGTCAGAAAACCCCCCATGTTTGCACTTTCTTTTCTCCTTTTTTTTCTTTTCTTTTATTTATTTTAATTATGTTAATTGTTTATTTAATTCCACAAATTAATTTTTATAACATAAAAAATACAAAAAAATTCAGAAAGTCAAAAATAAAAATATATTTATTCATTATTTAATTCACTAATGTTTTACTTTGTAAATAAATTTCATAATCAATTTAGTTTTAATTTTAGGTTTTAACTTTAATTTTTTTTTCTTAAATAATTAAAAACATAAAAATAGGTCTTTTATCATTTTTTATTCTTTTTCTTAATAAATAATCTTTTTTTCTTATCACCATTAATTATTAATCATTTTGTAAATAATTTATAATTAATTAATTAGGGTTAAATTAGGTCAAACTTGAACAATTTTTCTTTAATAAATTAAAAACAATTTAGAACTAGGGTTATTTAACTCTTAATTCCAATTTAATTTTCTTTAATTTCATAAATACAAAAAACATCAAAAAATAAATTCTTTCCTTTATTTAATTTAATTACTTTATAATTTCGATTTAATTTCTTTAAAGGGTCCAACGCCCTCGCACCTTCAATTATAATTACATTTCGCGCATTTGCTTTTTATTTCCTTTTTAAATTTCATGTAATTGCCCCAAAGCTTTGTAATAGATAATTAGGAAATTTATTTTCCGTATTTTATTTATTCAAATCGGGTCTTGGTTTAATTTGGCGTTGTAGACCAGCGCCTTGTAATAGCGTAGGACCTTTATTTTTCCGCACTTTAACTTTTGCACCTTTAAAATGTTAAATCACATGAAAGAATGTATGCCCAAATAAAAAAAATGCGTAAAACACTCAATGCATGATCAAGACAAATATAATTGAAAATGACACACAAGTCACACACCACTCCTAAGGTACGCCTCACTGTTGCCTTGCCCCTCGAAACGTGGTTGTCGAGTAGAGGACGTCTTAGTAAGTCCTCATGTCCATGAACATGGCATGGGGGTAGCTTCTAAGGTATCCTCCTATTGCTCTGGTGACCACACTGTCCCTAATCCTCGAATTGACCCGAACACCTCCAACGGTGGTGCTACCTACCTCTCAATGGTGGGATGGCACTATCTTAAGGACATTTACACAGACTAATTCCTTAGGGTAGGTAGATGACTCATAGATACTTGCTCTATTCAAAAACAAATCAAAAACTTCTTTTCACATCGACACTTTGCAAAAAGCTTTCAAAAACAACTTTTCAAACACTCTTGAGGACTGATACAAGAGTCGAACTGAAATTTTAAACGGAACTTTTTCAAACCCACTCACCTTGAAAAGCAAACAAACATCTTGAAAACATAAATGAGCAAGTATCTAAGAGCCCGTGGATAACCACAGATAGAAAGGGTGCTAACACCTTCCCTTTCTATAAATCTACCTCCCGAACCGAGAAACTATCTCATAAGGAATTTTGCTGTGCTTTTGTCCTGTCCATGTTGGAGAAAATAAAAGACGGTGGCGACTCTTGCTTACCGCGACATTTCGCGAACCAGCGTTAAACAGTCAGTTCCAGATCCACCGATCACACCTGGCTACCGCATTTTATAAACAGTATCAGTACAATTCTGACCTCGCTCCCACGCGTACCCAACATCAGGGTATGTCACTGGGGACGGGCGAAGGATTCAAGGAGTATGCGCAAAAGTGGAGAGACCTGGCCGGGAGGGTGCAGCCACCTTTGACTTACCGTGAGCTTGTTGACATGTTCCTAAGGACCCTGTCTGGTCCATTCTTCAATCATTTGATTGGTAATTCTTCTGCTGGGTTTACAGATTTGATCTTGACTGGTGAGAGAATAGAAGCTGGTATCAAGTCGGGGAAGATACAGAAAGGTGCCTCCGTGAGTACTGAAAAGAAGTCCTTCAAGAAGGAAGCCAGTGCTGTTTATGGTCCCAGAAGATAAATTAAACCGGAACGCCGCCAAGCTATCAATGCATTGGTAATTTCAAAGCCTGTTGCTGCTCCTCAGCAGTTTAACTAACCAAGGGGTGAGAGACCCAAAAGGGAGTACACTCGGCTCAGTATGACCCTGTCTCAAATTTTGCCACAACTGTTGTCAACCAATCTGGTAACTATCAAAGAAGCTCCGAAGGTAGTGAACACAGCTTCTCCAAAGTACAACCCCAACGCCCGTTGCGCTTATCACTCCGATAGCCCGGGGCATACTACGGATGATTGTTGGGCTCTGAGGAATAAGGTTCAAGACCTTATTGATGCTAAAGAAATGCAGTTTGAGGCGCCTGAAAGGCCCAATGTTTTAACTGCTCCCATGCCCCAGCATAGAGTGAATGATGTGGAAGAAGACTGGTACGTGGCCTCCGTGGAAGAGATTGTTACTCCATTGTTGACTGTTAAAAGGAACCTGTTGCTAGCCGGTTTATTTCCGGGATGTAGTAAAGGTTGCCTTCTATGTGTTGTTTCACCTGTTGGTTGTCCTTTGCTGAAATCAGGTATCCAAACCCTGATGGATAGCAAAGAAATCTTGTTCGAGAAGATTGTCGTTCCTGCTGTCCCTGCTGAAGAAGTTTCTATTGTTACTATTTTCAACAACCCTCCTAAGGCTCCTTCAAAGAAGCCTGTCAAAATCATGTCCACTCAGAAGATTGCTCCTATCATCATCACTGTTCCGGGGCCTCTCCCTTATACGTCTGACAAAGCTATCCCATGGCACTATGGGGCAGATGTTTATGTTCTTGGAGTAAAACAAGAGTTTGATACCAGTACCAGCGTCAGTAACATCACCAGGCCAGCCAAAATTACTCGCAGTGGTAGGCTGTTTTCACCAGATATTGCGCCACCAGCTATTCAGAAACCTCTTATCATCACACCTGCAAGTGCGCCTGCTTCCCTTCCTAATCAAGTTCCTGTTTCTACCCATGTTGCCGAGTCGTCTGACGCTCGGGGCAAAGGGATTGCTACTGACTTGCCTGCCCTGACGGAGGCACCAAAGACAACCACTGTGGAAGCTTCCCAGCAAGAGATAGACTTAGGGTTTGTATGCAAAAATCAAAAACAACAAATAGTTTGACCTAATTCAAAGATAACAAAGCATGAAATGGACAACACCAATCACACTTGCACCCCCTTAGGGTTACTCCACTTGTTGCCTTCAATAATGGGCCATATTGCATGTTGGGTGTCTTTGGCAAAGCAAAACAATTCACAATGATCATAGTCCCTCGATGACGCTTTTGAAAGTTGCCTAAAAATGATCAAGTCCCTTAAAGGAAAATTTGCCAAAGACACTTGGCACCATTGCAATCATGGTCTAAACGATGACCCGCGCCTGTCCCGTTCACATCCTAACACAAGATTGTCCACCAAATACGATGGTGGAACAAAATTGTTAAAAGGGTTAAAACATAGCAAAGATCTTTGAGTAAATTTAGGAGTAGACAACTCTTGGTTACTTGCCAACTTGCAAAAACACTTGCCTATTTTCTCAAAACCACACATCACAACACACTTTCAAAACAACTTTCAAAAACATTGAAAACTTTTCAAAAGACATACACCTTTGTATACATCCCAACATGGATCATTACAAAGGTTGCCACCACATTGGCCTCTTTTCAAAACATTTTTCAAACCCACACGCAAAGCACCATTTCAAACAATTGAAAGCACCATTTCAAACAATTGAAAATCAAAGCAAGTTGATCTAAGCAAGTAACTAAGAGCCCATCGATAACCATGGATAGAAAGGGTGCTAATACCTTCCCTTTCTATAATCTACTCCCCAAACCCAAGAAAAACATCTCAAAGGTTTTAGGCTGTGCTTTTTAACCTTTCCTTAGGATAAAATAAAAAGTCGGTGGCGACTCTTGCTCAACCAAAACATTTGCGAAAACAAACGCAAAACCTCAAGTCAGTTCTCCCACCGTATCACAAACTGAATGTTTTTGGAATGCTGGTTTGTGTTTTGCGTTTGTTTTTTCAAAATGTCGCGGTAAGCAAGAGTCGTCACCATCTTTTATTTTATCCAACAAGGAAAGGAAAAAAGCACAGAAAAATTCCTTTTTCGAGATGTTTCTCGGGTCCGGGGGGTAGATTATAGAAAGGGAAGGTGTTAGCACCCTTTCTATCTGTGGTTATCCACAGGCTCTTAGGTACTTGCTCATAGTGTTTTCAAAATTGCTTTTCTTTGTGTTTGTGGGTTTGAAAAAGTCTTTGTTTGAAAAGGAGTGTAAGTGTGAAAATTTGTTTTATTTTGAAAGAGCAAGTACTTAAGAACCATCTACCTACTCGAAAAAGGAATTAATCTGTGCTAATATCCTTTAAACAATGTTATCCCACTATTGATGAGTAGGTAGCATCGTCGTTGGAGTTTTGAGGGTCAATTCGATTAAGGGACGTGTGGTCACTAAAGCAATGTTAGAATGCCTTAGCGGTAACCCTAATGTCTTAGATCATTTTCTCCGAGGCAAGCGTTTCGAGGAAACTATGATCTTTGGACAAGAGGGCGACCTCTAAAACTTCCTATACTCAATGACCACGTTTGAAGGCAACCAAGTGAGGTGTACCCTAAGAGTGCGCATGTGCGAGTGTGTTATTTCGGTTAATTTTATCTTTGTACATGTCATGGGTGAGCTATGTTGATTTTAGGTTCATACATTCGATCTTGTCATGCATTCCCTATTACCAAACATCTAACAGTTTATAGATTGCAGAAATTAAATTGCGGAAATTAAATCTAAACTATTACAAGGCGTCGGGTATTTACATCGCCAAAAACAAACCCTTAAAATAAAAATGCGCAAAGTAAAATAAAGCGATAAATAATTAAAGTCCTAATTTAACTATTACATTATGGGAAGCAATTACATCAATATGGCAAAATAGATCGCGTGCGGAAAATTAAATCGGGCGCATTGTTTAGGGTTTTGACCCTTTTATTGAAATAAAGCATTTTTGGCTTATTTTTGAGTTAAAAGAAATTAATTTAAGTTAATTAAATAAATAAACCAATTAATGAAAATATTTTTGGATTTTTGGATATTTAAAGAAAATAAAATAAATTTGGTCAAAGTTAATAAAAACCTAATTTTCTACATTAATTTAATTATTGCAAAAATATTAAAAGTTATACCTAATTAAAAACTAAATTAATTAAATTAGTATTTATTTACAAAAATAAAGTGATGAGTTTAATTTTAATAAATAAAATATATTTTTGTGTTTTTGATTTTATGAGGAAAAAAATTAATTGGTTAGTTTAAATAATAAAAATAATAATACAAAACAATTAAATAAAAGAAATAAAAAAGAATAGAAATAACCAAGGGGTTTGGGCCTGCAAGGAGGTGAAATCAGCATTTTCCAAGGCCCATTAGCGTTGGCCCTCGTTGACTTCTGCAATTCCATGTGCGTTGGTTGACTAGGGAATATGGTGGACTTGCAATCTTGGCCACCAGATCTGGCCTAGGGCCATTTGGCAGGCATCTGGATGAAGATGTATGATGTGCCATATTTGTTGAGACGCACCTGAATACCTGAAACAAAATAATACAAAGCTTTTGGAGGACCTGGGATTCGAACCCAGGTTCTGTTGGTTCTCACGCTAATGCCTTCGCCACTGAGCCAATGTGCTTCTTTTGTTATTGGATTAGGTAACAATTAATATATGGAAAAACAATTATTATGCCTGAAATAAAAAAAATAAGCGCAAGATTTTGAACCAACGAATGGAGAAAGGCCACGTAATCATCTTCTTCGTTGGCCCCTGGATATTTACCTGCATATTTTTATCCGCATCTAAATCCATGGGTTCATCCTAAAATGAGTTCTAGGCCATGAAAACTCAAACTAAAACCACGGCCATGCTCGTCTCTTCCTCCTGAACACGTCCATGTACACTAATGGCCTTGATTTCACCTGTAGAGAAAATGCCCAAAAAACAAACTTCCAAACCCTAGGTTCGGTTACAGGGATATGGCTCATGAAAATACAATCAAATGATACAGAAATTTTAGAAATCACACAAGGATCAAGACCATGCCAATAATTTGTCAAAAAAATGCAAGAATGAGAGGATACGATTTCGAGTACAGGGGTGTTTTTCAGGTGACTTACAGCGCGATTCAGGGAGGGAGAGAGCTTGCTTTTGATCCCTTCTCACTCAGTGGATGTCAAGCAATTGAATGGCGTGGAGATTTTGTGCTGAAACTGCCTCTAAGCACGTTTTCAGATTCAAGCTTTTTCAAGTTTTTTCCAAGTTTTGCTTTGTTGTTTATGCAGCCTCTAGGTCTTGATTCGTGCCTCTTTAGCTTGTATATGTATAAGGCAATGCATTAGGTTAAAAATTTGGACTTCAATCTTTGTAAATCAATGCTTGGAGATATGATATGATCCTCCATTAAAAAGCTTCCAATTTCATTCCAAATCCAATATTTTGTGCATGATATGGCTTGATACGAGTTTGATCTTGTCCATGATGAAAATTAAGGCTTGTATCAATCAAAAAGATACCAAGTTATCAATATTTAGATTTTATTTGGATTTAAATTGATTTAAAATGAATTAATTCAATAAAAATCAAATAAAATAGAAAATTTAATAAATGGACACAAGACTGAAGATAGGACACGTGTGTAGTGTGACAAGATCAAATCAAGTGGAAAAAAGTGGGCCCATTTGACAAAATTTGATGTTTTGGGGATAGTTGACTTTTGGCAATTTTAGAAAAATGCCCAACTTCAACAATGCATAACTTCTTCAATTTTGATCTTTTGGAGGTGTTCTGGGACTTTTTAGAAACCTTGAGATTTCCTCTAACCAACCCTTTTGGTATCATCTCAATTTGATATTCCATTCTAAAGTTATCAGCTTTGGAAACAAAGGTGTTTTTGTTGACTTTCAAAAATAACCTATAATGTCCAAATTGGTAACTTTTTGTGAGTGCATTTCTTGATCTTTGGGTGTGAGTATGGATTGTAGGAAATTTTCATTCTCTTCAAAATTATCTTTGGATGGGTCATTTCTCATAAAGTATGAGAAAGTTATGCTTGGTCAAAGTTGAGTTGACTTTTCCTACAAAACCCTAATTTAGCAATTTTTGAATCTTGATGAATTTTGAGAAATCCTTGATGAATCATGATCAACCCTTGATAAAATGATTAAATATCCTTCAAAATGAGATTGTTGACAAAAAATCTTGAAGTTTTGACTATTTGTAGGTCACAGTTGACTTTTGCCCTAGCACAGTCGATTTTTGGACCTCTTGAGCAATTGACTGACCAAACTTCCTCTGCAAGGCTTGAAATTTGACATGGATGACCTTGAGAACATATTAGGAAATTGGTGAGAACTTGAGGTCATTTGGATGCAAGGACCTTGATGCAACACAAAACCCTAATTTGAGATTGACTGCCTTAGGAGATGATTTGACTGTCCAACCCTTGAGCAATCTTGAGCCACTTGGAGATTATTCTTGAAATTTCTTGGGAAATATGGGAGGGAAAATTTTGGGGTACAACAAGGCCCAAGCGCTACCTGAAAGGAAAAATGACAAAAAAATGTAGAAAAAATGTAAAAGGCAGCGCTGAGGTTCGAACCCATGACCTCTACCAATAACATGTGTTGCCTTACCACTGGGTGGTTGTACATCTGTTAACTTAACTGAAATGATAAATACATAATACAAAACAAGTCCTGAATATGGAACTTCATCTTCAACCTCCAGCCAGATCATTTGTAACTTCACCATTTCTCAATAAAAATGAAATATGCAAACATGAAAGTTGCTCCATTTTTCCATATGAATCCAACCATATAAATATCATAAGCTATAAATCAAAGATGAATGAGACTTTATAAAAGTACCAAATTTTGACCTAGATATTTTCAGAGATTCAATCCTAAAATTCTCCTAGCTCAATCAAAATAAATTAATTATATGGACATGTACAGCTTCAGGGCAATGATGTCTACATTTTATCTTCACAAATGCAAGCCTAACAATGCCTAAATAATGAGATGGAGGTTCAGAAAATGTACCTTAAAGCTGGAAATTGTGATATGAGTTTGAGCTTGATTCAAGGTGTTGCAATGATCAGGTTAGCTTCCTCAAGTTCTCAGGAAGCTAATGCAATGATTAGCTTTAGCAATGGATGGCTGGAATGGCTTGGAGAAGTCAATGTGCAGACTCTGTTTTTTAGTTATGGAGGTTATGGTAAATGGTGTTGTGATCGGTGGATCTGGAACTGACTGTTTAACGCTGGTTCGCGAAATGTCGCGGTAAGCAAGAGTCGCCACCGTCTTTTATTTTCTCCAAATGGAAAGGACAAAAGCACAGAAAAATTCCTTAAAGAGATTGCTCTCGGTTCGGGAGGTAGGTTATAGAAAGGGAAGGTGTTAGCACCCTTTCTATCCATGGTTATCCATGGGCTCTTAGATACTTGCTCATTGTGTTTTCAAAATGGTTTGTTTGCTTTTCAATGTGGGTTTTAAAAAAAGTTTCTTTGAAAAATTTCAGTTCGACTCGTACGTCAGAGTGTTTGAAAAATTTGCTTTGAAAGCTTTTGAAAAGTGTTGGTGTGAAAAGAATTTTTGTTTGAAATTAGAGCAAGTATCCTTGAGAACCTACCTACCCTAAGGAATTCGTCTGTGTAAATGTCCTTTAAAGTAGTGCCATCCCACCATTGAGAGGTAGGTAGCACCACCGTTGGAGGTGTTCGGGTCAATTCGAGTTTGTAGGGACATAGTGATCACCAGAGCAATGGGAAGATACCTTAGAAGCTACCCTCATGCCAGGTTCCCGGATCATGAGGACTTACTAAGACATCCTCTACTCGACGATCACCTTTCGAAAGGCAACAGTGTGGCGTACCCTAGGGGTGGTGTGTGCGATTCGTGTGTCGTTTTCATTGATATTTGTCTTGTCATGTTTGTTGTGATCTACGCTTGATTTTAATTAGGCCATTCATTCTTGCATGTTTTGCTTAACAGTTAAAATATTTGCGGGAAAGTAAATTCTAAAGCTATTACAAATGGCGCGGGTCCACATCGCCAAAATTAAACCGGACCCGATTTGACGGAAAATAAAGAAAGCAAAAGAAATAAAAGTGCGAAAAATTGAATTGTTACAAGGCTTTGGGACATGTACATAATTATTTAAACGATATAAAATAAATACGCGACATTAAATAAATTACGAACATGGGCGTTGGACCCTTTTGCAAACAATTAAAGTTAATGAGGAATTAAAATTAAAGTCAAATGTTTTTGGTATTTTGTGTTTTTTAGGATTTAAGGAGAAAAAAGAATTAATTAAAATTAAAATGAAATGTTAAATCTAATTCTAATTATTTTTAAGTTATTAAGAAAAATATTGAATTTTTAACCTAATTTAAACCTAAATTATTTATATACCATTTAATTATGAAAATAAATAAATATTAATATTATGATAAAAAGGAAAAATTAAAAGGAATGGAAATTGTTAATTAAACCTAATTCTACCCTTTTTTAGATTTATTAAAAAGAATTAAACTTGCAAAAATCCTAATTAAAACTAAATAATTACATGTTAATTTATTTACAAGAAAATAATTATAATAAAAATATTTATTATTTTTTGGTCTTTTCTGATTTTTTGTATATTTTATAATTTGTAAAAGAGATAATTAATTGATTTAACAAATAAGGAAAATAAAAATCATTATTGAAAATAAAATAAAAAATGTATAGAGAAGCAAACCAAAGGGGGTTTTCTGTCCCAACATGGAGGTGTGGACTTTAGAATTCTGGCCCAATTAAGCATGAAATCCATTGACTTTTGTGCAAGCATGTGATGCGTTGACTGGAGTGTACGTGTTCTTCAGATCCATGCCATTGGTTTAATCTTCAGGGGGCACGTGGACGTCTGGATGATGGTGGCGTATGGTGAACCATAGCACTGAAACTGCATGGGAATTATTATAGCAAAATAATATTGAATTTGTTCAGACCTGGGACTCGAACCCAGGTCTTGGATGTGAACGCTACCAACGCCTGCCAGCTGAGCTGTTGAACACCTTTGATATATTAATAACAAACAAATAACAAAAAGAAAAAACAAACGCATTAGTGGTTAAACGCGCGAAATTTAAAACCAGCCTATCGTTGATGGACAACACATCGTCTCCTTCATTGTTTTTATTTTTTCTGAAACAAAAGCCTATGGAAACGGTTTTGAACGCATGGTCTTAGGCTAGCTTCAAGAAAATAGCGACTAGCGCTATGATGTCAATAAATTGATCGCGAGGGTCAAGATCTCTTCGTCTTGATGTACTGATTTGAATGGCATGGGTCTGGAACCCTAATTTTACTTGGTTTGGGAAACCCCAATTTTCAAACGCTGTAAACCCTAAAAAGCAGTTATGGCATAATCGCGTATGGCGTGTAAAAATTCAATCAAACACAATGGTTAGTTTCAGAAGCTCAAAACAAACATGATGCCATGAATAGAATGCTGTGAAAATGCTTAAAAGATGATATACGATTATAAATTTTTTGCTTTACAGTTTGAGTTACAGGTACCAATTCCTGGAGCTTTTGTGGTTGTTTTTGATTGGAGCACGTTCAGTGAGGTTTCAGGAAGCTATTGAGACAAGAATGGTGCTTTGAATCCTCCTCTAAGGTTGATTTCAGAATTTGCTTTTTTGACAAAAAATTCCAAGATTGTAAGGGCTCTTCCTGCGCAGCATTCAGTGTCCAAGGCTTAGGGTTGTATTCCTGGTTATGTAATGAGCATATTAGGTTAAGAAAATTGCATAAAATCCATGGCCATAATGGTTTTCAATATTTGATTTCTTAAGGATCTTTACATATCTTTTTCACATGGTTTTTGTGCAAATTATGATCAATTCTAACCAAATCTTGCCATATTGGGATGTGCACGAAATATTGAGTCTAGAATGTGTACAAAAAGATTTTTTAGGTCAAGTTTTATATTTTCCACATATTTATATAATTTAAATGAATTAATATTAATAGAAATTCAAATAAATAAATAAAAAATGAGAAAATACTTCCCTTTGGGCCAAGTGGTCGTGCATATGCTTGGAATGATGAATCATGGAAGAAAAATAAGCCCATTAGCAATTTTGAATCATTTGCATCAATGTTGACTTTTCAAAATTCCTAAAAATTTCCCAACTTCCACAAGGCATAACTTGCTCAATTTTTAAGCTTTTCACATGTTCTTGGACATTTTGGAAAGGTCTTTGAGTCCTCTAACCAATGCCTTTGGTCCCATGTCATTTTGATTTACCAATCTCAAGTTATGGCCTTTGACTTAAAGTCCCTTTTTGTTGACTTTTGAAAATGACCTATAATGTTGAAATTGATAACTTTTTGTGAGAGCATTTCTTGGACTTGGAATATGAAGATGAGTTGTAGGAAATGTCTTTCTCTTCAAAATGCGCTTTGGATGGAATTTTTCTGATAATCCATGTGAAAGTTATACCCTGGTCAATTTCAGTTGACTTTTCAGCTGTCCAAATATAGTAACTTTTGCATCTTTGATGATTTCTGAGCCAAATTTTGAGAATCATGATCAAGCATTGATCAAATGATGTTTGTGGCTTCAAAATGATATGTTGACCAAAAATTTGAACTTTTGACTGCCAAATGACCATTTTGCCCCTACAGTTGACTGTAGTGCAATCTAGGGTTTTGACTGTGCAATTTTGAGCTGAATGTCTTGAAACTTGATATGAGGACACTTGACCATCTTTGTAAGCATATGAGACTTGATTGGGCCTTTGAAACCATCATTTCTTTGATCAGAACACAAACCCTAGTTTTGACTGTATAGGAGACAGTTGAACTGCATAACCCTTGGGGAATTTTGTGACTTGGCTGGGCAATTTCTTGAAGAATATGGGAGGGAAAATTTTGGGGTACAACAGTTGCCCCTGTTCAATCTTCTTAGACCTGAGGATGCAGATTGGCTGACGTGCCTTTCGTAATCCGAGGGTAGAAGATGATTGGACACTAGAGTGCCCAGAAATTTGCGCTCGCATGTTAGCAGTATGATGGGGGAATGGGCTTATAGATGCCATTTGGAGATTGCTGGATAGGGTGATGGGCTTATAGATGCCATCTGAATGTTGATTGCGGGGGAGATTCCTTAGCGAGAACCTGCATACCTGCAAAAGAAAAATGAGTACCTGACACGTTGCAGGAGCTGATTTTAGATGCTTGGTATAGATGTGTCCTGACTGGTTACAGGAGCTGAGTCTGGAGCTTCAAACGCTGATGAATGAACCAGAGATGGTTACTACCTTAGCATGAATGGTAAGAGAACCTTGGGTGATTTTAACTTCAACAACGCTCGTTGAGAAAATCTTGGTGGGAAATACCATCTTTGCAATATCGGGAAGAGAACCATAGACCTTTATAATCTGAAAGGGAATCACCTCACTCGCCGTTGGAGAGGGAATCATAGGAAAAGGAATTGCCACCTCACTCACCGTCGGAGAGGGAACCATAAGAGACTATCACCTCACACTCATCGTCGGAGAGGAAAACATCTGAAGAAGGAATTACCACCTCACGCACTTGTCGGAGAGGGGAACATCTTGAAAACGGGATTACCACCTCACGCTCTTGCCGGAGAGGGGACCATAAGAGACTATCACCTCACACTCATCGTCAGAGAGGGAAACATCTGAAAAAGGAATTACCACCTCACGCACTTGTCGGAGAGGGGACCATAAGAGACTATCACCTCACACTCATCGTCGGAGAGGGAAACATCTTAAAAAAGGAATTACCACCTCACGCACTTGCCGGAGAGGGGACCATAAGAGACTATCACCTCACACTCGTCGCCGGAGAGGGAAACATCCTGAAAAAGGAATTACCACCTCACGCGCTTGCCGGAGAGGGGACCATAGGAGACTATCACCTCACACTCATCGTCGGAGAGGGAAACATCTGAAGAAGGAATTACCACCTCACGCACTTGTCGGAGAGGGGACCATAAGGATATTATCACCTCACACTCATCGTCGGAGAGGGAAACATCTGAAGAAGGAATTACTACCTCACGCACTTGCCGGAGAGGGGACCATAAGAGATTATCACCTCACACTCATCGTCGGAGAGGGAAATATCTGAAGAAGGAATTACCACCTCACGCACTTGCCGGAGAGGGGACCATAAGAGATTATCACCTCACACTCATCGTCGGAGAGGGAAACATCTGAAGAAGGAATTACCACCTCACGCACTTGCCGGAGAAGGAACCATATGAAGTTTGATAACTTCTACTGAGTCTTCATCAGAAAAATCTGTTGGGAGTCGATTTAGCTGGACTAGAGAAGGTTTTGAAATATGTTTGAGCATTTTAACTGCGTCTTTCCTGAAAGGTAAAGGTCAGTCATATGCAATGCATGATATGGATCAAGCAATGATGTTCTCAACATAAATGAGATTTGTATGATATGATGCGTCTATGCATGCTATAATGATGTATGTGATGTTTTATGAATGTTTTCGTCTAGGAAAGTAAATCCTTGACGGGTGCCGGGAAGTCGTATCCTGGGCTGATGTTAGAGAATAAGCTTTTACTTCCGCTGGGGATGATAACTGCAAGAATACCAGTAGGAAAAGATGACTCCGTTGCGGAATAAACTTGGCGAATGGAAGAGTCTGCGGGGAGAAAAATACTCTGACGATCTTGCTGGGGAGCAATACTCTGTGGGGGGAGAGATACTTTGCTGAATTATTGATGGTAACTTGCTGGGGATACCCTTGCTGTATTGGAAGTGTTGATGGACTTCGCTGGGGTGAGAAGACTTTGCCGACGTCGCTCTTTCCATGGCTTTTGGCTGAGGATAACCCAGTTATATCCTGTTAAGGAAATAACTCTTTAAATCAAGCCGGACGACGTGTTCGTGTTTTCGGGAGGATAAGCTTCCAGAATCTACTGGGGATAAGCTTACTACTTGGGGAGATGGATTCCAACTTTCCTGGGGAATTAGATTGGACTCTCTTGGGGAAGTTTGATGTTGCTGGGGAAGTGATTCCTTTTGAATGTTATGCCGCCGGGGAACAATCTTTAGACCAAGACTGCTGGGGATGCTTGTTTAGGAATATATGCTGCTGCTGGGGAAACATTGAGATCTACGGGAGGATAATCAACTTCCTTTTGATAGTTTTGCTTGGAGAGGAATGTACTGTTTGGCTTACTCTCTGGGGATTTAAGATGTACCGGTTATGTTCTTTAGCTGAACCTACCTTGGTACCTTGGAGGATAGAACAATTAGGCTGCTCGGACAAATCTTTATTGCCCCTGTTTCTAGTGTCACCTGCAATTAATTCCTTTGTTTCGTATGCAAATATTTATGAGTTAACAAATTAATGTCAATGCATATATCACAAATTGAACCTTGGACGTTCTTCGCAAAACAAAACAGGAAAAGAAAAATACTTGGCACGTTTAACTGAAAATGTATTTGTATTGATTTTTGAATGGCCTGTGAATAGGCGTTTTGTGTACAAGAGGCTGACGTCCTAGTAAGAGGAACGCCGCCGAATAAGAGAGTTTATACAAATTTTGTACAAAAGAAAATAAACAGCTGTGTGAAATATGAATGATCCCACTGGGTTTCAACTCTGCTATTGCCTTTATACTTCCGAGCGTCTCATCACTTGATGACCTTGGTTGAAGGTGAAGCTGACTGATCGATGCTGTCTGAACTTGATGTAGATACCGGATTCTGGATGCAAAGTGATCCGATGAGACATAGTATTACGCTTTTATCCCTAATTTTTGCCTAGACCGCCCTTTCGGGTTTTCAGTCCACCGGGATACCCATTTTTGCCCAAGCCGCCTTTTCAGGTTTTCGACTTGCCGGGTGTACAGATTTTTTTATATTTTCATCCCTTCATTTTGCCCGAACCCTTTTGGTTCAACGGGAAGCCCTAATTTTTGCCTAGGCATGTCAGCCTAGCGGGTCTTTTTTCATGCGTAGTATTTTTTAACTATGTCTGCATTGGCGGGGTGAGGAAGGTCGTCACCATCCATGTTGGTCAATATCATGGCTCCTCCTGAGAACACATGCTTAACCACAAATGGCCCTTCGTACGTAGGGGTCCATTTGCCCCTTGGATCACTCTGAGGAAGGATGATTCGCTTGATCACCAGATCCCCGACTTGATATTCCTGTGGTCTGACCTTTTTGTTAAATGCCCTGATCATCCGTTTCTGATACGTCTGACCATGACAGATAGCAGCAAGTCTCTTTTCGTCAATGAGGTTGAGCTGATCAAGTCGTGTCTGGATCCAATCATCTTCGTTCAGATTTGCATCCTTCATTATCCGGAGAGAGGGAATTTGTACTTCGATTGGCAAGACTGCCTCCACGCCATAAACCAGAGAGAAAGGAGTTGCCCCGGTTGACGTTCTAGCTGAGGTACGGTACCCATGCAGAGCGAACGGTAACATCTCGTGCCAGTCTTTATACGTTACTGTCATCTTCTGCACGATTTTCTTGATGTTCTTATTTGCTGCTTCTACAGCCCCATTCATCTTCGGTCTGTAAGGAGAAGAATTGTGGTGCTGTATTTTGAACTGTTCGCAGAGCTCAGCGATCATCTTATTGTTTAGATTGGTACCGTTGTCTGTAATAATTCGCTCGGGGACGCCATACCGACAGATTAGGTTGTGCCGAATAAACCGTGCCACAACAGTCTTGGTTACCGTAGCATAGGATGCTGCCTCAACCCACTTCGTAAAATAATCAATCGCCACTAGGATGAAGCGATGTCCATTGGATGCCGTAGGTTTAATCTCGCCGATCATGTCTATGCCCCACATTGCAAACGGCCAAGGCGCAGTCAGAACATTCAGGGGAACCGGAGGAACATGCACCTTATCTGCATAAATCTGGCACTTGTGGCATGTCCTAGAATGTTGGTAGCAATCAGCTTCCATGGTGGACCAGTAATATCCTGCCCGTAGGATTCTCTTAGCCATAGTATGTCCACTGGAATGCGTACCAAAGGTCCCTTCATGTAGATCTTCCATGATCCGTTTTGCTTCAGTTTTGTCCACACAACGCAGTAAGGTCGAATCATGGTTTCGCTTGTACAAGATGCCGTTGCTAAGGAAGAACTTTGCTGCGAACCTCCTCAGGAATTTCTTATCATTGACAGATGCACCTTCCGGGTATTCCTGAGCTTCCAGATATCTCTTCACTTCGTGGTACCAAGGCTTCTCAGTCACCAATTCAGTTTCGAGATCACAACAGTATGCCGGTTCGTCCAGTTTCCAGATGATGATCCGGGGAGCCTCGTTATCCCATTTGACCTTGAACATTGAAGACATTGTAGCTAACGCGTCCGCTAACTGATTCTCTTCTCTTGGAAAGTGCTCAAAGGTTATCTCTGTGAAGTGGGGAATCAGGGTCAACACACATTCTCGGTAAGGAATCAAGTTTGGATGTTTCGTATCCCACTCTCCTTTGATCTGATTGATCACCAGAGCGAAATCTCCGAAGACACTTAGAAATTTGATCCTTAGGTCGATCGCAGCTTGAAGACCCATGATACACGCCTCATACTCCACCATGTTGTTGGTACAGTTGAAACATAGCCGGGCAGTGAGTGGAGTATGAGTACCTTGAGGGGATATGATGATGGCGCCGATACCATTTCCCAAAGCATTGGAGGCTCCGTCAAAGTGCATAGACCATCGGGATCCTGGCTCAGGTCCTTCATCCGGTCCAGGTACTTCACAATCAGTTACTATCATAATGCTTTCATCCGGAAACTCGAAGTTCATTGATTGGTAGTCATCTACAGCTTGATGTGCTAAGTGGTCTGCCAATACACTTCCCTTGATGGCTTTCTGGGTTGTGTATTGAATGTCGTATTCCGTCAAGATCATTTGCCATCTTGCAATTCTCCCGGACAGAGCAGGCTTTTCGAATATGTACTTTATCGGATCCATTTTTGAGATCAACAAGGTAGTGTGAGTCAGCATATACTGTCTCAGCCGGCGAGCAGCCCATACCAAAGCGCAGCAAGTTTTCTCAAGCAGTGAGTATCGGGTCTCACAGTCGGTAAACTTTTTGCTAAGGTAATAAATGGCATGCTCTTTTCGGCCAGACTCGTCATGCTGCCCCAGCACACACCCCATTGAGTTGTCAAGCACTGTCAAGTATAGTATCAGAGGTCTCCCTTCAACCGGTGGCATAAGGATGGGTGGTTCTTGGAGATACTCTTTGATTTTGTCAAAAGCAGCCTGACATTCATCGTTCCAACGCACTACCTGATCTTTCTTCAGCAGCTTGAAGATTGGCTCACAGGTAGCAGTCAGATGTGAGATGAATCGAGCAATATAATTCAGGCGTCCTAAAAAGCCTCTGACTTCCTTTTCTGTCTTAGGAACTGGCATCTCTTGAATAGCTTTGACCTTAGCAGGGTCCACTTGAATTCCCTTGTCGCTGACCACGAAGCCTAGCAACTTTCCCGATCTTACCCCGAAGGTGCACTTATTCGGGTTCAATCTCAGCTTGTACAGTTTCAAACGGTCAAACAACTTCTGCAGATGATCTAGGTGCTCTTCCTCAGTCTGGGACCTTGCGATCATGTCGTCCACATACACCTCTATCTCGTGATGGATCATGTCATGAAACAAGGCAACCATGGCACATTGGTAGGTTGCCCCAGCATTCTTCAATCTGAATGGCATGACCTTGTAACAGAAGGTGCCCCACTGAGTAACGAATGTAGTCTTTTCCATGTCTTCAGGTGCCATCTTTATCTGATTGTAACCTGAAAAGCCATCCATGAAAGAGAATACCTTGTGCTGAGCTGTATTATCAACAAGGACATCAATGTGAGGTAAGGGGAAGTCATCTTTGGGGCTGGCCCTGTTAAGATCCCTGTAATCGACACACATTCTGACCTTTCCATCCTTCTTCGGTACCGGCACCACATTAGCAACCCACTGAGGGTAAGAAGTTACTGCAAGGAACCCCGCATCAAACTGTTTCATGACCTCGGCTTTAATCTTTTCAGACATCTCTGGACGCATCCGACGGACCTTTTGTTTAACTGGAGGGCAGTCTTCCTTAGTCGGCAAGTGATGGACCACAATGTCGGTATCCAACCCGGGCATGTCTTCGTAGGACCAGGCAAAGATCTCCATATAATCATGTAACATCTTGGTTAACCGTTGCTTCACGCTGAGCTCTAGGTTGGCACCAATCTTTACCTCTCTCCTGTCTGCCTCAGTACCCAAGTTTATGGTTTCCACTGGCTCTTCATGGGGTTGAATTGCCCTCTCTTCCTGAAGCAACAGTCTTGCAAGCTCGCCAGGCACTTCGCAATCATCTTCACCTTCATCTTCGGCTAAGTTGATCGGATTTTCGAAGTCATAATTGGCAGTAGCAGAGTTGTTATCAGTAAGATCCAGAGTGGATTGGAACCTGTATGAGTGAGTGTGTGTGTAAATACAGCTGTTTTGAAAGTTATGTAAAGGAAAAGAAAGACAGAAAAGGAACACAATATTTGCAATGCGAAAAATACGTCCAAGATTTTCATTCATGATGTATAAAATGACAGTTTGTATGCCCTCACAAATAGAACCACAGTGCCTCGGGTAAGACACCGGGCCATAGAGTTTATCATTGTTTATTACAAAATAACAAAACATAGGAATTCATTACTGCGTCACAAAGGTAACAGGGGTATGGTCCTTTGCACTCCAATTGTTCAATCCGTCTTCGGCCGTCGGATAGATCCAGCTATTGAATTCAGCTTCGTCCACTTCATGATCTTCCCCAACAGCATTCACTTCTGAACTTTTAATAAATACCGGAGGTCTTCCGATCTTTGCTTTCCTCATAGCTTTCTGACCTTCTGAGGTAAAACCCAGCCCAAGTTTATCAGTCTTCTGGGTGAAGTCTGGAAGTCTGCCCCAGTCGGCACATTCACCCTTCTGCACCACAGCCCTGGCATCCTTCAGGGAGGCCATCTTCAAAGGACCACTTACTTCTGTTGTTTCTGCTGCAATTGGAAACACCTCCTCGAAATGCTGAAAGGGGGTCTCAATGAACTCCCCATCCATCTCAATGTATCTGAACGAGTTTAGGTGACTCACCATATATTCTTCCTCTCCTTGCACGGTGACAATCTTCCCTCTGACGGGGTACTTCAGCTTCTGATGCAAGGTAGAGGTCACTGCCCCAGCCTTATGTATCCAGGGTCGACCCAGCAGACAAGAGTAAGATGGACGGATATCCATCACATAAAAAGTGGAGTCGAACACCTGAGAGCCCACACGAATCGGAATGTCAACCTCTCCATGGACCATCCTCTTTGAACCATCGAAGGCCCTGACGATGATGTTGCTGGGTTTCAATTCCAGGCCTTCACAATCCAGACGATCCAGAGCCTTCTTGGGTAGCACATTCAAAGATGACCCAGTATCAACCAACACATGTGCCAAGGTGGTGCCCCTGCATTCAATTGAGACATGCAGAGCATCATTATGATCTCTCCCCTTTGCGGTCAAGTCAGCATCTGAGAAACCCAAGCCATTATCTGCCGTTAGACTTGCCACGCAATCAGTGAACTGGACTGCAGAGGTTTCATGTGGTACGTGGGCCGTCTTGAGGAACGAGATTAAGGCCTTGGCATGGGCCTCGGAGCACAGCAATAAAGAGAGCATGGAGATTTTAGAGGGCGTATGCCCCAGCTGTTCCACCACATTAAAGTCGCTCTTCTTTATAATCTTCAGAATCTCCTCCATTTCTTGTGGGGAGGCCTCAGCAGCTATGGGTACGGGTGCCTCCATCTGGGCAGGCTCAACTTCAATTCCCTTGCCCCGAGCATGGGATGACTCGGCAGCAGGAGAAACAATCGGATCAGCAGCAGGAACAACAACTTGGTCAGCAACAGGAATAGGTGTACTTGTAGGAACTATCAGGAGCGGTCTTCGGACAGCAGGCGGTGCAATGTCAGGCGAGAAGAGCCTGCCACTGCGGGTAACTTTGGCTGGGCCAGTGATGTCACAGATGCTGGCGCCAGCGTTGAGCTTTTGTTTAATTCCGTTTATATATACATCTGCCCCATAGTGCCAAGGGACATCTTTGTTAGATACATAGGGCAGGGGCCCAGGAACAGTGATAATAACGGGTGCAACGGTCATAATTTGAACGGGCTTCTTCTGGAGAGCCGGGATCGGATTATTGAAGATAGTCACCACAGAAACTTCTTCCATTGGAACCAACCGAACAGCAGACTTCTTGAATAGAATCTCCTTGCTATCCATTAAGCTTTGGATGCCTAATTTTAGCAAGGGACAACCAGATGGGGACACGGCACAGAATAGGCAACCCTCACTACAACCCGGAAATAAACCGGCCTGCAGTAGGTTCTTCTTGACGATCTTTAGAGGAGTGGCTAGATCATCCACAGAAACAGCATAAACGTCTTCATCAACAGCATTTACCCCGTGCTGAGGCATAGGGGCAGTAACTACATTCGGCTTTGCAGGCGCCTCGAATTGTATCTCCTTTGCATCGATGAGGTCTTGCACCTTATTCTTCAACGCCCAACAGTCATCGGTAGAGTGCCCCGGGCTTTCTGAATGGTAAGCACAACGAGCATTCGGGTTGTACTTGGGAGATGTTGTATTGGGGAACTTCGGGGCTTCCCTGACAGTCACTAAGTTGGTGGCTAGCAACTGTGGCAGAATCTGTGATAGGGTCATGCTTAACCGGGTAAACTCTCGCCGGGGTCTTTCGGCCCTTTGAGGATTATTCGACCGAGGGGCGGCAGCCGGCTTAGCAATCATCACCGCGCTGACAGATTGGCGGTGCTCAGGTCTCTCTGATTTCCTAGAACCATACACGGCACTAGACTCCTTTTTGAACGGTTTCTTTTCCGAACTAGATGATGCACTCTTTGCAATCTTCCCAGACTTCAACCCAGCTTCAATTCTCTCTCCAGTCAGAATCAAATCAGTGAACCCAGCAGAAGAATTCCCAATGAGATGGTTGAAAAATGGCCCAGATAGGGTCCCCAAGAACATGTCAACCAACTCCCGATCAGTCAATGGTGGCTGCACCCTGCCAGCCAGGTCTCTCCACTTCTGAGCGTACTCCTTAAAACCTTCGCTTGCACCTAACGCCATACCCTGGAGTTGGGTACGTGTGGGGGCAAGGTCGGCATTATATTGATACTGCTTATAGAAAGCAGTAGCCAACTCCTCCCAGTTACGAACTTTGGTCCCATCCAGCTGATAGAACCATTCGAGATGAGTCCCTGAAAGACTCTCCTGGAAGAAGTGGATCCATAAATTCTTATCCGCAGAGTACGGCTGAATTTTCCGAACATAGGACCTCAAATGCAGCTTGGGACAAGACGCCCCGTCATATTTGGAGAAGGATGGTGCTTTGAATTTATGCGGGATAATCACACCAGTCGACAAACCCAGATCTCCGAAATCCAGCCCAGGTGCCTGTTGCACCTCCATAGCCTTCAACCTGTCCTCTAGTTGCTTATATCTGTCATCTGCAGGAGGGTACTGCTCTTCATCAAAATCTGTCTCGTTGTCGGAGACGACCGGACTAGGAACCTTTACTTCTGCCTGAGAAGGACTCTTGCCAACAGAAGAACCAGCCTCTTCATGCTGCAGAGTATTGCCAAACCTTCGGCCCGAGTTGAATAGAACAGTTCTTCTCTTCTTCTTCTTCTCCTTCTTCAGGAGCATAGCCTTTAGTTCTTCTTGGCCTTTAGCCAGACCCTTGATTAGTTCTTGGAATTGCGCGTTCTGCGCCTGGAGAGCCTTGATTGATGTCTCTGTTGATTCAGATTCGGGATTCATGATGCTGAAATGAACAGCGAAGAACTGTAAGCAACCTGAAAAGAGGGAAAAACCTGCTATGCACATGATGTATGAAATGCGTATGCAATGCATTCAAGGGTTCGAAGGTTCAAATTTGTTGTAGACAAAAGGGAACACACGTTATCATTAAAGAAATCATTGTTTAATACATCAAAGCCTCATGGGCAAAAAGTACAAAAATCAAATCAATCCCAAAATACACTGCGCATCCTCTTCGGAGCTATGTAGGTGTTGAGGTTCCTCTCCTCATGCAACAGGCGGGTGAGCTCCAAGACCTTCTTTTCACTGGCATGCAGACTAGTCTCAAGAGAATTCCTTTCCTCCTTAAGCTGGATCCAGCTTTTCTGCATCTCCTCCCAGGATGTGGGCATATCAGGGTGCTGAATAGTGTAGGACACTTCCCCTTCCAAGACTGGTTCTTTGATTACCGGGATCATGTGAGGATAAGGCATCACTAACTTCTGGGAGCGGGCGCGTACCCACTTGAGATAGGGTTCCAATGGGATGGAGTTCCTGTGCCCCAGTGTCTTGCTGTCTATCCTACTTGGCATCCTCCAGGCTCTGATAAATCTCTGGCGAAGTCCTTGAGTATCATTGTCGAAGTCAAAAACTATGTCAGGAATTAACATGTCATGAGGACCATCCCTCCGAGCATAACCAAATTGTCTCCAAGCCAGGCATGGGCTATAAGTAATACCTCCTCTGATTCCAAGTAAAGGAACGTTAGGGTACTCCCCGCAACGATCAATGATAGTGACATCCTCTCTGGACCGAGGGCACCAATGTATATCTGCATGTGTAAGAGTCATCAACCGTTGTGACCATCTCAAACCCCGCTCATTCTTCAAGACTGATTGTGGAAGGTGCGAAATAAACCACCTTCCCAGGAGAGGAGTGCAACACATAAGGACACCTCTTTTTCTCATGGTTCGAGTGTAACATGAGTGAAGGATGTCCCCCAACAACGTAGGTATAGGATTCCTGGACATGAAGATCTGGACAGCACTGATATCAATAAGCTGATCTGGGTTAGGAAACAACACCAAACCATAAACAAGGAGAGCTACCACTTCTTCAAAATCTTGCAAGTCAAGGGAGTTCCAACATTCATGGGCTTTTTCAAACAGGAACCTGGCTAAGAACCCTTTGATACCACTTCTAACTTCCCAATGTCCCTTGAGGTCGGATGACTGTAGGTGCAAGGCTTTAGCAATCTCTTCAAGCTTAGGTTCCTTTTCTGTACTGTTGAAGGGTAGCTGATCAAGGATAGGGATCTTCAGGAGCCGGGAGAACTCCTCCAATGTAGGTACCAACTGATAGTCCAAGAAGGTAAAGCAGTGATGCAGAGGGTCAAAGAATTGGAATAGGACCTTAATCATATCTTCCTCAATGTTGGTGTTGACCAAGCTGATGAGGCTTCCATGCCTTTCACTGAATGAAGAGTTCTCGGGAATCCTGGATATAAGCTCCTTAAGCTGAGGAGGGACCCTTACAAGACTGACCTGAATTGTCTTTCTACGAACAGTTTCCATGTCCTACAAAACAAGAACAAAGATGAAAATCCGAACCCCTGAAATGGTTAGTCAATGCATATGATGCTGGATGATGTCATGATGCTATGATTAAACACATCACAGATATTTACAAAGACAAACATGTAAGGCACACAAGGCACACAAGACAAGCCCTTAAGGTTTAAGGCCAGCATGGGGTCTGGGTAGTACCCTCTTGAAGTTGGTGGGTTCAACCTGTCCTAATCAAAGTAACCGGGTTCTAAGGTTCCCAATATCACGGGATTGCTTTCATTGTTCATCGTTTCGATTTAGCCACTGAACTGGCGACCGAAATATTCCAGGAAAGCAACCCTCAATTGAGCGTAGTATCGAGTATCAACCAACCTCGGACTGCACCAAAGTCAGTTATCTCACTACCCTAAAGAGGCCAAGATAGTTCAATTAAGGTTCCTAAGGTCTGTTGATGCTTCACGACACCACGCGGAGGCCCCGTACTCTCCTTGACTGAACTCAAGGGTTACCGGTACACACCAAAGTGCCACATAAACGTAGCAGACTGTTTCAACCATGTCGGTATACCCCGCACAGTTCCCTCACAACCTTGTTGCTACTTTCTAAGAAAGGTATCCCCCAGATCCGGGTTAGGATCTATAGAACTCCCAAGCAACCCACAATGATAAAGCAAGCAAAGAAGACAATTGAAAACATAGTTATGACTTAGCCCTAAGGTACACCCCACTTTAAGTTTTGTCCCCAGCAGAGTCGCCAGTTCTGTGATTGGTGGATCTGGAACTGACTGTTTAACGCTGGTTCGCGAAATGTCGCGGTAAGCAAGAGTCGCCACCGTCTTTTATTTTCTCCAAATGGAAAGGACAAAAGCACAGAAAAATTCCTTAAAGAGATTGCTCTCGGTTCGGGAGGTAGGTTATAGAAAGGGAAGGTGTTAGCACCCTTTCTATCCATGGTTATCCATGGGCTCTTAGATACTTGCTCATTGTGTTTTCAAAATGGTTTGTTTGCTTTTCAATGTGGGTTTTAAAAAAAGTTTCTTTGAAAAATTTCAGTTCGACTCGTACGTCAGAGTGTTTGAAAAATTTGCTTTGAAAGCTTTTGAAAAGTGTTGGTGTGAAAAGAATTTTTGTTTGAAATTAGAGCAAGTATCCTTGAGAACCTACCTACCCTAAGGAATTCGTCTGTGTAAATGTCCTTTAAAGTAGTGCCATCCCACCATTGAGAGGTAGGTAGCACCACCGTTGGAGGTGTTCGGGTCAATTCGAGTTTGTAGGGACATAGTGATCACCAGAGCAATGGGAAGATACCTTAGAAGCTACCCTCATGCCAGGTTCCCGGATCATGAGGACTTACTAAGACATCCTCTACTCGACGATCACCTTTCGAAAGGCAACAGTGTGGCGTACCCTAGGGGTGGTGTGTGCGATTCGTGTGTCGTTTTCATTGATATTTGTCTTGTCATGTTTGTTGTGATCTACGCTTGATTTTAATTAGGTCATTCATTCTTGCATGTTTTGCTTAACAGTTAAAATATTTGCGGGAAAGTAAATTCTAAAGCTATTACAAATGGCGCGGGTCCACATCGCCAAAATTAAACCGGACCCGATTTGACGGAAAATAAAGAAAGCAAAAGAAATAAAAGTGCGAAAAATTGAATTGTTACAAGGCTTTGGGACATGTACATAATTATTTAAACGATATAAAATAAATACACGACATTAAATAAATTACGAACATGGGCGTTGGACCCTTTTGCAAACAATTAAAGTTAATGAGGAATTAAAATTAAAGTCAAATGTTTTTGGTATTTTGTGTTTTTTAGGATTTAAGGAGAAAAAAGAATTAATTAAAATTAAAATGAAATGTTAAATCTAATTCTAATTATTTTTAAGTTATTAAGAAAAATATTGAATTTTTAACCTAATTTAAACCTAAATTATTTATATACCATTTAATTATGAAAATAAATAAATAATAATATTATGATAAAAAGGAAAAATTAAAAGGAATGGAAATTGTTAATTAAACCTAATTCTACCCTTTTTTAGATTTATTAAAAAGAATTAAACTTGCAAAAATCCTAATTAAAACTAAATAATTACATGTTAATTTATTTACAAGAAAATAATTATAATAAAAATATTTATTATTTTTTGGTCTTTTCTGATTTTTTGTATATTTTATAATTGTAAAAGAGATAATTAATTGATTTAACAAATAAGGAAAATAAAAATCATTATTGAAAATAAAATAAAAAATGTATAGAGAAGCAAACCAAAGGGGGTTTTCTGTCCCAACATGGAGGTGTGGACTTTAGAATTCTGGCCCAATTAAGCATGAAATCCATTGACTTTTGTGCAAGCATGTGATGCGTTGACTGGAGTGTACGTGTTCTTCAGATCCATGCCATTGGTTTAATCTTCAGGGGGCACGTGGACGTCTGGATGATGGTGGCGTATGGTGAACCATAGCACTGAAACTGCATGGGAATTATTATAGCAAAATAATATTGAATTTGTTCAGACCTGGGACTCGAACCCAGGTCTTGGATGTGAACGCTACCAACGCCTGCCAGCTGAGCTGTTGAACACCTTTGATATATTAATAACAAACAAATAACAAAAAGAAAAAACAAACGCATTAGTGGTTAAACGCGCGAAATTTAAAACCAGCCTATCGTTGATGGACAACACATCGTCTCCTTCATTGTTTTTATTTTTTCTGAAACAAAAGCCTATGGAAACGGTTTTGAACGCATGGTCTTAGGCTAGCTTCAAGAAAATAGCGACTAGCGCTATGATGTCAATAAATTGATCGCGAGGGTCAAGATCTCTTCGTCTTGATGTACTGATTTGAATGGCATGGGTCTGGAACCCTAATTTTACTTGGTTTGGGAAACCCCAATTTTCAAACGCTGTAAACCCTAAAAAGCAGTTATGGCATAATCGCGTATGGCGTGTAAAAATTCAATCAAACACAATGGTTAGTTTCAGAAGCTCAAAACAAACATGATGCCATGAATAGAATGCTGTGAAAATGCTTAAAAGATGATATACGATTATAAATTTTTTGCTTTACAGTTTGAGTTACAGGTACCAATTCCTGGAGCTTTTGTGGTTGTTTTTGATTGGAGCACGTTCAGTGAGGTTTCAGGAAGCTATTGAGACAAGAATGGTGCTTTGAATCCTCCTCTAAGGTTGATTTCAGAATTTGCTTTTTTGACAAAAAATTCCAAGATTGTAAGGGCTCTTCCTGCGCAGCATTCAGTGTCCAAGGCTTAGGGTTGTATTCCTGGTTATGTAATGAGCATATTAGGTTAAGAAAATTGCATAAAATCCATGGCCATAATGGTTTTCAATATTTGATTTCTTAAGGATCTTTACATATCTTTTTCACATGGTTTTTGTGCAAATTATGATCAATTCTAACCAAATCTTGCCATATTGGGATGTGCACGAAATATTGAGTCTAGAATGTGTACAAAAAGATTTTTTAGGTCAAGTTTTATATTTTCCACATATTTATATAATTTAAATGAATTAATATTAATAGAAATTCAAATAAATAAATAAAAAATGAGAAAATACTTCCCTTTGGGCCAAGTGGTCGTGCATATGCTTGGAATGATGAATCATGGAAGAAAAATAAGCCCATTAGCAATTTTGAATCATTTGCATCAATGTTGACTTTTCAAAATTCCTAAAAATTTCCCAACTTCCACAAGGCATAACTTGCTCAATTTTTAAGCTTTTCACATGTTCTTGGACATTTTGGAAAGGTCTTTGAGTCCTCTAACCAATGCCTTTGGTCTCATGTCATTTGGATTTACCAATCTCAAGTTATGGCCTTTGACTTAAAGTCCCTTTTTGTTGACTTTTGAAAATGACCTATAATGTTGAAATTGATAACTTTTTGTGAGAGCATTTCTTGGACTTGGAATATGAAGATGAGTTGTAGGAAATGTCTTTCTCTTCAAAATGAGCTTTGGATGGAATTTTTCTGATAATCCATGTGAAAGTTATGCCCTGGTCAATTTCAGTTGACTTTTTCAACTGTCCAAATATAGTAACTTTTGCATCTTTGATGATTTCTGAGCCAAATTTTGAGAATCATGATCAAGCATTGATCAAATGATGTTTGTGGCTTCAAAATGATATGTTGACCAAAAATTTGAACTTTTGACTGCCAAATGACCATTTTGCCCCTACAGTTGACTGTAGTGCAATCTAGGGTTTTGACTGTGCAATTTTGAGCTGAATGTCTTGAAACTTGATATGAGGACACTTGACCATCTTTGTAAGCATATGAGACTTGATTGGGCCTTTGAAACCATCATTTCTTTGATCAGAACACAAACCCTAGTTTTGACTGTATAGGAGACAGTTGAACTGCATAACCCTTGGGGAATTTTGTGACTTGGCTGGGCAATTTCTTGAAGAATATGGGAGGGCAAATTTTGGGGTACAACAGGTGTTACAGTTCTAGAATGAGGATGGGGATGAGTAGTATTTGATGTAAGGAAGCTTTAGGAACAAAAAGGCCAAGAAACACACGAGGGAAATATGAGTTTGGTATTCAAGGTCAGAAACTGTGCAACAATGGAGTTTTTAGGCAATTTCTTATTTGAGGGAGTTTGGGTGTGTTTCAGGGTGCTTAAGCTCGTGTTCTAGCTCACAAATAGTGCCTTTATTTATAAGCAACAAGTTTGGAAGCTTTTTGTTGATCAGAATTCAAAATCACAAGTTTATGCATAACATGTGATTTTTGAGAAGTCCAAGTTTCAAAGCCTTGTGTACTTGCTAAGATAGAGTGGTTATGCTTTAAACACAATTTCTTCTAACTTTGTAGATGGAGTGTGATCGGAGGGAACAAGTTAGAGGCTCAAGAATTGACTTTGTGCATAAAGCTTGCTTTTCAAGAATGGTATTCTTTACTTTCTTCCCAAAATGGCAATGTGAATTGGATAAAGCTTAAACCACTTGGATTATAGCTCAAAAATTTGTGTAATCCATTAATGATGGATAGATACACAAGTTAGAAGGCCTTAAATATTGAATAAATCGGTTTAGAGGTCCTTGAGTAGGTCATAAACATGCTTGAACCCCAAAAAAATGAAGTCCATTAACTCAAAGATGCATTTTTGCTCAAAGTCGACTTCTTGCATTTTCATCAATTTTCCCAATTTTCACTAGTCATAACTTGCTCAAACTTCATATTTATAAGATGATCTTAGACTTATTGGAAATCTCAATATGTCCCCTACAATCCATTTTTTGATCATTTTTGCATTTGGAGAATTTATCTTGATGTAACTTGTCTTGACAAAAAATGTCTTTTTGTTGACTTTCAAAAAGATCTGTAATATATTAGATCATATCTTTCCAATGATGAATTATTTGGATTTTAGAATTAAAAAAAGTTGTAGATAATTGGATTCTATTCAAAATGATCTTTGGTTGGGGCAAAATGGATGAAACATGTGAAAGTTATGCCTGGTCAAAGTTTAGTTGATTTTTCCTAGGAAACCCTAATTTAGTAACTTTTGGTTCTTGATGATTTGAGAGAATTCCTTGAGGAATCATGATCAAACCTTGACCAAATGATGAATATCACTTCAAAATGTTTATGTTGACCAAAAATCATGAAGTTTGACAGTATGTTGACCACAGTTGACCTTTTGACCTAATATAGTTGATTTTTCAGTCATCTGAGCAATTGACTGAGCAAACTTGTGATGCAAGGCATGAAACTTGGCATGATAATTCTTGAGGACATATTAGGAGCCATGGAAATCACTTGAGGCCTTTGAAACCCAAACTTATTTATGAAAAGTGAAACCCTAGTTGAAAGTCTATTGCTTAGGAGGAGAATTTGTCTGGTCAATTCTTGGTTAACCTTGAGCATTTGAGGACCTCTAGGAGTATGTTTTGAATAAAATGAGAGGGAAAATTTTGGGGTACAACACAACCCGTGGATTTTTAATTTAATATTTTTACTTTTGTTTGATTTTGCAGAAAATAAAGATATCGATCACTTGGCACATATCAGTTGCATATGGGGCAACTATCGAGGAAAGCATTGATCAGGTTCTTATTCCTTTTCCCACTTTTTACTGAAACATTGAGGACAATGTTTGGTTTAAGTGTGGGGGAGGAACTTTACCGCTTTCCGTTTATCGCTTTTTAGTTTTATTTATTTGTTTTCCAGTTTATTTCATGTTTTTAGGACTTTATTAGTTTTCAGTATCTAGTCGATCCATTGCATGTGATGTCAAGTATGTATGCCTGTTTTTCAGTTGTTATTGAATTTCCTCGAAATTTTAAAATTTTAACCTCCCAATATTTTCAATTTTCTTTTCTAATGCATGGCACACACTCCAAAATTATATTGGTTGTCAAAATTTAGGCTGCATTAGAGAGACTTGGGAAATTCTCAATAACATCAATACCGTTATGATATCCTAAACCCTCTCATTATGTGATAATCAATTTAGATACTCATTATGCTGAGATATTAGGCTCAAGTTTTCAAAGTAGCTCTTAAGTAGTTTATATTAGCATTCAGCACCATCTTAAGCACAAACTACGTAGGGAGTCAATGAATATAAGTGAATGATCCAAAAAATTCTAAAAAGTTAGTTGCCATAATAAATTTAAAATAGGGAATGCACCTATTAAGTTAGGTGATCCTCACCCAGTCACTTAATCTAACAGTTGTGGAACCTACAAAAATATAATAAAATAACCTGTCGTCAGTTGGTTCAGAGGTGTCTGGTGATGAACTTGGTAGGGAGGACTATGGTCCGATCCCCTGCAACTGTGATTGGTTAAATAAAAGGAGTTACCAAACTTATGTACCAGAACCTTGAGACAAAGGATCATAGTCGCTAACCAATTTCCCTACTATGTGCGTGTACGGATAACGGGCTTAATGTGATTGCGCTTGAATGATTAGAGTGAAATAAAAACGAGAGATATAGGTTGAGTTATAATGACATGATTCGAATTGGTTTTCATAAAGAGGGAATCTTTGAACATTGTGTCATTACGGTGTCCTTGATATTGAACATTTAGTACCTATCGTTCTAATATTAGCCTAGCAGCCACATATGATTACGAGTTGTGTTGTGCCCTTGTTTCAAATCACACTTAATCATTTCTTTTTACCGTGTTGGTAGACTTCTTGAGAACAAGTAATGGTTTAAGTGTGGGGGTATTTGATAACGCGACATTATATCGTATATTCGACTTGATTAACATGCACTTTTATATTATTTGTCATTCATTTTATCTTGTTATGCCGGTATTTCTATTTCATTTCAGGTATTTACATTTCACAAGGCTCGCATGAGAAAAGAGGAAGAAATGACAGAAAATGTGTGACTTTGTAGCAGAAAGTAGAAGAAACTGCATCAGAGGACTATGACGGTCGTCACAGCCTCCTGTCGGTCGTCATAGTACTTGTTTATGTGTGCCCCTCGGCACACATGTGTTTCGGACGCCACGCCTTCAAAATATGTGTGCCCCTCGGCATACATGATGTTACGATCGGCACAAGTTGAAAATATGTGTGCCCAACGGCACACATTGCATGGCGCTCGCCACAAGTCAATTTCAGTGTTAAACACAAAGTTCTCTCCACGTCCACAAGGAAGCTCCCATGATTTCCTCAACTTCTCCGACCATGATCTGCATTATCTCCACTGTCTCCAACTTCCCACTATCTCCACCTTCTTCAACTTCCCATAATCTCCACCACCTCTCACATGTTAACTTCCATTAGTTCTTTCTATAAAAATGATGGAGCATTCATTTTTAGGGATCCAAGTGTTGTACGTGGAAGCCTTCATAGTTTTAGGCAGCATATTACTCATGTAAAAGTGGTAGTTTCTCACATTGAGGAAATACCACATCATTAGTGTAGGCCTATAATTTGTAACGCTCGAATCAATCTTGCCGATATTATTTCAAAGCTCTATTCAAGTTTCAAGATTTATTTTATTCAATTTTTATTCAAGTTTTATTCAAGTTTTATTCCAGGTTTATTTATTGCAATTATTTTAGTTTCTTGTTCTTATAATATTGTTTTATCATTACAAATCTAAATATGCATATGTTCATGGTTAATAATCATAATTGCATGTTTGTTTCTTTAAGTATGTCCGGCTAAATAGTTTTGAGTTCGGTATGTGAGGACCGTCGTTCCCGACGGGACTCAGTAATAAGTTGGATTAATTATTTTTTTGAAAATTCAGTTTCGGTCTTTGTTTTTAAACTTAATTTAAATAGCTTTGTCACGAGAGTCAGAGGTTACTTAACACGATTTTGCCACGATAGTGGGAAATTAACTAAGATTCTAGTCGGCACTGCAAGAGCATGGGCATCGAATCAGATAGTAGAAACTAAGCATTAATCTTAAACACAGCGAGAGCGCTTTAGAATTAATTAGAACCTGCTCCGTTTTCAAAACGCATTCCTTAATTGAAATGGGTGAGCGAGAGCAAAATCTCATGGTTAAGGAATGCGGATTCATTCAAAATCTCGAGAGTGTGAGGTTCAGTCTTTAAATTGATATTTTCTACTAAACACATTTTTAACATCAATATAAGCCAACGAGTTACAGAGTCCCAGAGGTACGCAGAATACACATTCTGGTCTCTCTTTTCATATATATATTTCCTTAATCTTATTTTATTTCACTTTTAGTTCTTAGTTTCCCCTAAATTAATCATTCATTAGCCTTAGCTTTACAAAGCGACAATAGATTACAGTAGGTTGACAGTGGTCTTTGAGGGTTCAATAATCTTTTATACTACTTCGATATTTCCGTGCACTTGCGGATGCATCAACCGTCTTCACCAAGAACGTCGTCTCCCTCCCTCGTCACCCATCTGGAGGGGAAGAAACCATCAACGAATTTGTTAAGAATACCGAAGGCCCCCTCATCCTCGGTGCCCATGTTGCCAGCAAAAGTATGATACAGGTCAGGCATGTGGTCGTAGTGAGCCCAACACCAATGGGTAGGGAACTTAGATAGCCTCCTGATCTCTTTGTTCCCATCTTCGTCATAAAAAACTTCCTCGTCCTCATCGACAATAGAAAATGGGTCGAACACCACGTTCACTGCCTCTTGGGACGAGGGATGCACAACATACCACTTGTCTTTAAAGTCTCAGACAAAGTCCATATACATCCGGAACAGCCTCTTGGATTGCTTGAAAGAAATCCAATTATATTTTCCTCCCCTAGACTACCTTTGAAGATGGAAAACCCTGAAGAACAAAGGAATCATCTCCCAAATCCTCAAGTATCGACAAGTAATCTCGAAAGCTCGTATGAAAGCGATCGCGTTGGGGTGCAGTTGGGAGGGCGCCAAGGACAAATGATTAAGGACACCCATTTGAAAGTCATTGAAGGGCGGATGAAGTCCCAGATTCCTGAAGACAATCTCGTATATAGGGAAGCGGATCTTCCGGGAAAGACGAGCATATTCTGGTCGTAGGTGTCGGGTGAAATATCATGAAATTTCGTCTGAAACCTTCTTGGCCGCCGCCATATTTGACAACGGTGTATGCCTCCCTCCTTGTATTGCTAAAGACTGTGGCTATTCCTCGAGGCTTTGTCCCGACCCAGGATAATGGCAGATCGGTGATGGTGTCGATCAAGTGGACACCCTCGTCGGCTCCACTCATTTCTTCTATCTCGACCTGCTCGGTTGTCTCGACTGGTTCGTCCATTTCACCTATAAAGCAGAGGAAATCAGTGAATTCGACAGCTAAATCAAATTCCCCCTTCCACCATAACACAAGTGAAAGGGGGTTGCTACGACCAAACCATGTCAACGAACCCTTGTTCAGTAAAAGCCAATAAACTCATGAATGCCACGAGGAGAATATGGATCTGTTGAGGATTAAATGAATCTCCCGAGCAGTCCCATGAACATTGCGAGGAGAGGATACATTCTCTGAGCAATTTCATGAGTTCTGCGAGGATCAGATGAGTTTCACGATCCAATTCGTGAGTATCACAAAGAGAAGTATGAATGTATAGAGGAAAAACCCCACGGATAGTGAAATTCATCAGGAAATCCATGAAGTTTGCGGGGAAGCCGCTTTAGAAACTTCCATAAAATGCAAAAACTCAACTATAAACAAGAGTAATCGCATAAAAAACACTTACTTGATTAAGGTTGGTAGAGGTTTTACGGTAGAAGTTGCGGCCGCGCTCACGGCTGGAGGAGGAAACTAAGGGCGGTAGAAAATTGAAGACAATAGGGAGAAAGGAGAAGACAAGAACTTGGAAACATTACAAATGAGCCATTGGGCGCTATTTATAAAGCTGGTGCGAAAGACAAAGCGTTGCATCGAACAGTGTGTCAGTTATTTGTCTCTCTGTCGTCCACGCGTTCATGATCATAATGACCCCTACTCCCTAGGCCATCATTCTATCCCAAAAGCTACACCACGTGGTTTACAAAGTGAACATCCTGCGAACTTTCGTCTCCCCGCGAGTCGAGGAACAAATAAATTTTCTCCGTGAACACACTCTAGTCTCCACTCAAGTAGCCGCATATAAAAACGACCCCGTCCCTCAACGTGATAGGGGACCCCGGTGAAATTATGCTCACCATACAGGGAAGTTGGTCTTAAGTATAACTCCTTTTCTCTGAAGCAACGACTCGGGGGCTCCTATTCTAGACTGGGTCCGCATTTGGCTCAAACATCATACAAGGTCCAATCCAATAATGCTGCAGGTAAAGACCAACAGGAGAGAGTCTTCCCTTGACTATGTCAGGCAGTGACTCCACTCCTCTTGTCAACTAGGATACACCCTCCGGAGACAAGATCAATCTGTATGACTGGCGAGGAGGGCCAACAATGCTCAGGAGGTCCTCACGAGCACCCTTCTCATAGGGCAAGCATCCAGCACCTCTGAATATCCCAGAGTTTCCTTGACCCCTAAGAGACCGCGTCCACGTCCTCCTGATGATTCGGAGGAGCCCATTCAGGTTGGAGACCACGTGTTGGCCTCCACTACACATGTAGGACCTGGCAGTCTCTATTTTACGCCTGCTTTGTCAGCCCAATATGGGAACCTTGGTCCAACGCTAGAGATATAAATACCCTCTCACTTGAGAAGGTCCGATATTCATTCATTCACCCATACTCTAATGTTTTACTTGCACTTACTCGAAATCTTACTTTGGCATCAAAGTGTCTTACAGGTACCTCCACTTCACATTCAACCACTGCTCGACTTAAAATTCGTGGACCTTGACAATCCCTTTTGATCAATGAAGATCAACTACGTTAGGAATCCTGGTCGAAGAAGAATCACATATCAATGAATATTATTTATAGGATTAAATAAGTTTTTGGTCCTTCTAAATATCTCAAATTGCATTTTTAGTCCCTCTAAATTTTTCCTTCAAAGAATGGCTCTTCTAAAAAATTAAATTTTAACTTTTGGTTCCTCCTAACAAAATCGTAGCTAAAATTTTTGTCGCTAAATAAAATCCGTCGCTAAAATCATCACTAAAACCATCGCTAAAGTCATCGATAAGTTATAAAAATCGTAGTTAAATTGCAGGATGAACCAAAAATTAAAAAGTTAATTTTTTAAGAGGGTCATTATTTGAAGGAAAACTTTAGAGAGACTAAAAAAGAAACTTTAAAGCAAAATTTTGTGTCTATGTCTATTTCAAGATTACTATTTTAAGATCTGATAGACTTTTCACTATAAATCCAAATATAACTTGACTTTGTTCTTTCATTTCTTATTGATCAACGTGTTATAGATGATAAAACTCATATATGAATCCAAATATTACTTGACTTTGTGTATTTTTGTTTTCACGGCAGAATCTGCCCAGAAGCGCTTATTCTCAAAAACTCAACAAAATCCAAACGTACGTTTGTTTCTTTTTCTAAACGTGTAACCAAACACACACTTTGTTCTTTCGTTTCTTGATAGACCAACATAATTATAGAAGCTAAAACTCATATATATGTTGCACCGCATGAAAAGTATATCAAATGTAGATAGAAGTTAAACAGCTAGCAATAAAAAAAAGAGCTAAAAATAAACTATAAGAAAAATTATCATAAAAAAATCTTAAAGAGTAACAAATAAATAGAAAACATTATGACAAAATTTTGATCCATTAGGTTGTAATTTATTTTTCGAGTATCAATCCACCGTATACTAAAGAAAGTGGTCCATATTAAAATTTACCGGAAATAAGCATTGCATGACATCAAAATTCACAAATAATGCTATCAGTGAGCGGAAGAGTACCCTTAGAAACTACAATCATAAAACATATTTAAATAGATGTATTTTAAAACAAAAGTACATGATTTGTTAAGTATAGCACTTTCATATTAGAATATTTAAAATAAAACTCAATTTTTTTAATAAAGTCTTGGCATGAAATATTTAAAAATTAACATTTACAAACTTGAATAATAATGGCATGCTATTAAATTGAAAATAACTCCATGACATGACCCAAAAAAAAACAGTAAAAGAAATCATTTTTAAGTTAGGCCATCACCCAGCAAATACATTTAACGATCTAAACAGATATAAATGAAAAACATGTCTAAGGATCTCTTGTGTAGCCTCAGTAGGCCTTTTTTTTTTGTTTCAATCTCAGATATGATGGCATCAATTTTAGCTTCCAATAAGTAGACCCAACACCTATCAAGGTGGTGCTTGGTAGTACAAAGCAAAAGAAACCTAAAATCATGTATCCTTGGGGGGAGCTTTCTTGGCGGCCTCAGCAGCAGCTTTCTCTGCTTCAATCTCAGCAACAATGGCGTCAATTTCAGCTTCCTCAAGTTGACGCAGACCATGCTGCTTGGTCATCACAGCAACTTCAATGTTCTTGCCTCCACTCTCAACAACCTAATTACATGTGCCAACAAGGAAAAGCAAAATGTAAAGTATTAATCAGATCGGATTCCAAATATATAACAAGTTACTAGCCAATAATAGTCCTATAATTATGCAACAGGAATAGACAAAATTACTATATCCATTATGTTAGTATTAGGCAGTTTATTTAAATAAATATTGTATGTGCAGTAACTGCTGCAAGTGTCAGAATTATGAATAGGGCATTGCTATTTAGGACTACGACGATATAAGTTCGTAAAACTCACAAAACTGAGGTCAAGTTGGATGGTTATATCTTCAACATTTTGATAAATAAAGGCATAATGGTCGTATAAATGTGAAGCAAACTGATGACCATGTCAATAGTCAATTTTCGTTTCATCCCAACAAGCATTTTCTTATAAATATAGGCTGATAAGGAAATGAGAGGGCATTAGGTATTTTGTATGTTGTTTGGTTTGGGAGAGACTAGGCTCTCTAATTCCTAAAGGTTGCTTTACTTGTTCAATTGCCAATTCTAAATCCTTTGTATTATTTGTCAATTCAATAATTGCCTTGCTAGAAGTTACATCCGCAGGCTTTGTTCCTCTGCTCTGTAGTTTCTCTATTCCTACCATTTATTCAGATATTTATGTTAACCCCGATATCTATTACTGGTAGTACCAGTTCTCTAATATAAGATTTCTGCTTTAATCTTATTCAAATGAAAAATATAATAGAAAAGAAAAAGACGTGTGTCTGTATTGAACTATAATTGACAATTTGTTATGTTCATGTGTACCAAAACAACTGTTGATCAAGAACCAGAAAGAGATAAGAGATCTCAAACAAATGAAAAAAGGGAAACTTAGTGTTATAAAGTCTCCACCATAGCAGGATTTAGGGAATGATCATGCATATCACATTACTGGTCAATTGCTGGTAGTTTTACCTTATATTATAGTTTTAGCTTATTAAGGTTAAGTTATAATGACTCATATAAACTAGTGGAAAAGTGAAACCCAGATTAAGCATATGAATATCTTTCTAATACAGAGGTAATTTATCCTAAACTTCCATCCACCAAACTTACAGTTAAATGTTTTTGTTATGCATAAAGCGGTTAATGACAGCCCTTATATATCCAACTTATACATTCAGCCAGAGAACAAATTAACACAAAAGAGACCTATATAAATGATAGAATCAGATACTATTTCTTTCAAAAAGACAAAAGACACAAAAGAGAACAAATTAACTCACTTCAAGCAAGGCCCGGATAGCCAATTTGACAGTTTCTTGCCCAGAAGTTTCTTTAAAGTTCTTCTCCAAAAACTCCCGGATTGAATTAGAGTTTCTTCCAGTAGCATTAGCTTTCCAAGCTGAAAATGTGCCAGAAGGGTCTGTTTGGTAAAGGGACGGTGATCCAGTGTAAGGATCAAAGCCAACAATCAAGGTTGAAAGGCCAAAGGGTCTCACACCACCACTCTGTGTGTACTTCTGCTGAAGACCTGCAATGTGACGGGTTATATATTCCACAGTGCAAGGATCCTCAACGGTAAGCCTGTGACTCTGACATTCAACTCGCGCCCGGTTAATAAGAACACGAGCATCGGCTTTTAGTCCAGCGCACGCAAGTGCAATGTGATCGTCCAGATTAACAATCTTCCTAACTGATCTGCACAACGAAAGTAAAACAAAAGTAAAAACAAACCATATTTCCAGAGGATCCTAAATCTAGGGTTCAATTGGAACAAAATCATGAAAAACAAGATTGATTTTGATTTAGTATAAAATAAAATTGAAAAAGTGAGAAACCTAGAGTCTTGGAGTTTGGCGGTGGATTTCTTCTCGACGCCGAGAACGACGTTATCGGTACCGCGAACACCGACGGCGGCGTTACCTTTGCGAACGGCTTCGAGAGCGTACTCGACTTGGAAGAGATGGCCATCGGGGGAGAAGACTGTGATCGCTCTGTCGTATCTCGCCATTTTGATATTCTTCTTTCTTCTACTTCTCCGATTTGAACAAAACCTATATGAAGAAGCTTTCTCTTTTCTGTTTGGTGAAGAAACGCACTATGATCTACTGTTGTTGACTGGGATCAGCTTGGACAACAAGTAGCTCAATTTTTTTTTGGGCCGATTGGGCCTGAAATTACTAATATTTAACTATAATTCATTTTAACACTCTGTCTTTTCTCTAATATACGTTCTCTTTTTTCCTCGATATTCGTTACTGCCATTTTAGTTAATCAAATAAATCCAAAATTGAAATATTTTATAAATATATTAAAAGTTATTATTAGTATTTTTTTTACCATCTATAAATTTACTGTTCATGTTATCTATAATTATTAAAAACTATATTTCAAAAACAATAAAACAACAAAATCATTTGTACTATAATACACAATTTATTAAAAAATATGTATTAATATTTGAATAAAATAAAAAGTAAATAACTTTTAACTATCTATGTTATAATAGTATTATAAATCAATGGTATTAAATTTTCGCTATCAATTTATTCTTTAAAAATATAAATTATATATAAAATTTGACAAAATATATGTTAAACTAATTTAAAATTAAATTTTGTGAAGAAAAAAATAAATAAAAACATAAAATTAAATTTATAATTCCTAAAATCTACTATCAATATATAAAAACGGATTATCACCATTTTTATCTTAATAACCAATTTAAATTAATTACATTCTAAAATTCATGGGTAATTTTGTAATTAATCATTTAATTACACCTTATTATTTATTTTTATATTGTAATCATTATAATTTACACATGCTTACCGTTTCCCAACCAAATTTTAACACTTGCACGGGAAATATCAATATTTTTTACTAAGGAGTTATGATTTGCGTAACATTTTCTATTTCATTGTTATCAATGGAGGGTCTTCTTTATTGATGTTAAAATTATATATTTTTTAAATCATAAAAACTCTATTAGAAGTCTTTAATAACTCAAATGCATTGTGGAAACTTCTCGTTTCATTGAAAATAACTTATTAAAAGATATTTCTAGAAATTTGAAAAAATAAAGTTTCAAAGAGAAAGTTGATTACCAGTTCGGAGAAATCGATTTCCACATGTTATTTCAGTTTTCCAATTCAGTTTTTAGTTGGGGAAATCGATTACCCCCTATTGAGAAATCGATCTCCTCCCTGTGTTTTGTGTTTTGTGTTTTTTAGTTGTTTTTTAGGTATATTTTTGGTTTCAAGGTGTATGTTTGTATCCTATAAGTACTCTCTCATGTAATGTTTGATAAACTAATGTCATTATAACATTTTCTCCTCAATTACTCTCTCTCTCTCTCTCTCTCTCTCTCTCTCTCTCTCTCTCTCTCTCTCTCTCTCTCTCTCTCCTAATATCTCCATATCCGCTTCATCTTCACCAATTAACCACATTTCACCATTGATTCACCACACAAGTTTTGTGCTTGTTCCAACATTTGGTATCAGAGCCTCGTTCTGATCTATTAATCCGCTGCAAAGATTACTAGTGTTTTCAATGATCGAATCCCTACCAATCTTCCAACACTTGATTCAAAGAACTATGATAAATGGTGCAAAAAATGAAAGTTTTATTTGGGTATCAAGACGTTCTTGAAGTGGTTAACAATGGTGTTACACCACTTGGGGCACTCTTCTTGATTCATTCTTGCATCGACAATGACAACTTCGAAAAGGTTGGTGATTATGACTCGACGAAGCAAGCATGAGAGATCTTAAAGAAAGCTTATGAATGGGTTGATAAAGCAAATGTGGTGAGGTTACAAACTCACAAGCGGTAGTTCGATTTGGTGAAAATGGAAGATAAGAAGTCGATCAATTATTACGTAATGTGTATTACGCGTTTGGTGAATCAAATGAAATCTTGTAGTGAAACTGTTTCAGAGCGGAATGTTGTAGCAAAGATCTTATGATCTTTAACGTCAAGATTCGACAATATTGTGGTTGCAATCGAAAAATCGAAGGACCTTCCTACATTGAGCAAGGAGGAGCTTCAAAGCTCACTTGAGGCTCATGAACAAAGGATGGATGAAAAGGGAAATGACAAAGCTAAAGCGGATATTGTGTTGCAAGCACGGTTTAATGAGAAGAGTAAAAGATCGAAAGGAAAATGGTCTTCGAATAAGAAGAAAAATTTCCAAAATTTTGGTGGAAAAGATCCACAAAAATTCAAATGCTTCGATGGTGCAAAGAGGTGAGAGCAGCCACAAAGGCAGTGGTCAAAGAAACTACAACAAGAAGTTTGACCAGAGTAATATGAAGTGTTGCAATTGTCATAAACTTAGCCATTTTGCAAAGGAATGTAATGCAAAATCAAGGGAAAATCAAAGTTATGAAGCTAAGGTTGCTCAACAGAAGGTGGATGATGATAGCACGCTTCTGTTCATGATCACAGAGGAGAGTTATAGCAGTAATAAGCAGCTGGACAATAGTTGCAAGTTGCTGGACAGCAGTGGCAGGAGCTCGAAAAATGTTGCAGAAACGCGTTCAGAGAAAATCATAATGGTCACTATTCGAGATAGAGTCCAAGGCAATGATGAGTGGTATTTGAATTATGGTTGTTTGACACATATGACGGGTAGAAAGGATTTGTTTGTCAAAATCAATCAAGCTACAAAGAATAAAGTGAAATTCGCGGATGACACCACTTTAGTAGCCGACAGAGTCGGTGATATTTTGATCATGAGAAGGGATAAGGGTCATTCCTTGATCAAATATGTGTTATACATTCATGGAATTAAATGTAATCTCTTGAGTATTGGCCAATTACTTGAAAAAAATTACATGATTAGCATGGAAAACAATATTTTGTGCATTTTGGACCAAAATGAAGTTTTAGTCCTTAAAGAACCTATGGATGCCAATCGGACTTTCAAGATAGAATTGAAAGTGATGAAACATAGGTGTCTTTCTACAGGGGCAAGTCATGATGAATGTTTGTGGCACTATCACCTTGTACATCTCAATTTTCGAGATCTCGACGCGTTACAAAGGAATGGTATGGTAACCGGGTTGTTGAAAATCAATGTTCCAGCTGAGGTATTTGAAGAGTATGTTTAAAGGAAGTAACACAAGAGTAGTTTCATCAAGGATGCAGGTCATAGGACCAAACATCACCTTGAGGTGGTGTACTTCGACATAAGTGGTCTAATGCAAGTCGACTCATATGGTGGCAATAGATACTTTGTCACATTTATCGATGATTTTAGTAGGAAACTATGGACATATTTAATCAAGAGGAAGTGTGAGGTATTTTGTATGTTTAAGAAGTTCAAGTCCATGGTTGAGCGGAAAAATGGTCACAAGATCAAAATTCTCAAAACGGATAGTGGAGGAGAGTATACCTCGAATGAGCTTGGGAATTATGAGCTTGGGAGGGTATAGTTTGTAAGGTTGTACCACCCTATACGCCTCAGCAAAATGGTGTTGACGAGAGGAAAAATTGTTTGATAATAAGCATGGTTTGTAGCATGTTGAAGGGAAAAAGCTTGTCGAAAGAACTATGGGGAGAAGTGGTTTCTACAACCACCTGTTTTTAAATAGGTGCCCTACAAAGAAGCTGGACAAGATAACTCCAGAAGAGGCATGGTCTAGATTTAAACCAAGTTTAAGTCATTTGAAAGTTTTCAGTTTGGTAGTGATTTTACTGGTTGATCAGAACCCGCAAGCTGGCCGGAGGATGATCTTTGACGGGTTGGAAAGTTAAGGAGAAAGGGGGAGTTATACATGCAAGGCACTCCGAAGATCAAGTAAGTTTAGGAGAAAAGAGATACAAGCAAAGTATTAGGGTTTCTAAGATGAATATTAGATACATGGCCCTTACATGTGTGAGGGTTTATATAATATTCCCCCGGCACGTAGCCATTGGTTCCTATTTTTAGGCCCAAATATACGGGTCCACAAAATTAGGTAACTGCCAGGATTGGGTCAAAACAGGAAGGTATGCTCGTAAGTAGATTTTTGTTCCAAGGATGAGGATTACGGGAAGATGTCCATTTTGGTTGTTTCCTATGTGTCTGTCCGACTCGTGTCGGGCTTACAAGAGACATTCGTTGATCTGGTCAGGCATGTATATCGGGCATAATTGGTCTGATGACCAGTGTCGTGGTCGACCAGAGTGTTGGTTGCTATCATCAGATTATGCCAAGGGTAGGAGAAAATTGGGTCACTTCTAGTCATTGGGTCAGTCTAGAACAGGAGCCCCCTAAGTCGTTGCTTCTGGGTATAGGAGTGATGACTTAGAATAATCTCGCGAAACGAGGATGGTTCTTGGTCGACATTGCTTGAGGGGTACAAATGATGTTCATCGTGTTTGCCTCGTAGGGAGGGGAATGGTTGAGTGATTCGTTTCGAGGATAAATTTTGTGCGAGGAGTTTAGAAATTTGCCCGGTGTTTGGTTAACGGGGGAGGAATCTGGAGAGGTTGCATGTTTTGCATGCATCAAGTCGCATGCTGTCAGATAGGTGTAATGATGGTTGGCCTAGGGGCTAGGGCGTAATGATGACGCCCTTTAGAGTTCCCTATGCGCCTCTTTGCCCACGCGCTGGTGAGTCCAGCCTATAAAAAAAAAGGGAGAGAGCTTCATATGTAATTTTTCGCCTGTCTTTCAGTTGCTCGATACTTTCGTTCTTGCCTGACTTCGTCTGTATCTGCTCGACTTCATCCATTTTTGCTCGAATTCTTCTATTTCCAATATTTTCATTTGTTCCTCCATTCGCCGTTGTCTATTCTCATCGTTCCTTCGCTCAATCCAGTAAGCTTTCATTGATTCCCCTTGTTTTTGTGATTGTCACTTCCGTTATAGTTTAGATTTTAAGGTTTTTCCTTAGAAAATGCACGCGGTTAGGGTTTAAGGTTATTGATTTCTTATAAATTATGGCGAAATGTTGGCTAGAGATGGTGGTTATAGTGGGTGAGACCTTCGAGGATACCAAGTGTCCTCCCTGGGGGAGTTTTTGGAACTTCAGTGGTGTCATACAAATGTAGGAAATGAGTCCAGCTGACTTGGTCGGGAAGGGAGATTGTCTAGTAGTCATTTAAGTGAGGGCTCTAGACGGGACAAGGTCCTCGTTCCTTGGCACCCTTTCACTCGATTAGTGGTGGAAGGGTGGATTTAACATTGACGTTGAACTCACTTTTATCCTCTGCTTTTCAGGTACGATGACTACTAGCACCAACGACGAGTTTCTCAATGAGCCTAGTGGTTCTGGCCAGAGTTCCACCGAGGAAACCTCCAGCGAGACAAGCACTTCTAGGGCATATAAGTCTGCTTCGTGCACGTGGGAGTCGGGGTTGTTCGAACAACGGGCTGCAAAGGGGGACATGGAGATGGCTTCTGTTGACCGAGTAGGTCCAAGTGAGCCTGTGGTCGAGGAGGATCCATTGGATTAATGCATTAACATTTTTAGAATCAAGGCTAAGAAAAAGGTTGCTAAGTTAAGAGCAGAGGCAAGTACGAGTACTGAGCCTCAGAACATGGATGGTTCTTGGAAACTTTTTCAAAAGTGGATGTCTTATGAAGTTGAAAGGATGAATTCTTTTGTTGAAGCATCCAGAGTTTGGGATGTTCAGATGGTAACTGAAAGGAAAGAAACGAGAGAAAGAATCAGACTGTTTGAACTACTTGCTGTTAAACAACGAGAAGATGATGCAAGAGCATTGAAAGAAGCAGAAGAAGCAAGACTTAAAGTTCAAGAAGAAGAGGAATCCATAAAAGCTAAAGAAGCAAGGTCGGCTCAAGAGGCAGAAGAAGCTCGTAAAGTAAGTCAAGATGATGTAATAATATCTTCTTATGATTCTGCCATTGCGCGTCTGGAAAACGCAATTGATAAGATTAGAGGAGAACAAAAGGTTTTTAGAGAAAGCATCATTGAACAGAAAGCTGTCAATGAGAATGTTCAGAACATGCTACAATTGATTCTGCAAAAGATCTCTGCTTCTGCTCTTGCTCCTGAACCCTAGGCTCTAGGATTTTCTTTTTCTTCTAAATCATAGGACTATGCTTGCTTCTTACTTTTTTTCATTTCTTCTGATTATTTGAAATTTTGGAAAGTATTTTCTTTTTTATTTTAATGAATTCTTCTTTTGACTTATCAATGGAACTTTTTATCGTTTCCTATTGTTTCTTCTGGTTTTTATGTTTTTCACACATAATTACATTTTTTTATTATGACAAAAGGGGGGAGTAATTAAATGAATGTAATTTTGATTTCAATAATCAAGTTTTGGAAAATGTTATATGAAATTGGATGCTTACATTCTAACCTAGTTAAAGTTTTGTTTCTGTTAGAATTGTTTTCTTTGTCAGGAAATGAAAACTCTGATTAAAGACAAAGATCTGAAAGAATTATGCAAGCCTTATGTCTAACCTGTTGGCTCCAAGAATTGAAATATGGAATCAGACTCCAAGAATTGAGAATCTGGAAGTTGTATTAGTGACATTAAAGTTCCAAGATCTCAATTGATTTCATTTTCATTGGCATCTAGAGTCAAGACTCTCAAGATCTCAATATCTGGTCTATTGAAACCAGGGGGTTTTACTCAAATGGTTCAGAGTCAGGATATTTGTGCTTCATCAAGTCATTGACTTAGGGGGAGTTTCATAAAAAAGGATAAGTATTACTTACCTTTTCATTTTTCACTTTTCTGATTATATGAACAAAATTGTGTCATCAAAATACATATTTTTGTCATTATTAAAAAGGGGGAGATTGGTAGAACAAGATTTGGTTCTACAATACTATCTCGGAGTTTTGATGATAACAAATGAGTATGTTTGTATGAATAATTTTGATACTCTAATGTTTGTTATTTTTGAATATTTAACAAACAAGTTCTTCTTCTGATGGATGGCGTGGCTAAGACATTAGAAGAAAAATAGTTCTGCTTTTGTGCTACACATGTTCTGATTAACAATAGCAAGACACTTCAGAAGACTCTGAAGTGTAGACTCTGATATGAAGTCTAAAGAAACCAGTCAGAATATCTGAAGACAGAAGTTTTTATTTAAGTCCAAATGTTAAAGACTTGTGTTTCTGAAGACAACGAGTTATAAAGAAACCAGTCAGAAGATCTGAAGGCTAAGAGAGAAAGAGGAGAATTTCTACTGAATATCCACGCACGAGTGTTGTTCATGACTTTCACACTTTTAGTCTATTGTTCTTAAAATAGTTTACAAATCCAGCTTGTATAGAAGCAATATTATTATAAATAAAACTTGTATTCAAATAGTTGTTTGATTTCCATAAGGGACTGGTTAGGTCTGTATCCTTAAGAAGTCTAGGACTAGTGTGTCTTAGAGGTTTGATTTTCATTAAGGGATCAGTTAGGTATGTATTTTTAAGAAGTCTAAGACTTGTGTGTCTTAGAGGTTGTTACTCATGTGCGGGTAGCTTGTGCATTGTAATAATCAGTTGGATTATTGGATTAAGTCCTCGATTGAGAGAGGCGAGATCACCTTGGGGGATGGGCTAGACTAGCTTGATAGTTTTCAAGTGAACTAGTATAAACATTATGTGTTCTTTACTTCCTGTTCTTAATTATTGTTATTATCAAGAGTGAAGGAAAAATATTTTAATAAAAGGGGAATGTTTTTTTTTTAAGTTTTGATTGAAAATCCAATTCAAACCCCCCTTTCTTATGTTTTTCACACCTTCAATAGAGCGTACCAAAACATCGTTAGCCAAAATGGACAAGTACCAAAATGGCTATTAAAATTTCCTAATGGGGTTACATATGCAAAAAAGAAATCCCAGTTGAAACATGGGTAACAACGAGATTACAAAGGAAACCGAGATTTGAGGTTTTCCAAGTGGGCTCTCTCGTAGGTAATCTTTTGGTCGAGATGAACCCTTTTAGATGTTAGGTGGTGAATCTTGCTCCTAAGCTGAAGGGCTTTCTTGCCATGAGTTATTCCATCAAGAGTAGATTGTTGAACTACGTCGAATAAAGGATCATCAGAATTATCCAATAGGGCCCTCTAATGCTCGAGGTTGACAACCTTCTGATTGAGCATTGCGATTTGGTTTTGATAATCCATGATTTCTTGGTCCTAAGCAGAGTGCTACTTTAGACAGTCTTTTCTCTTAGCCTTGAGGTTATTATCCTTTTTCATACAAATTTCACTCAAATCCCACTCACCTCTCATCTCATTTGCTTTGGTTTTAAGTTGGAGGTCGGTGTGTCGGTGGAATGAAATATATTTTGCGAGTTGGTTGAAGAAAGCCTCAAAATCGATTAAGTACTGAGCCAAAGAATTGGGAAGAGGATATTGAGAGATGGTATCGAGAAGTTTCAAATTGCAGCTGCCATGAAAGCGTCCTCCTCGACGACAGCTAAAAAATCATTTTCAAGCAGATAAGACCTTAGTTCGTTAAGCGCATGGACTACTTCAGCGTCTAATTCAACAATGGGTAGAGACATAGAACCAATGTTTGGTGAAGCAATTGGGGTATGTCGAAGAAGGTGAGTCTTCCTAAATGCTGCCATTGGATCTTGTTTCTTAAATACTTCGATCTTATTCTGGGTGGTAGAGTTAAGGGATGGAGTATCATTCAGAATGTTACATGCTGGTTTGTTGAAAGCTGGATGACTGCACTTTGCAATGTTGTCACCAACATGAGCGTTCCTAGTTGGATTCAGCTTGACTTCGCTTGCACAAGGTGGCCCCTGAAGAGGATTTCCAAGTTAGCATGAAGAACAAGATCAAAAGCGAAATGAAAAAGAGAAAGAGAGATATCGCTAAGTTTGGTGACACAACATTATGCTTTTGTAAGACCAAGCCTACAAAGAAGAAGGGAGTCATTTCCTGCACTTGTTCAGAAGGTGAAGTTTGGTTCAATTCGAACGGCAAATGGCGCTCCTGTTCCTGAGGGATCAACGACACAGGAGGTTGAGAGTGTCCAGGGAACTAAAGGCGTCAATGAGCCTTTGAAGAAAGTTGGGTATGGAGAAATATTTCTCTTGATATTGTAGCCACCACTGGTCGAAAAGCTGTGAAGTAAAGAAGGAGTGTTTGAAGTCGAACACTGGAAGTTCAAGAGTTTTAGTGGCCCGATGGAATTTAAGGTAGGCCCTATGTTCCTCAGCAGTGAGTTGTCTACCCACCCAGATGATGTCTTCATGGTGGTAGAACAAGGACGAAGGCAACATTTGGCTGAGTCCCAACTATCGAGATACCAAGTTCGGTTCGTAATCCATGAAACCATACCCTATTGAGCTGGTGTTAATTCGACAAGAAATCACTATGGGTGCTATAAAGGCCCTTCAGATTACATTTATATGAGAGAAATTTGGATAAGTATTAAGGAAAGGTTCTCAAAACCAGTCTGGGCCAAATCGTCGTTCCACAAAAGGGGTCATGGTTGAGACAAATGTCTTTGTTCCGAAGAACATATTGATATACCTCATGAACACAAATCAATCAAGTTTATGGAGGGGAGCGGTTAAGGATAGCCTCAGGCCTTACATGGATCTAACTTTGTTAAGACGCAAAACTTTTTCGAAAATAGGATAACCTAGTTGAAATTCAAATATGGAATTTAGCCAGTGTTGTAAAAGCCAAAAGGGTCCTGAAAGAGTGAAGCCATTGTCATGATCAGGGAGTGCCTTCAGTTGTGTGGAAACATTGCCTAAAGTTTGATGAAGAGTCTCCAGCAAAAGCTTTCCCAGCGAGATGTTTTTCCCCTCATGGAGTTGAATCGCCAGAGGTATGAAATCCTGAGTTGTGGTAAAGGATCCTGTGCAAAACAAGAAATGGGAAAGCTAGAGGGTGAGAAAGGCTACATGTTTAGTATCAGAGACATTGTTCGTATCTGTTGTACCCCAAAATTTGCCCTCCCATATTCTTCAAAATTTTGACAAGCATCATCTCAATTTGCTCAAGTCTACTCAAGGGCTACACAGTCAAGCATCCTCCTAAGCCAGTCAAAATTAGGGTTTTGGTTCTTGCAAGGAAGTTGAGGTTTTCAAGGGCTCAATCAAGTCTCATGTGCCCATATACATTGTCAAGTATCCATATGCCAAGTTTCAAGGTTCACAACATCAAGTTGCACAGTCAAAAGCCCTAGTTGCTCCACAATCAACTGTAGAGGTAAAATGGTCGTTTGGCAGTTAAAAGTCAAAAATTTTGGTCAACATCTTATTTTGAGCTCACAATCATCATTTGATCAAGTCTTGACCATGATTCCACAAGCATGGCTCAAAAATCATCAAGATGCAAAAGTTTCCATTTTTGGACAGTTGAAAAGTCAACTGTAAATTGACCAAGGCATAACTTTTTCATGGTTCATCAGAAAAATCCCATCCAATGCTCATTTTGAAGGGGATGACATTTCCTACAACTCATCTTCACATTCCAAGTCCAAGAAATGCTCTCACAAGAAGTTATCAATTTCAACATTATAGGTCATTTTCAAAAGTCAACAAAAAAGGCATTTTAATTCAAAGACCATAACTTGAGATTGGTAAATCCAAATGACATGGTACCAAAGGCATTGGTTAGAGGACTTCAAGACCTTTCCAAAATGTCCAAGAACATGTCCATATGATCAAAATTGAGCAAGATATGCATTGGAGAAGTTGGGAAATTTTTGTGAAATGGCAAAAGTCAACTATCCTTAAAACTTCAATTTTTGACAAAAAGGCCCACTTTCTTCCACTTGATTCAGCCTTGTCATGCCACCCACGTGTCCCATGATTAATTTCAAGACCAAATATTTATTTTTTCATTTTTATTTAATTTTTATGGATTTAATTCATTTTAAATCCATAATAATTCAAATAAATCTAACAAATTAATTGAATGGCATATTTTTGGTTTGAATAACTTTTATGTATGATATGCCAGCTCACAATTTCGTGCTAAGGCTTTTTGTGCACAAAATCTTGATTTTGAACCAAATATGGAAAGCTTTCAATGGTGGTTAAAGAAAAATCTCAAGACATCAATTCCATGGATCATTGGCCCAGCTGCTGACCTAATTCTATTCCCATACATATGCATAACCTAAACCTAAAGCCATTCACGTGTAAAAGCTACTGTAGAGCCATTGCCATATTGAAAAAAATTCAAAGAAAGCTTGAAACTGATCTTCATACTCCAGGCCAATTCAAGGCAACTTAAGGATTCAAACACCTTGTTGGGACACTGAGGAACCTTTTGCAAGCGAAGCCAAGCGCCAGAACTCAAGGAATCGTCCACCACATTCCCACGGTTTTTTTTTTCAGAATCAAAATGCATGATTCATGAGCATTTGATGAGATTTATGGCTTGTTTTGTATTGCTTGCATCCCTATAAAGCTGTTGGTATTACTTAATTGAATTATTATGCAGTGAAACAGAAATCACCATGAATGAAATCTAGGGTTTCCGAGTTCTGGATTTGGGGCTTTCCCATACAAGTAAAATTAGGACTAATGATGCCCATGGTTGAACTCAAGAGATCAAGACGAACCAATCCCAACCCTCGCGAACAATTTATGTTAATCATGGAGCTGTTCGCTATTTTTGACGTTTGCAGGTTGTGGGGGTTAAAAACCCCCGTTATCTAATATATTTTTTGCAGGTTAAGGGAAGAAGATGATGATGTGGTGAAGCGCCATTGGCCCATTCAAAATATGCGCGCTACTTTTCTTTTGTTCAACATATAACGTGTTTATTTTATATTATATTTGTTTCTTGTTATTCTAACAAACGCGTTCAAGTGGTTGAATGGTTGGCCAGGTGTTCTGCAAACGTTGGGACCTGGGTTCGATTCCCAGGTCCCCCAAATTCTTGTTATTATTTTGTTTAAAGTGATTTCATGCAACATGTCCAAAAGCAGTCCCCCATGTGCCTCCAGCGCCCAGATGCCATGTGTCTTTCAACAGCAATCTGTTGTACCCCAAAATTTGCCCTCCCATTTCCTCAACATTTTCTCATCACAAGACCTTTGAAGATTAAGATTCAATTAGGGTTTCCTCTGCTCAGGACTTCTCCTTGCACTGTGGACTCAAATTAGGGTTTGTGTTTGCCTAAGGATGTTTTGACCTAAAATGCCTAAAATGACTTTCATGCTTCATATTGGACTCCCAAGTTTACCTATACCAAGTTTCAAGTCTTGAGTCCAAGTTTTGCCCAGTCAATTGGACAGTTGACCTAGAAATCAACTGCATTGGGGAAAAAGTCAACTGTAGCCAATTGACAGTCAAATCTCATGAAATTTGATCCACATCAACATTATGAACTCCTATGGACCATTTGATCAAGTTTGGATCACAATTCCACAAGAAATTTGATCAGATCACCAAAAGGGCAAAATGGTCATTTTTAGGGTTTTGACTGCACAAAGGCAATTCTTGACTGTTTGACCTAACCAATGGCAAACCAAGCTCACATATGGACTCAAGGACCCCATGGAATTATCTTGACACATTCATCAAGCTCAAAAGATCCCAAGTACACAAGGTTGACAGTTGAATTTCCCAGTCAATTGATCAATTTTGACTGTATACTGAAAAGTCAAACTTTGACTTTTTGGTCAAAATCAAGAGTCAAGATTCATTTTTTCATCAAAACATGCCAAATCATGAAACTTATTCACCAAGAAATCACAAAATGCAAATTAGGGTTTGAAAATGGAATTTTTCATAACTTAGAATTTTTATAAGTTATGAAAAACCCTAATTTTTTCCCAACTTTGCCCCATCTTTTCACCAAGATCCATTTGGATTAAAACAAAAGTCAAAACATGAAAGTTGTAGCTTGTTGCATAATCTACAACTTTGATTCACAAAGTTTTCTCATTTGAAGCTTGTATCTCAAGTTATAATTTTTTGAATAAGGGCACTAAACCATCTTTTAACTTAGTGAAATTTGACCTATTTTGACAAGGTTTTCTACCCTACTTCAAGGCCACTTTTCATACCCTTCCACTTGTAATTTTGATTTGCATTTCAAAGATGGATTGTAGTACACATTCCAAGCTTTCCAAAATGTCCAAGAACTCATCAAACAACCTCATAACTTGAGAGATTCGAATTTCACAAGTTGGCAAAAATTCACTTTTTGTTCTTCATCAAGACATGTTCATAATCTTGCCAATTTGAAATCAATTTGCTTTATGCTTGATTACAGGTCCTTGAACCATTTCATACTCAATAATTTAATGCATATTCAATGTGTTAAGGTGTTGTTCTTTGAGTGCAAGCATTGTATGCAAGATTAATCCTAAACTAGATAAAGTGAAATTTCCATTTTTGAAAAGGTTAACTTTATGTCAAGTTTGTAATCCAACAAGTACATGAAAGATCTGCTTGGCACAAGATTATGTGCATAACACACTGATCAAGAGATGTTTATGCAGCACATTAGGAGGCCCCCTACTAACCTAAAACCACCAACTTGCTTTTGTTGCTTAAGATAGAAGAAAAGTTCATAACTTATGCCATCTCTCATCTCAGCTTAGACACACAACACAAAAGCTATCAAACACATTCCATAGACAAAATCCAAGCTAACACACGAGCCCTTGCCATCTGAAACACTCCCATTGCTCTAATCACCTCAAAACTGCACAAACAGGGGAGCCCCTGCAGTTTGAGTGCAAACTCCCAATCCCTTCGAGCATTTTGATCCAAACCTTTTCCTCTACCTTCCCTACAACATATGCAAGCTAACCATGTCCTAAAATCAGACCTGTAACACCTCCAAGCCACTTCACCATTTTTAATTTTCTGTTTTGCAGTTGGAGTTCACTAGCTCGATTCAGGGAATTTCAAGACAAAGTAGGAATTGGGAAAGCATCCTTACACTTCAAGGAAGCTGTACAAGTCATCATTTCACTCTGAAACATCCTCCATTGCCAAGCTCGATTCCAACTGAACAGGTATATTCATGGAGTTCTATCTCTCTTATTAGGCATTGTTAGCTTTAGGTTTTTGAAGAAAACATGTCACAATCATAGTCCTGAACATGCTCATATGATTAGATTTCATTTATGTTTCGTGTGCTTAGAGAATTTCATGTCTGAACATTGATGAAAAGTTAGGTCAGAAATTGGGGGAGAAGAAATTCTCCCTCATCTTAGAGAGATAGGTCAAGTTATTTATATGGTTGAAACCGTCTCTTCATGCTGAACATTTCTTGTGTTATGAGTTTTTGCTGAAAAGCCAAGAATCAGGAGTTAGACATTGAAGAACAGGGGCGCGCGTTTTTCAAATGTTTGAGCTGGAGGTTGAAGACAATGATCAGTGGGCTGGGCCTGTGTTATTTTGCTTTTCACACCATCTTTTTGATTCACACCCCCCTGGGCCCATTTGCTCATATTTTAACATTTTTGACTTTTTCTTTTTTGATTAACTTTGTTTATTTTTTCTCATGACATTTAAAAATTAAAAATATTTTTTTTCATCATTTCTGTATTTATTTGCATATTTATTTGTTTGTTTCTTTTGTTTGTATATAATATATATATGTACTATTATTAGAATAAATAGAAAATAGTGTAAATACAATTTTTATTTTTGTTTACATTCTGAAAATATTTCACACAAAAATACTCTTTTTATTTATTTTATTAAAATATTAAATAAATATTTATCTTTGTGTATAATACCTATTTAAGGTTTAATATATATATATATATATATATATATATATATATATATATATATATATATATATATATATATATGTTTATTAATATATTTAAGCTAAAACATAAAAAATACTTGAATTTTTCATTTTTATTAATATTTGATACAAAAATACTTTTTTCACAATATACTTCATTTTATTTTATTTTTATAAACAATAAATAAATAGTTGTATTAAATTAGATAATAATACCTTTTCTTTAAAATTAGGGTTTTTTTTGCCCTAAATTCAAAATACTCAAAAAAAATAATACATTTTTATTTTCTTTTCTCTTTTACATAAATAATATTTTCTCTTACATATAAAAACTTTCTTTTTGCATTTCACATATTTATTTAATTTCCATTTAATTATACAATTTATTTACCTTGCAAATATTCAAAATGATGTAATAATTTAGATTTAAATTCTTGTCAATATCCCCCATTTGAACATTTGTACCCCCCTTCCCATATTTGGTTTTGTAATAGCTTAGTAATTTTAATTTCGCACTTTATTGCTTTCTAATGATAACATGTTAGAATTAGGGTTTGTATGCGAAAAAACGATAAAAAATAGTTTGACCTAATACAAGATAAACAAGCATGAAAATGGACACACAAATCACACTTGCACCCCCTAGGGTATTCCACTTGTTGCCTTCAAATAAATGGGCCATATTGTATGTTGAACTTCTTTGGGCAAAGCAAACAGTTTGAATGATCATAGCCCCTCGATAAAACGTTTCAAAACAAACAAAAACAAATGATCAAGTCCCTTAAAGAAAATTGCCCAAAGACATTTAACGCCGTTGCAATTATGGTCTAAACAATGACCCGCGCCTGTCCCTCTCACATCCTAACACAAGGTTGCCCACCAAATACAATGGTGGAGCAAACTTGTTAAAAGGGTTAAAGTATAGCAATGATCTTTTGAGGAATTTAGGAGTAGATAACCTCTTAGTTACTTGAATTAACTTGCAAAACAAAACACTTGCCTAAATCACACATCACTACACTTTCAAAATAAACTTTCAAAAACAAATGAAAACCTTTTCAAAAGACATACATCTTTGTATACATCCCCACATGGATCATTACAAAGGTTGCCACCACATTGGCCTCTTTTCAAAACATTTTCAAACCCACACACTCAAGCACCATTTAAAACAATTGAAAACAAAAGGCAAGTGATCTAAGCAAGTAACTAAGAGCCCATGGATAACCATGGATAGAAAGGGTGCTAATACCTTCCCTTTCTATAATCTACTCCCCGAACCCAAGAAAACATCTCAAAAGGTTTTTTGCTGTGCTTTTTAACCTTTCCTTAGGATAAAATAAAAAGTCGGTGGCGACTCTTGCTAACCGCAACATTTGCGAATACAAACGCAAACCTCAAGTCAGTTCTCCCACCGTATCACAGAACTGGCGACTCTGCTGGGGATAACTTTTAAAAGTGGAGTAACCTTAGGGCTTAGATCACCTTTGTTTTCAATTGTTTGCTTTGTTTGCTTTTATATTTGTGGGCTTTGCATTGGAGTTCATAGATCCTAACCCGGATCTGGGAAATACCCTTTTTTAGGTAGCATAATCTGTGAGGGACCTGTCCGGCGTAGACCGACATGGGTGAAGCAGTGGCTACGTTGGTGTGGCATCTTAGTCTGTACCTATATCCCTTGTGTTGTAACGGGGAGAATATAGGTCTTCTAAGGGGTCATTAAACACCAACCAACCTTAGAACCCTAAATTGACCAACTTGGCTATTAGGACAGTAGCAGTATGCTACACTCATTGAGGCTAAACTCTCGAGATGGTTCTGGCCGCGAGAAAAGATTGCGATGCTGGAGTTATGACCGATTGAGGGTAGCCAATGATTTAAGATCCTCTAGAACCCGGTTACTTTTGATAAGACAGGTTTTAACCAACAAAACCAAAAGAGGGTAATACCTGAAACTCATGCTGGCCTGAAACCTAAGGGTGTCTTGTGTGACTTGTGTGCCTTATTTGCCTATGTGAATACTTGTGGTGTGCTTCATCATAGCATCATGCCATCATACCATTGCATGCATCCTGTATAAAGGACTAACCCATTTCAAAGACAAAAAGGTTTCATCTTTGCTCTGTTTTGTAGGACATCATGGTGCCCGTGCGTAGAAATACTGTCCGGCTCAACTTTGTTCAACCACCAGTTTTACTCAAGGATCTGGTTAGAAGGATTCCAAACACTACCTCATTCATCAGCAGACATGGCTCTCTCCTTGGCTTGATCACTGCAAAATGGGACCAACAACTGATAAGTGTTCTGACCCAGTTTTATGACCCTTTGTATCATTGTTTCACCTTTCAAGACTTCCAGCTGGTTCCTACTCTAGAAGAATTTTCTTATCTGCTTGGGATCCCTGTCTTGGAACAAACTCCATTTACTGGGTTGGAAAAGACTCCTAGGCCTGAAGAGATTGCTGCAATTCTCCCCTTGACCAAGGAAGAGGTATTGTCCAACTGGGAAACTAGAAATGGGATCAAGGGCTTTTTGGTCAAATTTCTGGTTGGCAAGGCTAATGATTTCTGGAATGACTTGGACTTCAAGGCATATGAGGATATTCTAGCTCTTTTGATCTATGGTCTGGTGCTGTTTCCCAACCCTGACACCTTTATCAGTATCCATGTCATAAGGATCTTCATGTCGCGGAATCCGGTACCCACTCTTTTAGGTGATATTCTACAACAACTCTATGCTCGTACTGCTCGAAAACGGGGGACTCCGTGGTGTTGTGCTCCTTTGCTAGTAAGGTGGTTTATTTCGCACCTTCCTAAGTTCGTGCTGAAGAATGAAGAAGGAAAAGGTTGGGCTCGGAGGTTAATGTCTCTCTCTGATATTGACATCACCTGGACTCTCAGAGGTTTGGATGAGGTAGCTGTTATTGACCGTTGCGGAGAATACCCTAATGTCCCGTTGATTGGTATCCAAGGAGGAATCTCTTACAATCCGTGCTTAGCTCTCCGACAGTTTAGAAGAGCCAGAGGAGATGGGCCTCATGAAATGCTGGTTCCGCACTTCCATTTTGAGTTTCAGGCAGACAATGACAAACTACGCCAGGGGTTCATTAAAGCTTGGGACAGAATCCACAAAGCTGACCCACATGAGTTGGGACCAAAGACTTCTCTACCAATGGAGCCCTATTGCAAATGGGTCCGCATCCGTGCTCAGAAGTTGGGTATGCCCTACGAAGCTGTTAGACCTCTCATTCTGGAATCTCCTGATGAAGATGGGGTTCCTCCAACTGTTCTCCCTCCTCAGATACCTACTGATTTTGACACCATGAAGAGATCTTGGGCGCAGCTAAAGGAAGAACGGGATTTCTATAGGGAGAAATTCAACGAGCAGGAACGGAAGATCCAGAGGCTGACTAAGCAATTGGAGGAAGAACGGGTCCTGAACAACTACATCAGCACTGAAAAGAGGAGGCCATGGGAGCATTGATGAGCTTTGATGTTTCCTTTTGTAGTTTTATTTCCTTTTCAGTATTTTTTTCATTCCTGTAATGCCTAAGGGCAAGTTGTTGAACAATTGAAATTTTAATCTAATGAAGTGTGTTTCCCTTTTTGTCTACAAAGTTGAATCTTGTTTGTCTTTGAAAACATAAAGCATACACATTCCATTGCACCATATGCATAGCAGGTACCCTATTTCACAGGTTGCTTAATCTCCTTCGCTGTTTATTTTGAACAGTCATCATGAATCCAGAATCATCCAGTGAGCAAGCAATCAAGGCCCTTCAGGCCCAAAGTGCGCAGTTTCAAGAAATGGTCCTAAGCCTAGCCCAAGGTCAGCAAGAGTTGAAGACTCTACTCCTGAAGAAGAAGAAGAAGAAGAGAACCGCGCTGTTCAACACCGGACGCAGATTTGGGAACACACTCCACAATGAAGCTGATCCAACCACTTCTTCTGCTGAGAAAAACAGTCCCCAAGGGGGAGGAGCTCCTAGTCCCGCAGTCTCCGACAACGAGACGGACTATAATGACGAACAATACCCACCTGCTGCTGACAGATACAAGCAATTGGAGGACCGTTTGAGCGCCATGGAAATTCAGAACGTACCGGGGCTGGATTTCGGAGATTTGGGATTATCTTCTGGAGTAGTAATTTCGCACAAGTTTAAGGCACCTGCCTTCGCCAAGTATGATGGGGTCTCCTGCCCAAAGCTGCATCTGAGGTCGTACGTAAGGAAAATCCAACCTTACACGGCGGATAAGAACCTCTGGATTCACTTCTTCCAAGATAGCCTCTCAGGGTCACAGCTTGAATGGTTCTACCAATTGGATGGAGCCAGCATCTGACATTGGGAAGATTTGGCAACCGCATTCTACAGACAATACCAATACAATTCTGATCTCGCTCCCACGCGTACCCAACTTCAGGGTATGTCTCTAGGGACGGGTGAAGGGTTCAAAGAGTACGCTAAAAAATGGAGAGATTTGGCTGGCAGGGTGCAGCCTCCATTGACTGATTGAGAACTGGTTGATATGTTTCTGGGGACGTTGTCTGGTCCGTTTTTCAATCATTTGGTTGGTAACTCCTCCGCTGGATTTACAGATTTGATATTAACGGGAGAAAGAATTGAAGCTGGCATCAGGTCAGGCAAGATACAGAAGGCTGCCTCTACAAGTGCTGAGAAGAGGCCGTTTAAAAAAGAAGCAAGTGCCGTCTATGGTCCTAGGAGACAAGTCAAGCCCGAAAGTCGCCAAGCCGTCAACGCTTTGGTCATCTCTAAACCTGTTGCTGCTCCTCCGCAGTACAATCAACAAAGAAGTGAAAGGCCCAAGAGGCAGTATACCCGACTGAGTATGACCTTATCTCAAATTCTACCCCAACTGTTATCCACCAACCTGGTGACCCTCAAAGAAGCTCCTAAGGTCGTCAACACTGCGTCTCCTAAGTATAACCCAAATGCCCGGTGTGCTTATCATTCTGATAGTCCCGGGCACACTACTGATGATTGCTGGGCCTTGAGAAACAAAGTGCAAGATCTGATCGACACAAAGGAAATTCAGTTTGAAGTGTCGGAGAGACCAAATGTTGTAACTGCTCCTATGCCCCAGCATAGAGTAAATGCCATCGAAGAAGAAATGTACGCTGTTTCGGTAAATGAAGTTGTCACCCCTCTGAAGACTGTTAAGAAGAACCTACTGCGGGCCGGTTTATTTCCGGGTTGCGGTGAAGGTTGCCTATTCTGTGCTGTTTCCCTATCTGATTGTCCCTTGCTGAGGTTAGGCGTCCAAGGCCTAATGGATAGCAAGGAAATTCTATTCAAAAAGTCTGCTGTTCAGTTGGTTCCGATGAAAGAAGTTTCTGTGATCACCATCTTCAAAAATCCAATCAAGGCTCTCCCGAAGAAGCCTGTTCAAATTATGACTGTTGCACCTATGATTATTACTGTCCCGGGGCCTCTCCCCTACATATCTGATAAAGCTGTCCCCTGGCATTATGGGGCAGACGTGTATGTGAATGGAATTAGACAAGAATTTGACACTAGCGCCAGTATCTGCGATATCACTGGTCCAGCCAAAGTTACCCGCAGTGGCAGGCTCTTCTCACCTGACATTGCGCCGCCCGCTATTCGAAGACCCCTTCTTATAAAACCTACAAGTTTACCTGTTCCTGCTGCTGATCAAGTTGTCTCCCCTGCTGCCGAGTCATCAAATGCTCAGGGCAAAGGGATTGAAGAAGAGCCTGCCCGGATGGAGGCACCGTTACCCGTAAATGCTGAGGCCTCCCGACAAGAAATGGAGGAGATTCTGAAAATAATAAAGAAAAGTGATTTTAATGTTGTCGAGCAGTTGGGGCATACGCCCTCCAAGATCTCCCTGCTCTCCCTATTGCTATGCTCCGAGGCCCATGCTAAGGCCTTGATCTCATTTCTCAAGACGGCCCATGTGCCGCAGGAGACGTCTGCAGTCCAGTTCACTGATTGCATAGCAAATCTGACAGCAGACAATGGCTTGGGATTTTCAGATGCTGACCTGACCGCGAAGGGAAGAGGCCACAATGATGCCCTGCATGTCTCTATTGAATGCAGGGGCACTACTCTGGCACATGTATTGGTGGATACTGGTTCTTCCTTGAATGTTCTACCGAAAAAGGCTTTAGACCGTCTGGATTATGAAGGCCTGGAGTTGAAACCCAGCAATATCATCGTCAGGGCCTTTGACGGTTCCAAAAGGATGGTTCATGGAGAGGTTAACATCCCTATTCGTGTGGGCTCTCAAGTGTTTGACTCTACCTTTTACGTGATGGATATACGTCCATCGTACTCTTGTCTGTTGGGTCGACCTTGGATCCATAAAGCTGGGGCAGTGACCTCCACCTTGCACCAGAAGCTGAAGTATCCCGTCAGGGGGAAAATCGTCACTGTACAAGGAGAAGAGGAGTACATGGTGAGCCATTTGAATTCCTTCAGATACATTGAGATGGATGGGGAGTTTATTGAAACCCCCTTTCAGCATTTCGAGGAAGTACATCCAATTTCAGCAGCAGAGGCAACGGTCGAAGAGAATGTTTCCTTGAAGATGGCTTCCCTAAGGGATGCCCGGGCTGTGGTTCAGAAAGGCGATTGTGCAAATTGGGGTCAGCTTCCTGACTTCACTCAGAAGAACGACAAGTTTGGGCTAGGCTTTACTGCAGAGGCTCAGAAGGCGGTGCGCAAAGAGAGGATCGGAAAGGCTCCGGTGTTTATTTCCAGCTCAAGGGTGAATGCTATCGAGGAGGATGTGGAGGAAGCTGAGTTTGACAGTTGGATCTACCCGACTACCAGCAACGGACCAAGCAACTGGACGACGAAGGATTTTACCCCTATCACATTTGTCACGCAGTAATTAATTTCTTTTGATTTCCAAATTTGTAACAAACAATATGTTAAAACTTTGTTGGCTCGGTGTCCTACCCGGGGCATCGTAGCTCCATTTGTGAGGGCTTTTTGTATGACATTTTCATATATCATCAATCAAAACATTGGACGTTTGTTGCATTTCAAATCTTGTGCTCCTTTCCTTTCTGTGTTATATATATTGCAAAACAGCTATATTTACACACACTCACTTATACAGGTTTCAATCCACCCTGGATCTCACTGGTAACAGCTCTGCTACTGCCAGTTATGACTTCGAAAATCCGATCAACTTGGCCGAAGACGAAGGTGAAGATGATTGCGAAGTACCTGGTGAACTCGCAAGACTGTTACTCCAGGAAGAGAGAGCTATTCAACCACATGAAGAGCCTGTGGAGACAATTAACCTGGGTACTGAGACGGATAGGAAAGAGGTAAAGATTGGTGCCAATCTAGAGCTCAGCGTGAAGCAACGATTGATCCAAATGCTACAAGACTACATGGAGATTTTTGCTTGGTCCTATGAAGATATGCCTGGTTTGGATGCCGACATTGTAGTTCACCATCTGCCAACCAAGGAAGATTGCCCTCCGGTAAAACAAAAAGTCCGACGAATGCGCCCAGAGATGTCTGAAAAGATCAAGGCCGAGGTTATGAAGCAGTTTGATGCCGGGTTCCTTGCAGTGACTTCCTACCCCCAGTGGGTTGCCAATGTGGTACCAGTACCGAAGAAAGACGGTAAAGTCAGAATGTGTGTCGACTACAGGGATTTGAACATGGCCAGCCCCAAGGATGACTTCCCCCTACCTCACATCGATGTCCTTGTTGACAATACAGCTCAACACAAGGTGTTCTCCTTCATGGATGGTTTTTCAGGGTATAATCAGATTAAGATGGCTCCAGAGGATATGGAGAAGACTACCTTTGTGACTCAGTGGGGCACCTTCTGTTATAAGGTCATGCCATTCGGATTGAAAAATGCTGGGGCAACCTATCAACGTGCCATGGTTGCTTTATTTCATGATATGATCCATCATGAGATTGAAGTATATGTTGATGACATGATTGCAAGGTCTCAAACTGAGGAGGAGCACCTTGACCATCTGAGGAAGTTGTTTGACCGACTCAAGTTATACAAGCTAAGGTTGAATCCCAACAAATGCACCTTTGGGGTAAGATCCGGAAAATTGCTAGGTTTCATTGTAAGTGATAAAGGTATTCAGGTGGATCCTGCCAAGGTAAAAGCCATACAAGAGATGCCGACTCCAAGAACAGAGAAAGAAGTCAGAGGCTTCTTGGGACGACTAAATTACATTGCCCGATTCATCTCACATCTAACTGCTACTTGTGAGCCAATCTTCAAATTACTGAAGAAAGATCAAGTAGTACGCTGGAACGATGAATGTCAGGCCGCCTTTGAAAAGATAAAGGAATATCTCCAAGAGCCACCCATTCTTATGCCACCGGTGGAAGGAAGACCTCTGATACTATACTTGACAGTGCTTGATAATTCAATGGGGTGTGTGCTGGGGCAGCATGACGAGTCTGGCCGAAAAGAGCACGCTATTTATTACTTGAGCAAAAAGTTTACCGACTGTGAGTATCGTTACTCACTGCTTGAGAAAACTTGTTGCGCTCTTGTATGGGCTGCTCGCCGGCTGAGACAGTATATGCTGACTCACACTACTTTATTGATTTCAAAGATGGATCCCATCAAGTACATATTTGAAAAGCCCGCTCTGTCTGGAAGAATAGCGAGATGGCAAATGATCTTAACAGAATATGATATCCAGTATACAACTCAGAAAGCAATTAAGGGAAGTGTATTGGCGGATCATTTGGCACACCAACCTGTGGACGATTACCAATCATTGAACTTTGATTTTCCGGACGAAGACATCATGGTGGTAACTGACTGTGAAGTACCTGGACCAGATGAAGGACCTGAGGAAGGATCCCGATGGTGTATGCACTTTGATGGAGCCTCCAATGCTTTGGGTAACGGCGTCGGCGCTGTAATCATATCTCCCAAAGGAACTCATACTCCCCTCACCGCCCGATTATGTTTCAGCTGCACCAACAATATGGCAGAATATGAGGCATGTATCATGGGTTTACAAGCTGCAATCGACTTAAGGATCAAATTTCTAAGTGTCTTCGGAGATTCCGCTCTCGTGATCAATCAGATCAAAGGCGAGTGGGATACGAAACACCCGAATCTTATTCCTTACAAGGAGTATGTGTCGACCTTGCTTCCCCACTTTGAAGAGATAACTTTTGAGCATTTCCCCAGAGAGGAGAATCAGCTAGCGGACGCACTAGCCACGATGTCTTCAATGTTCAAAGTTAAATGGGACAATGAGGCTCCCCGAATCATTATCTGGAAGTTGGATGAACCGGCATACTGTTGCGAGCTCGAGGCTGAGAAGGTTGTTGAAAAACCATGGTATCATGAGGTGAAGAGGTACTTGGAAGCTCAGGAATACCCTGAAGGTGCATCTGTCAATGATAAGAAGTTCATGAGGAGATTTGCTGCAAAATTCTTCCTCAGCAACGGCATTCTCTACAAACGGAATCATGATTCAACTCTGCTACGTTGTGTGGATAAGGCTGAAGCGGAGAAAATCATGATGGAACTGCATGAAGGTACATTTGGAACACATTCCAGTGGACACACCATGGCTAAGAAAATCCTTCGGGAAGGATATTTCTGGTCCACAATGGAAGCCGATTGTTACCAACACTCCCGAACTTGTCATAAATGCCAGATCTATGCTGACAAGGTGCATATCCCTCCGGTTCCTTTGAATGTCCTGACGGCACCTTGGCCTTTCGCAATGTGGGGCATCGATATGATCGGTGAGATCCGACCAACGGCATCCAATGGGCATCGCTTCATCTTAGTGGCGATCGATTACTTCACGAAATGGGTTGAGGCAGCTTCCTATGCCACAGTAACCAAGAGCGTCGTGGCACGTTTCATCCGGCATAATCTGATCTGTCGGTACGGAGTCCCGGAAAGAATCATTACGGACAATGGTACCAATCTCAATAACAAAATGATCACTGAACTCTGTGAACAATTCAAGATACAGCACCACAATTCTTCTCCCTACCGGCCGAAGATGAATGGGGCTGTAGAGGCAGCCAATAAGAATATCAAGAAAATTGTGCAGAAGATGACAGTGACCTATAAAGATTGGCACGAGATGTTACCGTTCGCCCTCCATGGGTACCGTACCTCAGCAAGGACGTCAACCGGGGCAACTCCTTTCTCCTTAGTCTATGGCATGGAGGCAGTCTTGCCAATTGAAATCCAGATCCCCTCTCTCCGGATAATGAAGGATGCAGACCTGAATGAAGATGACTGGATCCAGACTCGACTTGATCAATTAAATCTGATTGACGAAAAGAGGCTCACTGCTATCTGTCATGGTCAAACGTATCAGAAACGGATGATCAGGGCATTTAACAAGAAAGTTAGACCGCAAGAGTATCAGGTTGGGGACCTGGTAATCAAACGCATCATCCTTCCTCAAAGTGATCCCCGGGGCAAATGGACCCCTACTTACGAAGGGCCATTTGTGGTTAAGCGTGTGTTCTCAGGAGGAGCCATGATCCTAACCACCATGGATGGTGACGACCTTCCCCACCCCGCCAATGCAGACATAGTGAAAAAATACTACGCATAAATAAAAGACCCGCTAGGTTGACATACCTAGGCAAAAATAAGGGCTTCCCGGCGAACCAAAAGGGTTCGGGCAAAAATAAGGGATGAAATGAATAAAAAAATCTGTACACCCGGTAAGTCGAAAACCCGAAAGGGCGGCTTGGGCAAAAATGGGTATCCCGGTGGACTGAAAACCCGAAAGGGCGGTCCAGGCAAAAGTTAGGGATAAAAGCGTAACACTATGTCTCATTGGATCACTTCGCATCCAGAATTCGGTATCAACTATCTGGCTCAGATTTCGGCATCGACCAACCAGCTTCATCTTCAACTAGGCAGCAAAGTGATGAGATGTTCGAGGACATAAAGGCAATAGCAGAGTTGGAACCCAATGGGATTGTTCACATAGCTGTTTTGTTCCCTTTTTCAAACTGTAAATTTTATACTATTTGGCGATATCCTCTTACTAGGATGTCAGCCTCTTGTACAAAAAAACGCCTATTCACAGGCAAAGTTTAAATCAATACAAATTCACTTGTCCATACAAATTACCATTGTTTTCCCTTTTTTCTGTTTTGTCTTGCGAAGAACGTCCAATGTTCATTTTTGATATATGCATTTGACATTAAAATTGCTGATTCATAAATGTTTACATATAGAACAAGAGATTAATCACAGGTGACATCAGAAACAGGGGCAATGTGAAGTTGTCTAGTGCAGTCTGGTTGTTCTGTCCGCCGAAGTGCCAAGGTAGATTCAACTGAAGAATGTGACCAAAACATCTCAACTCCCCACAGGGTAAAACAAGATTCAGCAATACTTCTCCCAAGCATAATTGATTCCCCGACAACCTTGAAAGAGCACAACATTCCCCAGTAAATTCTGGAAGCTTATCCCCTGCGGAGCACGGACGTCTCTCCCGAGTTTTATTTAGAGTTATTTCCTCACAAGGACTTATAACTGGGTTATCCTCAGCTAAAAACCACGGAAGACCGCCCTCGGCGAAGTTCCTTCAAATCCCCAGCGGAGTTTACCATCATCCCCAGCGGAATCCATCTTTAAAGTCCTCAACAGGCCTCGCATTAGAACTTCGGCCAAGTATCTCTTCCACAGAACAACTCTCCGGTCGACCGTCAAGGATTTATTTTCCTAAGGCGAAATTACATCCATGAACATTTCATAACTTCATACATCTTGCTTACATACATGGTGAAACGCATATAACATCTCATGTTGAACATCATGATATCATGCATATCATACATCATGACATTGCATACGACTTACGTTTTTGCCTTTTCAGGAAAAAGACAATCCCAAAAATAACTACCTTCAACTGTCACAATTCCAGATTCGATACCTGTATCTAGCCAGGGCACATCTGAGAGTGATCAGTTTCCTGACTCGATTCCTGTATCTAGCCAGGGCACGTCTGAAGATTTCAAAGATTCGATTCCTGTATCCAGCCAGGGCACATCTATCAATTACAACATCTCCAGATTCGATTCCTGTATCCAGCCAGGGCATATCTGTTGACCACATTTCCAGACTCGATTCCTGTATCTAGCCAGGGCACGTCTGAAGAGTTCGCAGATTCGATTCCTGTATCCAGCCAGGGCACATCTATTAACGACTATTCCCAGATTCGACTCCTGTATCCAGCCAGGGCACATCTGTGAGCAACTAACTGTAGATTCGATACCTGTATCTAGCCAGGGCACGTCTGCATAAGGAGACTGAAGATCAAACACCTGTAACAAGCCAGGAAAACATCCTCCTTCCTCAAATACACAAGTTCTCGCTAAGGAATCTCTTAGGCGATCGACACTTCCAAATGGCATCTATAAGCCCATTCCCGACAAGGTTCTGTCACGTCTCCGGATGGCATCCATAAGCCCATCTCCCTATCTACCACCTCTCCAAATGGCATCTATAAGCCCATTCCCGACACCACATCGTTGAGACTCCAGCATGCGAGTGCAAATTTCCGGGCACTCTAGTGTCCAATCTCCTTTTACCCTCGAGTCACGAAAGGCAAACTTGCCAATCTAACTCTTCAGGTTCAAGAAGATTGAACAGGGGCAACTGTTGTACCCCAAAATTTGCCCTCCCATTTCCTCAACATTTTCTCATCACAAGGCCTTTGAAGATTAAGATTCAATTAGGGTTTCCTCTGCTCAGGACTTCTCCTTGCACTGTGGACTCAAATTAGGGTTTGTGTTTGCCTAAGGATGTTTTGACCTAAAATGCCTAAAATGACTTTCATGCTTCATATTGGACTCCCAAGTTTACCTATACCAAGTTTCAAGTCTTGAGTCCAAGTTTTGCCCAGTCAATTGGACAGTTGACCTAGAAATCAACTGCATTGGGGAAAAAGTCAACTGTAGCCAATTGACAGTCAAATCTCATGAAATTTGATCCACATCAACATTATGAACTCCTATGGACCATTTGATCAAGTTTGGATCACAATTCCACAAGAAATTTGATCAGATCACCAAAAGGGCAAAATGGTCATTTTTAGGGTTTTGACTGCACAAAGGCAATTCTTGACTGTTTGACCTAACCAATGGCAAACCAAGCTCACATATGGACTCAAGGACCCCATGGAATTATCTTGACACATTCATCAAGCTCAAAAGATCCCAAGTACACAAGGTTGACAGTTGAATTTCCCAGTCAATTGATCAATTTTGACTGTATACTGAAAAGTCAAACTTTGACTTTTTGGTCAAAATCAAGAGTCAAGATTCATTTTTTCATCAAAACATGCCAAATCATGAAACTTATTCACCAAGAAATCACAAAATGCAAATTAGGGTTTGAAAATGGAATTTTTCATAACTTAGAATTTTTCTAAGTTATGAAAAACCCTAATTTTTTCCCAACTTTGCCCCATCTTTTCACCAAGATCCATTTGGATTCAAACAAAAGTCAAAACATGAAAGTTGTAGCTTGTTGCATAATCTACAACTTTGATTCACAAAGTTTTCTCATTTGAAGCTTGTATCTCAAGTTATAATTTTTTTGAATAAGGGCACTAAACCATCTTTTAACTTAGTGAAATTTGACCTATTTTGACAAGGTTTTCTACCCTACTTCAAGGCCACTTTTCATACCCTTCCACTTGGAATTTTGATTTTCATTTCAAAGATGGATTGTAGTACACATTCCAAGCTTTCCAAAATGTCCAAGAACTCATCAAACAACCTCATAACTTGAGAGATTCGAATTTCACAAGTTGGCAAAAATTCACTTTTTGTTCTTCATCAAGACATGTTCATAATCTTGCCAATTTGAAATCAGTTTGCTTTATGCTTGATTACAGGTCCTTGAACCATTTCATACTCAATAATTTAATGCATATTCAATGTGTTAAGGTGTTGTTCTTTGAGTGCAAGCATTGTATGCAAGATTAATCCTAAACTAGATAAAGTGAAATTTCCATTTTTGAAAAGGTTAACTTTATGTCAAGTTTGTAATCCAACAAGTACATGAAAGATCTGCTTGGCACAAGATTATGTGCATAACACACTGATCAAGAGATGTTTATGCAGCACATTAGGAGGCCCCCTACTAACCTAAAACCACCAACTTGCTTTTGTTGCTTAAGATAGAAGAAAAGTCCATAACTTATGCCATCTCTCATCTCAGCTTAGACACACAACACAAAAGCTATCAAACACATTCCATAGACAAAATCCAAGCTAACACACGAGCCCTTGCCATCTGAAACACTCCCATTGCTCTAATCACCTCAAAACTGCACAAACAGGGGAGCCCCTGCAGTTTGAGTGCAAACTCCCAATCCCTTCGAGCATTTTGATCCAAACCTTTTCCTCTACCTTCCCTACAACATATGCAAGCTAACCATGTCCTAAAATCAGACCTGTAACACCTCCAAGCCACTTCACCATTTTTAATTTTTTGTTTTGCAGTTGGAGTTCACTAGCTCGATTCAGGGAATTTCAAGACAAAGTAGGAATTGGGAAAGCATCCTTACACTTCAAGGAAGCTGTACAAGTCATCATTTCACTCTGAAACATCCTCCATTGCCAAGCTCGATTCCAACTGAACAGGTATATTCATGGAGTTCTATCTCTCTTATTAGGCATTGTTAGCTTTAGGTTTTTGAAGAAAACATGTCACAATCATAGTCCTGAACATGCTCATATGATTAGATTTCATTTATGTTTCGTGTGCTTAGAGAATTTCATGTCTGAACATTGATGAAAAGTTAGGTCAGAAATTGGGGGAGGAGAAATTCTCCCTCATCTTAGAGAGATAGGTCAAGTTATTTATATGGTTGAAACCGTCTCTTCATGCTGAACATTTCTTGTGTTATGAGTTTTTGCTGAAAAGCCAAGAATCAGGAGTTAGACATTGAAGAACAAGGGCGCGCGTTTTTCAAATGTTTGAGCTGGAGGTTGAAGACAATGATCAGTGGGCTGGGCCTGTGTTATTTTGCTTTTCACACCATCTTTTTGATTCACACCCCCCTGGGCCCATTTGCTCATATTTTAACATTTTTGACTTTTTCTTTTCTGATTAACTTTGTTTATTTTTTCTCATGACATTTAAAAATTAAAAATATTTTTTTTCATCATTTCTGTATTTATTTGCATATTTATTTGTTTGTTTCTTTTGTTTGTATATAATATATATATGTACTATTATTAGAATAAATAGAAAATAGTGTAAATACAATTTTTATTTTTGTTTACATTCTGAAAATATTTCACACAAAAATACTCTTTTTATTTATTTTATTAAAATATTAAATAAATATTTATCTTTGTGTATAATACCTATTTAAGGTTTAATATATATATATATATATATATATATATATATATATATATATATATATATATATATATATATATATATATATATATATATATATATATATATATATATATATATATATATATATATATATATATATATATATATATATATATATATATATATATATATATATATATATATATGTTTATTAATATATTTAAGCTAAAACATAAAAAATACTTGAATTTTTCATTTTTATTAATATTTGATACAAAAATACTTTTTTCACAATATACTTCATTTTATTTTATTTTTATAAACAATAAATAAATAGTTGTATTAAATTAGATAATAATACCTTTTCTTTAAAATTAGGGTTTTTTTTGCCCTAAATTCAAAATACTCAAAAAAAATAATACATTTTTATTTTCTTTTCTCTTTTACATAAATAATATTTTCTCTTACATATAAAAACTTTCTTTTTGCATTTCACATATTTATTTAATTTCCATTTAATTATGCAATTTATTTACCTTGCAAATATTCAAAATGATGTAATAATTTAGATTTAAATTCTTGTCAATATCCCCCATTTGAACATTTATACCCCCCTTCCCATATTTGGTTTTGTAATAGCTTAGTAATTTTAATTTCGCACTTTATTGCTTTCTAATGATAACATGTTAGAATTAGGGTTTGTATGCGAAAAAACGATAAAAAATAGTTTGACCTAATACAAGATAAACAAGCATGAAAATGGACACACAAATCACACTTGCACCCCCTAGGGTATTCCACTTGTTGCCTTCAAATAAATGGGCCATATTGTATGTTGAACTTCTTTGGGCAAAGCAAACAGTTTGAATGATCATAGCCCCTCGATAAAACTTTTCAAAACAAACAAAAACAAATGATCAAGTCCCTTAAAGAAAATTGCCCAAAGACATTTAACGCCGTTGCAATTATGGTCTAAACGATGACCCGCGCCTGTCCCTCTCACATCCTAACACAAGGTTGCCCACCAAATACAATGGTGGAGCAAACTTGTTAAAAGGGTTAAAGTATAGCCATGATCTTTTGAGGAATTTAGGAGTAGATAACCTCTTAGTTACTTGAATTAACTTGCAAAACAAAACACTTGCCTAAATCACACATCACTACACTTTCAAAATAAACTTTCAAAAACAAATGAAAACCTTTTCAAAAGACATACATCTTTGTATACATCCCCACATGGATCATTACAAAGGTTGCCACCACATTGGCCTCTTTTCAAAACATTTTCAAACCCACACACTCAAGCACCATTTAAAACAATTGAAAACAAAAGGCAAGTGATCTAAGCAAGTAACTAAGAGCCCATGGATAACCATGGATAGAAAGGGTGATAATACCTTCCCTTTCTATAATCTACTCCCCGAACCCAAGAAAACATCTCAAAAGGTTTTTTGCTGTGCTTTTTAACCTTTCCTTAGGATAAAATAAAAAGTCGGTGGCGACTCTTGCTAACCGCAACATTTGCGAATACAAACGCAAACCTCAAGTCAGTTCTCCCACCGTATCACACAATCCAATGGCTATGAAGCACTGAACACCATGTTCCCAGTCAATGCTTCCACACCTGATCCAGAAGTCAACGCAGGCTTGGCAATCAATGGGCCTGGAAATTTCTAAGCAAACTCTCAATTTTGGCCCAAACCCCCCTGGGTTTGCATTTTTATTCTTGTCATTTTTATCTTTCATTTGCCTCATTTTATTTTTTTTATTCTTTTAACTATTAACTAAATAATTATTTTTTCCATAAAATTCAGAAAAAACAAAAAAAAACATTTTTATTATTTATTAACTTATTTTGTAAATAAATTCTAAATATCATTAACTTAGTTTAATTAGAATAATTTTAATCTTTTTTTTCATAATAAATAAAAACAAATTTAGACTTAGGCTTTTCTTTTGACATTTTTAATTCCTTTTTTATTTTATTTCATTAAAACATAAAAAACACAAAAATATTTTTCTTTTAATTAAATTAATTAATTAGTAATTAGGCTTAATTTCATTTAATTACAAAAAAAGGACAAATTCAATTCTTTCTCAAAAAAGGGTCAACATCCTAAAGACGTCCCGATTCAATCTTTCGCGCGTATTTATTTTTTAATTCATTATTTTGTATCTGCTCATGAAATGTAATAATTAATTAGAACTTTATCGCTTTCTTTTAAATTCTCGCACTTATTTTTCAAAACGGGTTTTTATTTTTGGCGATGTATAGACCCGCGCCTTGTAATAGCTAGATTTACCTTTCCGCACTTTATTTCCCGCAAATCATTTAACTGTTAATATGCCTGCAAGAATGTATGAAAAATAAAACCAATTCGTAGCTCACAAATAACATGTAAAGAGAATTTAACTGAAAAAACAATACACATGCACATGCCACTCTTAGGGTACGCCTCACTGGTTGCCTCGACGTGGTCGTCAAGTATAGGGTGTCTTAGAGGTCACCCTCCTGTCTAAGATCCAGTTGCCTCGAAACGGTTGCCTCGGATAAAAAGGATCTAGGACATTAGGGTTACCGCTAAGGTATCCTACCATTGCTTTGGTGACCACACATGTCCCTTAATCGAATTGACCCGAATAACTCCAACGATGGTGCTACCTACCTCTCAATGGTGGGATAGCACTGTCTAAAGGACTCTTACACAGCTTAATTCCTTAGAGTAGGTAGATTTCTCCTAAGTACTTGCTCTTTTCAAAAACAAACAAAACACTCTTTTCACACTGACACTTTCTAAAAGTTTTCAAACAAATTTTTCATACACTCTTGAGGACAGATACAAGAGTTACTTAGAAATTTTTCAAACGAAACTTTTTCAAAACCCACACACATTTGAAAAGCAAACAACTTTTGAAAACATAAGAGCAAGTACCTAAGAGCCCGTGGATAACCATGGATAGAAAGGGTGCTAATACCTTCCCTTTCTATAAATCTACCTCCCGAACCGAGAGACATCTCAAATAAGGAATTTTGATGTGCTTTTGTCCTTTCCATGTTGGAGAATATAAAAGACGGTGGCGACTCTTGCTTACCGCGACATTTCGCGAACCAGCTTAAAAAACAATCAGTTCTATTTCCATCGATCACAGTATCCACAAGGTAATGATCAATAATGTAGCTGGAAAAATATGATTGGTCAAAGGAAAATGTGTGTTTTGTCGATACAAATGGGTTAAAAGTCATATCTAACGGGGAAAGCCCATTGATGGCTGCCATGTCAAACTTGGTAGGTGTCAACATCCCACAAGTAAGTTGGAAAGTGTTAGTCGAACTTTCCCAAAAGAAAAGTGAGCGAGAATAAAGTTGGGATCAATTATATGGGAGTTCCATGAAATTTGAATTACGTCGAAGATACCAAGTTTTTCCCATTGAGATTTCTATTGTTCTTGAACTCTATCAAGCCAAGCAAGGTATGTTGTATTACCAGGAGTGGGTATGGAGGTAAAAAATCCGGTATCAGAGACCATAAACCTAACGTCAATGGGTTGTGTATGGTTGAAAGCAGAAGGGATAGCAGGAAGAAAATAGGGAAAGTATTGATTGACGATTTTAGGATACGTATCTTGGGCTGGATACGGCCCATGGAAAGCAAAGAGTCTCTTTGCAAAAACAAAAGGAATTAGCATTTGATGTTGCCATGCTTGGATATTGGATTCCACTTTAGATGGAGGACCTGGGACGTAGTTCAAACTTTGTTTCCCAAAAATTGAGAAAGCTATGGGGTTGTTACCGGTGTTGAAGGGAGTTCCAGATGGAGAAGCCATAATGAAAGCGGAGTAAGGTTCCTCAAGATTTTTGTAAGTTGCAGAATTGTGAAATTGAAGCAGGAGGAGAGAAGAAAGCAAATAAGTGCTTTGAAAGTCTATTTAAAGGAAAACATAACTGTTGGGAGTAAAACAGATGTCACTTAAAAAGCACGAGTAGGCCAAAAGAAGTGGAAAAGTTAATGGAGTTGTTTAAAAACCCATGCCCTAAAACCTAGGAGTAATCATGATAAGTGATTGAAGTGACATGGGGAACTGTTGCGCAAAAAATAGTCATGATTATGCATGACGTCATCCCAAAGAAGCATGTAGTCGAAAACGTAAAAGAGAAAACACCAGAGTTCTCCCATCAATAAGGCCCCGTCGAACATGGCGTTTTGGGGGGAAATTTGTTGACAAGAAATTTTTGACTAGGGAAATAGGCATTTAAGAAGTGTGTTTAAAGATCTAAAAAGGCATAAGTTTCATAAAAAACAACAAGATATGTTGAGCAATAGAAAGGACATCGACCAAGGGAGCTAGTCGACGAGGACATGAGGTTCATAGGCAGCTGTCGACAAAATCAGAGGTTGACGAAGCAAGGATTCATATTTGCGGGAACGGTTATCATCATGCAAGCTACTGAGAAAGTGGAAATATTTAAAACAATTTTCCATGAAGCCCAACGTGGGCTAGTAACCGTCGACGATCACATTACTTATAATTTCTATTTAAGAAAATGTTTATGTTTGCGTTAGAGGTCGCATTTCTTCATATTTAGAGCATTACCCTCAAAGTACCTGTATCTAAGAGAGAAACGAGTTTCAGGCTTAATAATGTATGAATGCTTCCACCTTTAAATTCATAGCAATGTCCAATTTTTACTTTGAAATTACAAGTCTTGTCTTTAATTTCCTTTACTTTGCAATTGTCTCTTACTTTTTCCCCTTTTATCCAATATCAACCAGTTTCAATCCAAAAATACTCAAAACACTAAGTCTAGGATTATTATAGTCAATTCTGCAAGTAACCTTTAATAAGAGGCTAGCGATTTTTTCATGGAGAAACACTATGATGAGGTGTTTACACCTGTATCTAGAATAGAATCCATATGGCTGGTTGTTGGTATTGTGAATAGTAATAATTAGTCTATTTATCAAATAGATGTGAAATATGCGTTTTTGAATGATCTACTGGAGGAGGAAGTTTATGTAGAACAACCCCCATGGTTTTGTTATGATAAATCAAGAGGGGAGGGTCTACAAATTGAAGAATACACTTAATGGTTTGAAACAAACTCCTAGAGGTTGGAACAAACGCATTGATGGTTTCCTAGTTGATGTTGGCTTCAAGAAGTATTTCCGAACATGGTGTCTATATGAAAACGGATGCAAGCATAAATGTGATCATATTTTGCATATATGTGGACGACTTATTGATCACAGACAACAATAAAGTGAGTATTTCTAAGTTTAAGAGTGAACTTATGAAGGAGTTTGAAATGAGTGACCTTGGAATTATGACTTACTTTCTTGGCATAGAGTTCCACTAGTCAAAATTGAGATTGCTCATGTATCAAAGAAAGTATGCTCTTGAGATTTTGAAAAGGTGTGATATGGAGCATTGTAATGCTGCCAATACACATGTTGAAGCAAGGTTACAGCTGTCCAAAAGTGATGATACGCAGAATGTGGATCTAATGCAATATAGGAGGTTGATTGAATCATTATGTTACATGTATAATACGCAACCAGATTTTGCATTTAGTATCAGTATTGCGAGTAGATTCATGGAGAGACCAAAGGTGTCTCACTTGGAAGTAGTTAAGAGGATCATAAGATACACCAAAGTAACTCTTGTATGTAGAATTCTCTTTCCCGCAGCTGACACATGCAGAAAGTTACTCGGTTACACGAATTCTAATTGGTACAGAGATAAGTATGATCGAAAGTCTATGACTGGTTTTTTTTTATGTTCAGATGAGCTTAAATCTCTTGGTGTTCTAAAAATAAAGCTTTGGTGGCACTCTCTTCTTGTGAGATCGAGTATATCCTTGCATCGTTGTGTGTGTGTCAGGTTGTGTGGCTTATGAATCTGCTGGAAGAGTTGGGCAGCAAGGTTGAAGAATTTGTCACACTCTTGGTTGATAATGTTTCGGCCATTAATCTTGCTAAGAATCCCATTGCACATGGAAGGAGAATGCATATTGAGATAAGGTTTCATTACTTGAGGGATCTGGTGTGTGCAGGCCAGCTGAGATTAGGATATTGTCAAAGAGAAGAAAAAGTTACAGATTTGTTAACGAAAGGTGTTGTGGTGATCAAGAAGCTTGTGATGAGTTTGGGCATGAAGAACTTGGAGAATTTGAATTAAGGTGGTGTATTGGAAGTCCTTAATAATTTAAATTCTTTGTAGAAGCTTCTGGGATCGTTTTGTTGAAGACAACTTATTAAAAAGATACTTCTGAAAATCTAGAAAAACAAAGTGTCGAAGAGGAAATCGTTTACCTAGTTTGGGGAAATCGATTTTCACGGATTATTTCAGTTTTCCAATTCAGTTTTTAGTTGGGGAAATCGATTACCCCCTTTTGGGAAATCGATTTCCTCCCCGTTTGAGCTTGTTTTTTGTTCCAAGGTGTATGTTTGTATCCTATAAGTACTCTCTCATATAATGTTTGATAAACTAATTCCATTATAACATTTTTTCCTCAATTACTCTCTCTCTCTCTCTCTCTCTCTCTCTCTCTCTCTCTCCGTATTCACTTCATCTTCTCAAATTAACCACATTTCACCATTGATTCACCATACAAGCTTTGTGATTAATCCAACAACTCTTCATATTTAATTGATTCCTTTTGTTAACTAATCGGGTTTTTCATTTTCTAAATCATGATTTGGTGAGATTAAAAGAAGATCAAAAGGTACAAGCTTGTTTTATCTTCTATTGATTAATTTTTCTAATTGTTGTTTAGCCTGTTCTTCTCCACCTGCTTCGATTTTGTATGTTGTTTATCATGTTCTTCCTCATCACATATATATATATATATATATATATATATGTGTTGGAATATGTCCATGTTCCAATATATTGAATTTAAAAATTTCTCAAGTCCCACATTGTTAGAATATCTTTTTGGTTGAAAAAAACCATTTAGTCCCACATTGCTCATGTGAGAAATATTAACTATATTACTTCACTATATAAGGAGTGCATATGTTTTATTCCAAAACACACAAAAAACTATTCTATTAGTTTTTCCTTCTTCACTCTCATAACTCTGCGTCTCTCGAATTGTCGAAGCGCCATCTTATTCCCCTTTCTTGCTACTCGTTGAATTTTCCGAGTATTTTCTTGAATTCTCTTTAGAGAATTATGTTAGTTTCTCCTCATTTGAGTTGAGAAATTTTCAAGTTTAATCTTTTGAATTCTCTTTGGAGAATTATTTGAATCTCTCTTTGTTAGAGAAATTATTATGAGTGGTCAAATGACCATTATTATATTCTCTTTGGAGAATTATTTGAGTTTCTTTTTGTTTGAGAAATTATTATGACTGGTCTTTGTACCAGATACTACGAGTGGTGTTGATACCATATTTGAATGGTCTTATACCATCAGAGGATGTATTTCTAGACCGATTATCTATCATGCAAGTAGTAATCATACAGTATAGAACTGGGTTGTTTTATCCTGGAGGCGGCGCGGTAGTTCGACTGCTTTGCATGATTTTGAGCAGTGCCGCGAAACGTCTTAAAGAGAGCGACCTAGTCCGCGACTCAACCTGGTAATTTCTTCGGTGGCAAATATTTCAAAATCCAAAACCAACAATTTTAAGACGTTTCAAACTGCCACGGCTACCGAAGAAATTATTGGTTCTTTTGCGGATATTATCGTTGAGAAATCGTTCATGTTTGAGAGAAGTCACTTCAAACGTTGGCAACAAAAGATGAAGTTCTTAATGTTGAAAAAAGTTGATAACATTTTGATCGATGACACTTTGTTTCTCCTTCTGGATCAATCGAACAAACTAACGGTAGTAAATCTGGAGATTTAGAGGAACACTTAATAGTGTTGAAGTTGAATCTGCTGCACAGATTAAAGCGAATGATTTACAGCATAGTAAAGAAATCACCTTATAGAGAGAGAATGAAAATCTCTATGAAATCATATTTTGAATAGACTTGCAGATGATCTGTATGATAATTACAGTTGATGTGATACTGCAAAACAAGATTGAAAGACTCAGAAAAAGAAGTATGACGTAGAAGCTGGAGCAAAGAAGTATGTTGTTAGCTGCTACTTCAAGTATCAAATGCAAAGATGTAAGATCGATGGAGGCTCAATATTACGAACTTTATAAGACTGCTTAAAAGATCATCACAAAAGGTATGTGTTTAAATGATCAATTTAAAAATTGGTTTTATTATTGACAAACTACCCCATAGTTTGAATGTTTAAAAAAAACAAAAAGGGAATCTTAGAGACAATATCAAAAAGAAAAAGTCTTGGTTGTTTCAAACAACAAAAAGAAATTCGGTGTAGTTCTGAAGCCATTTGGAAAATGATTAAAGAATCAGAACCACAATATTGCGAACCGAATTAAGAATGAGAATCCTTCTATGATCCCAATAGCTCCAACTAGGCAACAACCACCACCTAAAAGAAATGACGTTGGTTTCTCTTTGTTTTAACTATGGAAAATCAAGTCATATGACTAAGAAATGTAGAAGTAAGGTTGAACTTGGTGTTGTCCCTAATACACAGGTCAACCTGACTAATGGGCAATTTATTGCTATGATCATTGAAATCAACATGGTTGATAGATATATTGGTTGGTGGATAGACACATGTGTCTCTCGTTGTGTCTACTATGATCGTGTTATGTTTAAACATACACGAATACTAAAGATAAGAAAGTGTTGATGGGAGATGGCCAGACCATGAATGTTGCTGGAATTGTAGACATGGAGCTAAATTTCACCTTCAAAAAGACTTTAATCTTAAAGAACGTTATGCAGGTTCCTAAGATTAGAAAGAATATTGTTTCTGGTTTTCTTTTAAATAAGACATGGTTTAGTTAGTCTGTTGGGGTAAATTTGTACGCCATTACGAAGAATGAAGTTTATATGTTTAAAATTTTTGTAAAGAATTTGAGAATGATATAATAAGAATTTACAGTGATAGATAGACTATATGATTCTAGTTTATTAATGAATTTTATACATGGAATTGTACATGAAACGAATGCACCATACTATCTTGCAATGAATAGTAAAACAGAAAGAAATAATAGAACTCTTACCTAACTTCTTGTTGCAATTATGATGAATTCTGGTGCTGCACCTCACTGGTGGGGGGAAATTTTGTTGACTGTTTGCTATGTCCTGAATAGAGTCCCCAAGTCAAAATGTGAGATCTCTCCTTATGAGATATTAAATAAAAGACAACCAAACTTGTCTTATTTGAGAACTTGGGGTTGTCTGACTTACGTTAGAATTCCGGATTTGAAACGAGTTAAACTCGCTAGTAGAGCATATGAATGGGTTTTCATTCGGTATGCAGCAAACAATAAAGCATATAGGTTTTATGACCTAAAGGAAAAAGTGATCATAGAATCAACTGATGTTGAATTCTATGAAGACAAATTTCCTTTCAAATTGAGAAATAGTGGGGGCACACAATCGAGTCACATTCATGTGATAAGAAGCATAGAAAGCAACGACAATGTAGAAACAAAACTTCAACGAAGTAAACGAGTAAGAGTTGCTAAAGACTATAGGCCTGATTATGCGGCTTATAACGTAGAAGAAGATCCAATGAATCTTCAAGAAGCATTGTCATCTCTGGATGTTTAGTTATGGCAAGAAGCTATCAGTGATGAGATATAATCTCTAGAATCTAACAAGACCTGACACTTAGTAGACTTACCTCCTGGTTGCAAACCAATCGGTTGTAAATGGGTTTTGAAAAAGAAACTAAAACCTGATGGAACTATTGATAAATACAAGGTTCGCCTTGTTTCCAAGGGTTTTAGACAAAGAGAAAATATAGATTTCTTCGACACCTTTTCTCCTGTCACTAGAATTACATCCATTAGGGTACTTATTTCAATAGCTGCTATTTATAACTTAATAGTACACCAAATGGATGTTAAAACAACTTTTTTAAATGGTGACGTAGAATAAGAAATCTATATGAAACAACCGGAAGGGTTTGTGATCTATGGATAAGAAAACAAGGTACGTAAGTAGATAAGTCTTTGTGTGGGCTAAAACAAGCTCCAAAGCAATGGCATGTAAAGTTTGATAACTTAATGATATCGAATGTGTGTGTACAAAGTGAATGAAAGTGACAAATACGTTTATTACAATTTGAGAATTGTATTTGCACTATTATATGTCTATATGTAGACGATCTATCCATATTTGGATCAAACATTCAGGCCATTAATGATATGAAATCATTGTTGTGCAACAACTTTGATATGAAAGACCTCGAAGAAGTGAGTGTGATTCTTGGTATCAAGATCACAAAATCCGAGCAAGAAATTTCTTTGGATAAATCACAATATGTGAAAAAGATCTTAAATAAATATAATTACTTTGACAGTAAACCTGTGAGCACACCAAATGATCCAAGCATGAAGTTGTTTAAGAACGCTGGTGAAAGTGTTAGACAAACAGAACATGCGAGCATCATTGGAAGTCTTAGGTATTCCATTGATTGTACTAAACCTGACATTGCATATGTCGTGGGATTGTTGTGCGAGTTTACTAGTAGACCGAGTAATGAACATTGGCAAGCTATTGAGCGAGTCATACGGTACCTTAAAAGGACCATGAATCTCGGTTTACATTACCAGAGATTTCCTATTGTATCTGAAGGATACAATGATGCAGATTGGAATACCTTATCGGTTGATTCCAAAGAAACTAGTGGCTATGTATTCAACATAGCTAGAGGAGTTGTATCTTGGAAATCAAAGAAACATAATATCCTGAGAATATAGCATTAGAGATTGCTAGTGAAGAAGCAAGTTGGTTAAGATGCTTGCTAACTGAGTTTCCCTTATGGGAAAAACATATGTCAGTTATCTTGATCCACTGCGATAGTACCGTAGCTATTGCAAAATTGAGAACCGTTATTATAATGGTAAAAGACGTCAAATAAGAAGAAAGCACAACATTGTTAGAGATTGTATCTCTAAAGGAGCTATAAGAGTGGATCATGTACGCACTGATGAAAATTTAGCAGATCCTTTGACGAAAGGATTAGCTAGAGAGAAAGTCTATAATACATCATATAAGATGAGACTAATGCCTATAGGAAAATGAATTGCTCATGATGGTAACCCGACTTAAATGATTGGAGATCCCAAGAAATAGGTTCAATGGGTAATAACAAGTTATGAGTAATATGAGATGATCATGCAAGTAAAGCATGAATCCTGAAGTAATAAGAGGATGAGATAATAAAAACTCTTAATGAGATCTATACTCTGTATGAGGGATTACCTAGGCTACAAGAGTACTCTTGATAGACTCACCTATGTGATTGTGGAACTTAGGCCGGTTCCTATAGAATTTCAAGGCAGAATTCCTAGAGCCTTCATTAAACTGGGATACACGTGCAGGGCCATTAAAGTACGGGCTATTAGAATACACCTTAAGAAAAGGTTGTGTGCGGGTTTGATGTCTGAGATAGAGTTCAAGACATTTGTGTCACTCTTGTTGAATTGGAATCCTACTTGCTATGCAAAGGTTCAAGTCGTAGACACCTTTATTTATGCACAATCTTAGAAACGTTTGACGTTACTTCTAAAATCAATTTTTTAAATTCAAGTGGGGGATTGTTGGAACATGTCCATGTTCCAATATATTGAATTTAAAAATTTCTCAAGTCCCACATTGTTAGAATATCTTTTTGGTTGAAAAAAATCATTTAGTCCCACATTGCTCATGTGAGAAATATTAACTATATTACTTCACTATATAAGGAGTGCATATGTTTTATTCCAAAACACATAAAAAACTATTCTATTAGTTTTCCTTCTTCACTCTCATAACTCTGTGTCTCTCGAATTGTCGAAGCGCCATCTTCTTCCCCTTTCTTGCTACTAGTTGAATTTTCCGAGGATTTTCTTGAATTCTCTTTAGAGAATTATGTTAATTTCTCCTCATTTGAGTTGAGAAATTTTCAAGTTTAATCTTTTGAATTCTCTTTGGAGAATTATTTGAATTTCTCTTTGTTAGAGAAATTATTATGAGTGGTCAAATGATCATTATTATATTCTCTTTGGAGAATTATTTGAGTTTCTTTTTGTTTAAGAAATTATTATGAGTGGTCAAATGACCATTATTATATTCTCTTTGGAGAATTATTTGAGTTTCTTTTTGTTTGAGAAATTATTATGACTGATCTTTGTACCAGATACTACGAGTGGTGTTGATACCATATTTGAATGGTCTTGTACCATCAGATGATGTATTTCTAGACCGATTATCTATCATGCAAGTAGTAATCATACAGTATAGAACTGAACTGTTTTATTCTGGAGGTGGCGCGGTAGTTCGACTGCTTTGCATAATTTTGAGCAATAACCTGATAATTTTTTCGGTGACAAATATTTCAAAATCTAAAACCAACCATATATATATAACTTTCCTTTTGATTTCAATATTGCCATTGGTTTTATTCAATTTCTTTTGGTTTTAGCTTTGTTATTTAACGTGTGTTCCTCCTCATCTAATTCATTGTGTTATTCTTTTTGTTATTTCTCTTCATCTTCAAATTGTTTTCATTAATCATTTACTTTTGTTTGGTTGTTATTTAGCACATATATGTAGACGGTATGATCAATCAATCAATTTCGTTTTTTTCTCCTTTTCGGTTCATATAAGCTTTTTTTTTTTTATTCTTCTCATAATTTATTCATTTATGAAATTGAATTCATTTTTATGTATGCCAAAAAGTCATACCTTCTCAAATTTTCAATTTGAGATTTATTTTCTATTTATGTCGTCTTTGTTGTTTTTTTTCCTTCTATTATTCTAAAATTCTCAATTCAGTTCTGTTAGCTGTCATACAACCAGATGGAATTTTCAATTTAAAAAGTAAAGCTTTTTTATTATTTTTTTTCTAATGTATCTATTTTCAATTCTGAAATTGTTTCCAGTTATAAAGTTGGATTTGTTTTCATTTATGTTACAAACTCTTATAGAGGATGTTAATTTTCACTCCTCAGTGGGGATTTCATAGAGCTTTAAAGATAGAGAATTTTCTTTCGTGGGAACGTGTGGAATAAAGTTCTTTCGAAAATACTTTAGAATGAAGATGATGAATATATCTCTCGTAGAGTCTCTGTCCTGCACTAAAATTCCATAATATCATTAATTAATATATAATTTAACATTTTTATATAAGTTTATTTATCATTTCAAATAATTTATTTTATAAACAAATGTAAAATACATATGTTATGTAATGTTATTAAAAGAGTGACATTTAAATGACTATTTTAATTGTTTTTAAAATTTGAAAATTTTGTGTTTGTGAATCTCAAGATTAAATATTATTAAAATAATATATTTATCGTAGATGATTAATTTATTAATTTTCTGTGGTTAGTTTTTGATTTTTTTTCTACTAATTTAATTAAAAATATATATTTATAAATATCCGCAGAAACCGTAGAGATCCGTGAAGATGGGGATGAGAGACAAAATTATCCTGTGACGAAAATTCAATATGAGAATGGAAAATAAATTTGAAGACATAAATTGAGATGAAAATGTATACTCTACTTTTACTCCGTTCTATTGACATCCCTACTCATATTTTTTTTTCTCAATTTTATTTATAAACAATCATTTGAGATATGTTCTCTGTAAATGATAAATTTGCAAATACTTATATGTTACTGCAATTCATTTCAGTTCAAAAGGTAAAAAAAAAAAGTTATTATTATTATTATAATAGATTTGTTTTGAATTCTGAAATTGTTGGCCAGTTCTTAAAATGAAAACCCGAAGACCAACATTTAAACATCTAATAAAGAGGTAGAATAATATCAACCATCATCTTATCAAAAGAGCCGTATGAAGACATGAACAACTTCATTTTTCTTTCTTTCTAAATTTTCATCACCACCTATATGTGTATGTGGGTTGGTCCACTATTATTTGTTCAGTGTAACATTCCAATATATGTCACTTCATTAACAAAATATAAATTTGTGATTTTTTAATGTATGTCATTACCTGATTTCTATAAACTTAAACAAATATATGGGATTATTTCTACAAACATAAATTTGAGATGATTAAATAAATAGTAAATAGATATAGTATAGTGATGATTAAAAAATATATATAAATTAAGTTGTGTCGAACCATCAAAAATATATATTTTAATAGAAAAATAAATAAAAAATTAAGTAGTTATTTATCTGTGCGTTCGCACAGATTCCATAATTTCATTATAAATAATAAATATATATAATATAATAATAGTTAAAAATATATATAAATAATAAAAAGAATAATAAATTTATGTTTTCATAAAAAAAATTGTTTATTTATCAATCATATAATTGTCTCATATTTTTTTTATAAAAACAAATATTTATATATTTTTTATATAAACGTTAACATTTTATCTTAAGAGAAAGTAATATTTTTTCAAATTAATTTTATTTTTTCTTGTATCATTAAGCATATTCGTTTAAAATAAAATAATTAATATTTTAAATGTATTGTGTAAAAATTAATATTAGCCCTCTAAATTATTTGAACTTAGATTCTTTATTATTGTTCTTGGTTCTCTCAAGGCTTCATAGATATACTTGGCCCATCTTATCTCTATAGGCATATGACTTGAGACAATATCATCATTTGAAATCATAAAAACCTAATCTATTATGGTGTGTAAATTAATGTTTGAAAATGCAAATTTCTTTTCATATAAGCCAAATATCCAGATGAATTCAGAATATTTGGTTATATAATATCAACTAAAATTTTGTCTTTAAAGTCAATATCTTGTTTAAAAAATCAAACATGATGCTATAGCCATATATTAATAATAATGTCATGCCGTAAAAATTATTTGTTTAAAAAATAAACTCAAGTGGGTGGTACTTAGTGAGATAGATTAAATTTCTCAATTATTATTATGAATCTCCAAACCCAATTTAGCAAATATTTAAACTTAGCTTTGCCAAAACGATGTGAAAATGTTGACGTTCCTGTTAAATTAATTTTTGGTCAAAAAACACAGCTACATATAAGTAGAGAATAATATAAAATAAAATAAAAAATACATTATCATAACAAACTAGTCGATAACCCGTGCTGTCGCACGGGGCCGGTCGAGAATTCATAAAACGTGAAATTAATGTTGTCATGTAACAGTAAAATCGTTATTATGAAATTCAATAAAAGTTCATCTAATTCGGCCAAATTTAGTGTATCAAACTTATTTGACAACATTAAAAAATGTAAACTGAAATCATGATTGTGTAACAAAATAAGAAACTGTGATGACTTTTCAAAATAAGAAACTATCATGAGTCTTCAGATACAACGCAACCAGCTTGGAAACGATGTTTTCAACTTTTTGACCTGCACAATAAATGATGCAAAAATTAGACAGCATTTACGGAAACAATTTACATTAACTAAATTATTTGTTATTATGTACTTACCGATCAACAAAGAGATTGGAAAACTTCTTTGTATACAACATTTGTAGTGATAGATGTTGATACATTCATACTATCATGTATTAAGATCTTTAGACCACTTTTGCTTGTAACTCTTGAAATGGCTACATACAACTGGCCATGACTGAATACAGGAGTAGGCAAATACAATCCAACTGTATCAAGTGATTGGCCTTGAGACTTATTAATTGTCATTGTGTACGACACAATAATTGGGAACTGTCTCCTAATCAACTTAAATGGCCACGGTGACTCGGAAGGTGACATAAACATTCGAGGGATGAAAAAGATGTTACCAACATTCTTACCAGACATGATCTTTGCCTCAATAACGTGATTTGCCAACCTTGTAACAATTAGTCTAGTTCCGTTACACAAACCATCGTTTTGGTCCAAATTCCTCATAAGCATTATTGGTGTACCAACCTTTAATCTGAGTTTGTGATTTGGGACACCTGAAGTCCTAAGCTTGCTAAGAAATTCTGGAGTAAGACATTCATAGGCTTCGGTGTAACTTGAATCAGTTCTATCAATCGAATCAAAACTCAAATACTCTTTGTCTTCACCTAAGAAATGGTAAAACGTGAATCAATCCATAATGTTTTTTCAAGAATTATTTAATAACGAAACATCTACACGAAAATAAACATCAAAAGAAAAAAGAGTTTACCCGGTATCATGTCTAACACGTAATGATTAATTTTATCAACAACTTCAATGGTTGAAGCAAGTATTGCTTTTCCTTGAAGAAATTCTACATTTTGAAAGTCGGCAAGCAAATTTGGGTATGTGCTTTCAACTATAGCTCTTATTGGATCCTCAAAATTGGAAATTAACAAATCAGGAGGAATTTCTATATCAGCTATTCCATCGTTAGGTTCACATATTTTACCGTCGCCAACATTTAATATCCATTTAGAGAATTCTGCAAGTTCATCAGAAGTTGTAACGTCCCTCCCATTCTTTAGTCTCATGTTTTTGGTTAGTGTTAAGACTTGGCAATAGTCCCACACATAAGAAGAACAAATGGAAGCATGAACAATATCAGAACGGCCTGCTCTTGGAACAACTGGAAGTATCTGTCGAAAATCTCCTCCAAATATAACTACCTTGCCACCAAAAATTGTATTTGCAAAACCCTTATCGCTCATGACATCCTTAAGGGTCTTATCCAAGGCCTCAAAACAATTCTTATGAGCCATGGGTGCTTCGTCCCATATTATGACATCAGTTGCTTCGAATAACTGTGAATGCTCAGAGTCTTTGTCAACATTGCAAGTAGAGTTGTCAAGCGTTGGAATGGGAATTTTGAACTTCGAATGGGCTGTTCTACCACCTGGCAATAATAAGGAAGCTATGCCACTTGAAGCAACAGCCAGAACAATTTTTTTATCTGAACGAAGTGCACTTGATAATGTCCTCCACATAAACGTTTTACCGGTTCCGCCGTATCCATGTAAAAAAAACACGCCTCCGTTTTGTTTCTTGACGGCGTCCATTATGGTTTCAAAGATTGCACGTTGCTCATCTTGACGTTCAAATGAAAAGAATCAATACAACAGTAGTTTAATGAAAACATCGATATTTGAATAATGAGGAAATACCTGTTAGAGATGAAAATAGATTCTGGAAGTTTTGTCGCTCTGAATCAGCATCGTAATCACGTTCATCAAAAATCAGTCTATTGCCGACATGTCGCGTTATATACAAATCTGGAAACGGCATATCTTTGAATTCACGCAAGCTTCTTCTATTTGATTGCATCATATTCTCAATCTCAATTAATGTGAGGTTTGTCAGTTCTGCCGTTGACAATTGCATGTCTTCCAACACAAATACAAACCAAAAGAAAATATAACTATTTTGTACAATAGAAATCACAGTGTTGATGAAGATAGACATGTAAAAGGATCGTTAACCTTAAAATGGCAGTATCATGGAAAAGTTCAGTATAATGCAAGAGCATCAGACATTCGGGTTCATTACAAATGTTATGTTTTTTATCAGTAGCTGTGACAAAAGGTGGTTGAAGGTAAAAGATAAATCACAGAATTATTCTGTTCTGTGTTGATGTGGAGTAATATCAGATTGCATTAGATATTTTTATTACTGATGAAATGGCAGCATTGAAAGGACTTGCTTACTGGAACTTATGATTCTTTGAAAGGGCAGCATTGAAAGGTGCTGTTGAAAGGTGTTGTATGATATGTAACATATATATGGAAGTATAAAAGATTTAAATTATTGCATCCAAAGTAGTCTAAAAGGTATTATAAGAAGAAAAACTCATTATAATAGTTTCGTACGGTTTGTAATTGTATGAAATTTAACAGAAGTATTTAGGTATTTGTTAAGTGTACCTCTTATTCCAGTGACAATTCTATGTTGATGAAGAATACCGTCAGATAGCAACTTCCAAGTCTGTTACCAAACATGTCGCGGCCGATTAACAGTACCAGACAACGGCATCGTGACAAATAGCTTCCTCAAAAAATTACCGGAACCCCAATCTTTGGCCTCATTTATGGCTGCAACATATTCTTTGTCGTCGTTAAGAAATCCCATCTCAAAGCATGCATCTCTAAAACTGTCGCGGACGACTCCACCAACCTTTTTTATATCATCATAGCAAGTCGGTCCCTTGACAACCGTCAACATCATTCTAAGATAATAGAGCTCACCAGTGCTTGGAGGAACCCAAATTAACCGGCCAATCGTACGACCTCTTTTTTGAGGTCTCCATAAACGGTACCTTTTATCGTAAACGAACTTGGAAAGAAAGGCAGTGTATGTTAAAGTCTTTGCATCTTCGTATTTTTTGTTTGACTCCATCCAAGCTATAAACATTGATTCCTTTACAGTTGGTTTTTCAAGAACATTGTCTATGAAATCATAGTCAGTGTAGTAAACCGGATTTTCGCCTTCCAGATGAAAATACAACCTTTCGACAGAAGGAGATCTACCATGGATAGGATATGAAAAAATCCTCCAACACGCCTCACTGGGGGAAACGTACCTGCAATCATGGTACTGTTTGATTTCATCAACATCTGTACCAAATGAACTTCCGTCTGATTCGGTCCGAACAACCGCTGCAGTTATTCTATCGTAACCTTTGTTAATATACTTGAATAAGTACTTGACAGAAGTACCTTGGTTACACCATTCCATATTAATGTGCGCCTGATATTTCTTTAGAAGATATGCATTATAAGGAACTACATACCTATTGTTGTACCCCAAAATTTGCCCTCCCATTTCCTCAACATTTTCTCATCACAAGACCTTTGAAGATCAAGATCCAGTTAGGGTTTCCTCTGCTCAAGACTTCTCCTTGCACTGTGGACTCAAAATTAGGGTTTGTATTTGCCTAAAGATGTTTTGACCTAAAATGCCTAAGATGACTTTCATGCTTCATGTTGGACTCCCAAGTTTACCTATACCAAGTTTCAAGTCTTAATTCCAAGTTTTGCCCAGTCAATTGGACAGTTGACCTAGAAATCAGCTGTATTGGGGGAAAAGTCAACTGTGGCCAATTGACAGTCAAAACTCATGAAATTTGACCCACATCAACATATTGAACTCATATGGACCATTTGATCAAGTTTGGATCACAATTCCACAAGAAATTTGATCAGATCACCAAAAGGGCAAAATGGTCATTTTTAGGGTTTTGACTGCACAGAGGCAATTTTTAACTGTTTGACCTAGCCAATGGCAAACCAAGTTCACATATGGACTCAAGGACTCAATGAAATGGTCTTGACACATTCATCAAGCTCAAAAGATCCCAAATACACAAAATTGACAGTTGAATTTCCCAGTCAATTGATCAATTTTGACTGTATACTGAAAAGTCAAACTTTGACTTTTTGGTCAAAATCAAGAGTCAAGATTCATTTTTCATCAAAACTTGCCAAATCATGAAACTTGTTCACCAAGAAATCACAAAATGCAAATTAGGGTTAGAAAATGGAATTTTTCATAACTTAGAATTTTTCTAAGTTATGAAAAACCCTAATTTTTTCCCAACTTTGCCCCATCTTTTCACCAAGATCCATTTGGATTCAAACAAAAGTCAAAACATGAAAGTTGTAGCTTGTTGCATAATCTACAACTTTTATTCACAAAGTTTTCTCATTTGAAGCTTGTATCTCAAGTTACAATTTTTTGAATAAGGGCACTAAACCATTTTTAACTTAGTGAAATTTTAACCTATTTTGACAAGGTTTTCTACCCCACTTCAAGGCCACTTTTCATACCCTTCCACTTGGAATTTTAATTTGCATTTCAAATATGGATTGTAGTACACATTCCAAGCTTTCCAAAATGTCCAAGAACTCATCAAACAACCTCATAACTTGAGAGATTCGAATTTTACAAGTTGGCAAAAATTCACTTTTGTTCTTCATCAAAACATGTTCATAATCTTGCAAATTTGAAATCAGCTTGCTTTATGCTTGATTACAGGTCCTTGAACCATTCCATACTCAATAATTTAATGCATATTCAATGTGTTAAGGCCATGTTCTTTGTGTTCTAACATTGCATAATGGATTAATCCTAAACTAGATAAAGTGAACTTTCCATTTTTGAAAAGATTAACTTTATGTCCAATTGCAAATCAAGAAGGTACAAGCAAAATCCTTTTGGCACAAGATTATGGGCAAATTGCTCTGATCAAGAGAGGCTTATGCAGCAGGATTAGAGGCCCCTACTGACCTAAAACACAAAGTGACCATTGCTTGCTTCATTTTCAAGTAACATTGCATAACTTGTGCCATATCTCATCTCAGCTTAGAAACACAAGAGAGAAGTTATCAAACACATTCCATAGAACATATCCAAGCTTCTACACGAGCCATTGACCTCCCAAACATCCTCAAACCAAAAAACACCATCAAACTGCAAAAACAGAGTTGTCTCTGCAGTTTGATTGCTAACTCCTATTTCCCTCAAGTTCTTGTGCAAAAACCAGTTCACACACATTCCCTAGTGCTTATGCAAGCTAACCATGTCCTGAAACCTGACCTGTAACACCTCCAAGCCACTTCACCATTTTTAATTTTTTGTTTTGCAGTTGGAGTTCACTAGCTCGATTCAGGGAGTTTCAAGACAAAGTAGGACTTGGAAAAGCATCCTTACACTTCAAGGAAGCTATACCAATCATCATTTTACTCTGAAACATCCTCCATTGCAAAGCACGATTCCAACTGAACAGGTACATTCATGGAGTTCTATCTCTCTTGTTAGGCATTGTTAGCTTTAGGTTTGTGAAGAAAATATGTCACAATCATAGCCCTGAACATGCTCATATGTTTAGATTTCATTTATATTTCGTGTGCTTAAAGAATTTTATGTCTGAACATGGTTAAAAAATTAGGTCAGGATTTGGGAGAGAAGAAATTCTCTCTCATTTCTGAGAGTAAGCTTGACTTCTTTATATGTCTAGAACCGTGGTTTCAAGCTCTACAGGTTTCATGTTGGAAGATTTGGCAAAAGATCAAGGAATGAGAAGTTAGAAAACGCGTGTTTTTGAACAAGGAAGTGTTCTGAGGTTGAAGATGAAGCTACATGGGCTGGGCCTGTGTGGTTTCTTCTTTTTGCACCATATTTCCATTTTCTCACCCCCCCTGAGCCCATTTGTTCATTTTTTTAACATTTTTGACTTTTTCCTTTTTTGTTTGACTTGTTTATTTTTTCCCAGCACATTAAAATTTTGAAAATATTTTTTCCATCATTTTTTGTATTTATTGCATATTTATTTGTTTATTTCTTTGTTTATACATAAAATATATATATACTATTATTAGAATAAATAGAAAAATAGTGTGAATACATTTTTTTATTTTTATTTACCTTCTGAAAATATTTCACATAAAAAATACTCTTTTTATTTATTTTATTAAAATATCAAATAAATATTTATTTTGTGTATAATACATATTTAAGATTTAATATATATATATATATATATATATATATATATATATATATATATATATATATATATATATATATATATATATATATATATATATATATATATATATATATATATATATATATATATATATATATATATATATATATATATATATATGTTTATCAATATATTTAAGTTAAAAATATAGAAATACTTGAATTTTTATTTTTATTAATATTTGATACAAAAATACTTTTTCCATAATATACTTCATTTTATTTTATTTTTATAAATAATAAATAAATAGTTGTATTAAATTAGATAATAATGCATTTTCTTTTAAAATTAGGGTTTTTGCCCCAAATTCAAAATACTCCAAAAAATAACATAATTTTTATTTTCTTTTCTCTTTTACATAAATAATATTTTTCATACATATACAAAACATTTCTTTTGCATCTTGCATTCTTATTTAATTTTTTACATTGATTAATTTGCAAATATTCAAAATGATGTAATAATTTAGGTTTAAATTACTTGTCAATATCCCCATTTGAACATTTGTACCCCCCTTCCCATATTTGGTTTTGTAATAGCTTAGTAAATTTAATTTCGCATTTTTATTGCTTTCTAATGATAACATGTTAGAATTAGGGTTTGTATGCGAAAAAACGATAAAAAATAGTTTGACCTAATACAAGATAAATGAGCATGAAAATAAACAACACATCTCACACTTGCACCCCTAGGGTATTCCACTTGTTGCCTTCAAATAAATGGGCCATATTGCATGTTGAACTTCTTTGGGCAAAGCAAACAATTTGAATGATCATAGTCCCTCGACAAAACTTTTCAAAACAAACAAAAACAAATGATCAAGTCCCTTAAAGAAAAATTGCCCAAAGACATTTAACGCCGTTGCAATTATGGTCTAAACGATGACCCGCGCCTGTCCCTCTCACATCCTAACACAAGATTGTCCACCAAATACAATGGTGGAACAAACTTGTTAAAAGGGTTAAAACATAGCAATAATCTTTTGAGAAATTTAGGAGTAGATAACCTCTTAGTTACTTGAATCAAACTTGCAAAACAAAACACTTGCCTAATTTCAAAATCACACATCACTACACTTTCAAAACAACTTTCAAAAATAAATGAAAACCTTTTCAAAAAGACATACATCTTTGTATACATCCCCCACATGGATCATTACAAAGGTTGCCACCACATTGGCATCTTTTCAAAACATTTTCAAAACCCACACACAAAGCACCATTTGAAACAATTGAAAACAAAGGGCAAGTGATCTAAGCAAGTAACTAAGAGCCCATGGATAACCATGGATAGAAAGGGTGCTAACACCTTCCCTTCCTATAATCTACTCCCCGAACCCAAGAAAACATCTCAAAAGGTTTTTGCTGTGCTTTTTAACCTTTCCTTAGGATAAAATAAAAAGTCGGTGGCGACTCTTGCTAACCGCAACATTTGCGAATACGAACGCAAAACCCAAAGTCAGTTCTCCCACCGTATCACAGAACTGGCGACTCTGCTGGGGAATGAACTTAAAAGTGGAGTAACCTTAGGGTTTAGATCACCTTTGTTTTCAATTGTTTGTTTTGTTTGCTTTTATATTTGTGGGCTTTGCATCGGAGTTTCATAGATCCTAACTCGGATCTGGGATATACCTTTTTTAGGTAGCATAATCTGTGAGGGACCTGTCCGGCGTAGACCGACATGGGTGAAGCAGTGGCTACGTTGGTGTGGCATCTTAGTCTGTACCTATATCCCTTGTGTTGTAACGGGGAGAATATAGGTCTTCTAAGGGGTCATTAAACACCAACCGACCTTAGAACCCTAAATTGACCAACTTGGCTATTAGGACAGTAGCAGTATGCTACACTCATTGAGGCTAAACTCTCGAGATGGTTCTGGCCGCGAGAAAAGATTGCGATGCTGGAGTTATGACCGATTGAGGGTAGCCAATGATTTGAGATCCTCTAGAACCCGGTTACTTTTCAATAGGACAGGTTTTAACCAACAAAACCAAAAGAGGGTAATACCTGAAACTCATGCTGGCCTGAAACCTAAGGGTGTCTTGTGTGACTTGTGTGCCTTATTTTCCTATGTGAATACTTGTGGTGTGCTTCATCATAGCATCATGCCATCATACCATTGCATGCATCCTGTATAAAGGACTAACCCATTTCAAAGACAAAAGAGTTTCATCTTTGCTCTATTTTGTAGGACATCATGATGCCCGTGCGTAGAAATACTGTCCGGCTCAACTTTGTTCAACCACCAGTTTTACTCAAGGATTTGGTTGGAAGGATTCCAAACACTTCTTCCTTCATCAACAGACATGGTTCTCTCCTTGGCTTGATCACTGCAAAATGGGACCAACAACTGATAAGTGTTCTGACCCAGTTTTATGACCCTCTGTATCACTGTTTCACCTTTCAAGACTTCCAACTGGTTCCTACCCTGGAAGAATTTTCTTATTTGCTTGGGATCCCTGTCTTGGAACAAACTCCAATCACTGGTTTGGAAAGGACTCCTAGGCCTGAAGAGATTGCTGCAATTCTCCCCTTGACCAAAGAAGAGGTATTGTCTAATTGGGAAACTAGAAATGGGGTCAAGGGCTTTTTGGTCAAATTTCTGGTTGGCAAGGCTAATGATTTCTGGAATGACTTGGACTTCAAGGCATACGAGGATATTCTTGCTCTTTTGATCTATGGTCTGGTATTGTTTCCCAACCCTGACACTTTTATCAGTATCCATGTCATAAGGATCTTCATGTCTCGGAATCCGGTACCCACTCTTTTGGGTGATATTCTACAACAACTCTATGCTCGTACTGCTCGAAAACGGGGGACTCCGTGGTGTTGTACTCCTTTGCTAGTAAGGTGGTTTATTTCGCACCTTCCTAAGTTCGTGCTGAAGAATGAAGAAGGAAAAGGTTGGGCTCGGAGGTTAATGTCTCTCACTGATAATGACATCACTTGGACTCTCAGAGGTTTGGATGAGGTAGCTGTTATTGATCGATGCGGGGAATACCCGAATGTTCCATTGATTGGTATCCAAGGAGGAATCTCTTACAATCCGTGCTTAGCTCTCCGACAGTTTGGAAGAGCCAGAGGAGATGGGCCTCATGAAATGCTGGTTCCTCACTTCCATTTTGAGTTACAGGCAGACAGTGACAAACTACGCCAAGGATTCATTAAAGCTTGGGACAGAATTCACAAAGCTGACCCACATGAGTTGGGACCAAAGACTTCTCTGCCATTGAAGCCCTATTGCAAATGGGTCCGCATCCGTGCTCAGAAGTTAGGTATGGCCTACGAAGCTGTTAGACCTCTCATTCTTGAGTCTCCTGGTGAAGACGGGGTTCCTCCAACTGTCCTCCCTCCTCAGATACCTACTGATTTTGACACCATGAAGAGATCTTGGGCGCAGCTAAAGGAAGAACGGGATTTCTATCGGGAGAAGTTCAACGAGCAGGAACGGAAGATCCAGAGGCTGACTAAGCAATTGGAGGAAGAACGGGTCCTGAACAACTACATCAGCACTGAAAAGAGGAGGCCATGGGAGCATTGATGAGCTTTGGATGTTTCCTTTTTGTAGTTTTATTTCCTTTTCAGTATTTTTCATTCCTGTAATGCCTAAGGGCAAGTTGTTGAACAATTGAAATTTTAATCTAATGAAGTGTGTTTCCCTTTTTGTCTACAAAGTTGAATCTTGTTTGTCTTTGAAAACATAAAGCATACGCATTCCATTGCACCATATGCATAGCAGGTACCCTATTTCACAGGTTGCTTAATCTCCTTCGCTGTTTATTTTGAACAGTCATCATGAATCCAGACTCATCCAGTGAGCAAGCAATCAAGGCCCTTCAGGCCCAAAGTGCACAGTTTCAAGAGATGGTCCTAAGCCTAGCCCAAGGTCAGCAAGAGTTGAAGACTCTACTCCTGAAGAAGAAGAAGAAAAAGAGGACTGCGTTGTTCAACACCGGACGCAGATTTGGGAACACACTCCACAATGAAGTTGATCCAACCACTTCTTATGCTGAGAAAAACAGTCCCCAAGGGGGAGGAGCTCCTAGTCCCGCAGTCTCCGACAACGAGACGGACTATAACGACGAACAGTACCCACCTGCTGCTGACAGATATAAGCAATTGGAGGACCGCTTGAGCGCCATGGAGATTCAGAATGTGCCGGGACTGGATTTCGGAGATTTGGGGTTATCTTCTGGGGTAGTAATTCCACACAAGTTTAAGGCGCCTGCCTTCGCCAAGTATGATGGGGTCTCCTGCCCAAAGCTGCATCTAAGGTCGTACGTAAGGAAGATCCAACCTTATACGGCGGATAAGAACCTCTGGATTCACTTCTTCCAAGATAGCCTCTCGGGGTCACAGCTTGAATGGTTCTACCAATTGGATGGAGCTAGCATCCGACACTGGGAAGATTTGGCAACCGCATTCTACAGACAATACCAATACAATTCTGATCTCGCTCCCACGCGTACCCAACTTCAGGGTATGTCTCTAGGAACGGGTGAAGGGTTCAAAGAGTACGCTCAAAAATGGAGAGATTTGGCTGGCAGGGTGCAGCCTCCATTGACTGATCGAGAGCTGGTTGATATGTTTCTGGGGACGTTGTCTGGTCTGTTTTTCAATCATTTGGTTGGTAACTCCTCCGCTGGGTTTACAGATTTGATATTGACGGGAGAAAGAATTGAAGCTGGCATCAGGTCAGGCAAGATACAAAAGGCTGCCTCTACAAGTGCTGAGAAGAGGCCGTTTAAGAAAGAAGCAAGCGCCGTCTATGGTCCTAGAAGACAAGTCAAGCCCGAAAGTCGCCAAGCCGTCAATGCTTTGGTCATCTCAAAGCCTGTTGCTGCTCCTCAGCAGTACAATCAACAAAGAAGCGAAAGGCCCAAGAGGCAGTATACTCGGCTGAGTATGACCTTATCTCAAATTTTACCCCAACTGTTATCCACCAACCTGGTGACCCTCAAAGAAGCTCCTAAGGTCGTCAACACTGCGTCTCCTAAGTATAACCCAAATGCCCGGTGTGCTTATCATTCTGATAGTCCCGGGCACACTACTGATGATTGATGGGCCTTGAGAAACAAGGTGCAAGATCTGATCGACGCAAAGGAAATTCAGTTTGAAGCACCGGAAAGACCAAATGTTGTAACTGCTCCTATGCCCCAGCATAGAGTAAATGCCCTTGAGGAAGAAATGTATGCTGTTTCGGTAGATGAAGTTGTCACCCCTCTAAAGACCGTTAAGAAGAACCTACTGCGGGCCGGTTTATTTCCGGGTTGCGGTGAAGGTTGCCTGTTCTGTGCTGTTTCCCTGTCTGGTTGCCCCTTGCTGAGGTTAGGCGTCCAAAGCCTAATGGATAGCAAGGAAATTCTGTTTAAGAAGTCTGCTGTTCAGTTGGTTCCGATAAAAGAAATTTCTGTGGTTACCATCTTCAAAAATCCAATCAAGGCTCCCCCGAAGAAGCCTGTTCAAATCATGACTGTTGCACCTGTGATTATTACTGTTCCGGGGCCTCTCCCCTACGTATCTGATAAAGTTGTCCCCTGGCATTATGGGGCAGACGTGTATGTGAATGGAATCAAACAAGAATTTGACACTGGCGCCAATATCTGCGATATCACTGGTCCAGCCAAAGTTACCCGCAGTGGCAGGCTTTTCTCGCCTGACATTGCACCGCCCGCTACTCGAAAACCCCTCCTTATAAAACCTACAAGTTTACCTGTTCCTGTTGCTGATCAAGTTGTTTCCCCTGCTGCCGAGTCATCAAATGCTCGGGGCAAAGGGATTGAAGAAGAGCCTGCCCGGATGGAGGCACCAATACCCATAAATGCTGAGGCCTCCCAACAAGAAATGGAGGAGATCTTGAAAATAATAAAGAAAAGTGATTTCAATGTTGTCGAGCAACTGGGGCATACGCCCTCCAAGATCTCCCTGCTCTCCTTATTGCTATGCTCCGAGGCCCATGCTAAGGCCTTGATCTCATTTCTCAAGACGGCCCATGTGCCGCAGGAGACGTCTGCAGTCCAGTTCACTGATTGCATAGCGAATCTGACAGCAGATAATGGCTTGGGTTTTTCAGATGCTGACCTGACCGCGAAGGGAAGAGACCACAATGATGCCCTGCATGTCTCTATCGAATGCAGGGGCACTACTCTGGCGCATGTATTGGTGGACACTGGTTCTTCTTTGAATGTTCTACCGAAAAAGGCTTTAGACCGTCTGGATTATGAAGGCCTGGAATTGAAGCCCAGCAATATCATCGTCAGGGCCTTTGACGTTTCTAAAAGGATGGTTCATGGAGAGGTTAGAATCCCTATTCGTGTGGGCTCTCAAGTGTTTGACTCTACCTTTTATGTGATGGATATACGTCCATCGTACTCTTGTCTACTGGGTCGACCTTGGATCCATAAAGCTGGGGCAGTGACCTCTACCTTGCACCAGAAGCTGAAGTATCCCGTCAGGGGAAAGATTGTCACTGTGCAAGGAGAAGAGGAGTATATGGTGAGCCATTTGAATTCCTTCAGATACATTGAGATGTATGGAGAGTTTATTGAAACCCCCTTTCATCATTTCGAAGAGGTACATCCAATTTCAGCAGCAGCAGAAACAGCAGTCGAAGAGAATGTTTCCTTGAGGATGGCCTCCCTAAGGGATGCCCGGGCCGTGGTTCAGAAAGGCAATTGTGCAAACTGGGGTCAGCTTCCTGACTTCACTCAGAAGAACGACAAGTTTGGGCTAGGCTTTACTTCAGAGGCTCAGAAGGCTGTGCGCAAAGAGAAGATCAGAAAGGCTCCGGTGTTTATCTCCAGCTCAAGGGTGAATGCTATCGAGGAGGATGTGGAGGAAGCAGAGTTTGACAGTTGGATCTACCCGACTAACAGCAACAGACCAAGCAACTGGACGACAAAGGATTTTACCCCTATCACATTTGTCACGCAGTAATTAATTTCTTTTGATTTCTAATTTGTAACAAACAATATGTTAAAACTTTGTTGGCTCGGTGTCCTACCCGGGGCATCGTAGCTCCACTTGTGAGGGCTTTTTGTATGACATTTTCATATATCATCAATCAAAACATTGGACGTTTGTTGAATTTCAAATCTTGTGCTCTTTTCCTTTCTGTGTTATATATATTGCAAAACAGCCATATTTACACACACTCACTCATACAGGTTTCAATCCACTATGGATCTCACTGGTAACAGCTCTGCTACTGCCAGTTATGACTTCGAAAATCCGATCAACTTGGCCGAAGACGAAGGTGAAGATGATTGCGAAGTGCCTGGTGAACTCGCAAGACTGCTACTCCAGGAAGAGAGAGCTATTCAACCACATGAAGAGCCGGTGGAGACAATTAACCTGGGTACTGAGACAGATAGGAAAGAGGTCAAGATTGGTGCCAATCTAGAGCTCAGCGTGAAGCAACGATTGAGCCGGATGCTACAAGACTACATGGAGATTTTTGCTTGGTCCTATGAAGATATGCCTGGTTTGGATGCCGACATTGTAGTTCACCATCTGCCAACCAAGGAAGATTGCCCTCCGGTAAAGCAAAAAGTCCGACGGATGCGTCCAGAGATGTCTGAAAAGATCAAGGCCGAGGTTATGAAGCAGTTTGATGCCGGGTTCCTTGCAGTGACTTCTTACCCTCAGTGGGTTTCCAATGTAGTGCCAGTGCCGAAGAAGGACGGTAAAGTCAGAATGTGTGTTGACTACAGGGATCTGAACAGGGCCAGCCCCAAGGATGACTTCCCCCTACCTCACATTGATGTCCTTGTTGACAATACAGCTCAACACAAGGTGTTGTCCTTCATGGATGGTTTTTCAGGGTATAACCAGATCAAGATGGCTCCAGAGGATATGGAGAAGACTACCTTTGTGACTCAGTGGGGCACCTTCTGTTATAAGGTCATGCCATTCGGATTGAAAAATGCTGGGGCAACCTATCAACGTGCCATGGTTGCTTTATTTCATGATATGATCCATCGTGAGATTGAGGTATACGTTGATGACATGATTGCAAGGTCTCAAACTGAGGAGAAACACCTTGACCATCTGCGGAAGCTGTTTGACCGACTGAAGTTGTATAAGCTGAGGTTGAACCCAAACAAATGCACCTTTGGGGTGAGGTCTGGAAAATTGCTAGGTTTCATTGTAAGCGACAAAGGTATTCAAGTGGACCCTGCCAAGGTAAAAGCCATACAAGAGATGCCGACTCCAAAAACAGAGAAGGAAGTCAGAGGCTTCCTGGGACGACTAAATTACATTGCCCGATTCATCTCACATCTAACTGCTACTTGTGAGCCAATCTTCAAATTACTGAAGAAAGATCAAGTAGTACGCTGGAACGATGAATGTCAGGCTGCCTTTGAAAGGATAAAGGAATACCTTCAAGAGCCGCCCATTCTTATGCCACCGGTGGAAGGGAGACCTCTGATACTATACTTGACAGTACTTGACAATTCAATGGGGTGTGTGCTGGGGCAGCATGACGAGTCTGGCCGAAAAGAGCACGCTATTTATTACTTGAGCAAAAAGTTTACCGACTGTGAGTCTCGTTACTCACTGCTTGAGAAAACTTGCTGCGCTCTTGTATGGGCTGCTCGCCGGCTGAGACAATATATGCTGACTCACACTACTTTATTAATTTCAAAGATGGATCCCATCAAGTACATATTTGAAAAGCCCGCTCTGTCTGGAAGAATAGCAAGATGGCAAATGATCTTGACAGAATATGACATCCAGTATACAACTCAGAAAGAAATTAAAGGAAGTGTACTGGCCGATCATTTGGCACACCAACCTGTGGACGATTACCAATCATTGAACTTTGATTTTCCGGACGAAGACATCATGGTGGTAACTGACTGTGAAATACCTGGACCGGATGAAGGACCTGAGGAAGGATCCCGATGGTCCATGCATTTTGATGGAGCCTCCAAAGCTTTGGGTAACGGCGTCGGCGCTGTAATCATATCTCCCAAAGGGACTCATACTCCCCTCACCGCCCGATTATGTTTCAGCTGCACCAACAATATGGCAGAATATGAGGCATGCATCATGGGTTTACAAGCTGCAATCGACTTAAGGATAAAATTTCTAAGTGTCTTCGGAGATTCCGCTCTCGTGGTCAATCAGATCAAAGGCGAGTGGGATACGAAACACCCGAATCTTATTCCTTACAAGGAGTATGTGTTGACCTTGCTTCCCCACTTTGAAGAAATAACTTTCGAACACTTCCCTAGAGAGGAAAATCAGCTAGCGGACGCCCTAGCTACGATGTCTTCAATGTTCAAAGTTAAATGGGATAATGAGGCTCCCCGAATCATTATCTGGAAGTTGGACGAACCGGCATACTGCTGTGAGCTGGAGGCTGAGAAGGTTATTGAAAAACCCTGGTATCATGAGGTGAAGAGGTACTTGGAAGCTCAGGAATACCCTGAAGGTGCATCCGTCAATGATAAGAAGTTCATGAGGAGGTTTGCTGCAAAGTTCTTCCTCAGCAACGACATCCTCTACAAGCGAAATCATGATTCAACCCTGCTACGTTGTGTGGATAAGGCAGAAGCAGAGAAAATCATGACAGAACTGCATGAAGGCACGTTTGGAACATATTCCAGTGGACACACCATGGCTAAGAAAATCCTTCGGGCAGGATATTTCTGGTCCACAATGGAAGCCGATTGTTACCAACACTCCCGAACTTGTCATAAATGCCAGATCTATGCTGACAAGGTGCATATCCCTCCGGTTCCTTTGAATGTCCTGACGGCACCTTGGCCTTTCGCAATGTGGGGCATCGATATGATTGGTGAGATCCGACCGACGGCATCCAATGGGCATCGCTTCATCTTGGTGGCGATCGATTACTTCACGAAATGGGTTGAGGCAGCCTCTTATGCCACAGTAACCAAGAGCGTCGTGGCACGTTTCATCCGGCATAATCTGATCTGTCGGTACGGCGTCCCGGAAAGAATCATTACGAACAATGGTACCAATCTCAATAACAAAATGATCACTGAACTCTGTGAACAATTCAAGATACAGCACCACAATTCTTCTCCCTACCGGCCGAAGATGAATGGGGCTGTAGAGGCAGCCAATAAAAATATCAAGAAAATTGTGCAGAAGATGACAGTGACCTATAAAGATTGGCACGAGATGTTACCGTTCGCTCTTCATGGGTACCGCACCTCAGCAAGGACGTCAACCGGGGCAACTCCTTTCTCCTTGGTCTATGGCATGGAGGCAGTCTTGCCAATTGAAGTCCAGATACCCTCTCTCCGGATAATGAAGGATGCAGACTTGAATGAAGATGACTGGATCCAGACTCGACTTGATCAATTAAATCTGATCGACGAAAAGAGGCTCACTGCTATCTGTCATGGTCAAACGTATCAGAAACGGATGATCAGGGCATTTCACAAGAAAGTCAGACCGCAAGAGTATCAAGTTGGGGACCTGGTAATCAAACGCATCATCCTTCCTCAAAGTGATCCCCGGGGCAAATGGACCCCTACTTACGAAGGACCATTTGTGGTTAAACGCGTGTTCTCAGGAGGAGCCATGATCCTAACCACCATGGATGGTGACGACCTTCCTCACCCCGCCAATGCAGACATAGTGAAAAAATACTACACATAAATAAAAGACCCGCAAGGTTGACATACCTAGGCAAAAATAAGGGCTTCCCGGCGAACCAAAAGGGTTCGGGCAAAAATAAGGGATGAAATGAATAAAAATCTGTACACCCGGCAAGTCGAAAACCTGAAAGGGCGGCTTGGGCAAAAATGGGTATCCCGGTGGACTGAAAACCCGAAAGGGCGGTCCAGGCAAAAGTTAGGGATAAAAGCGTAACACTATGTCTCATTGGATCACTTCGCATCCGGAATTCGGCATCAACCATCTGGCTCCAGATTTCGGCATTGACCAATCAACTTCATCTTCAACTAGGTAGCAAAGCGATGAGACGTTCGAAGACATAAAGGCAATAGCAGAGTTGGAACCCAGTGGGATTGTTCACATAGCTGTTTTGTTTCCTTTTTAAAATTGTAAACTCTATACTATTTGGCGATGTCCTCTTACTAGGATGTCAGCCTCTTGTACGAAAACGCCTATTCACAGGCAAAATTTAAATCAATACAAATTCACTTGTCCATACAAATTACCATTGTTTTCCTTTTTTCTGTTTTGTCTTGCGAAGAACGTCCAATGTTCATTTTTGATATATGCATTTGACATTAAAATTGCTAATTCAATAAATATTTGCATATAAAACGGGAGATTGATTACAGGTGACATCAGAGACAGGGGCAATTGAAGTTGTCTAGTGCAGTCTGGTTGTTTTGTCCGCCAAGGCACCAAGGTAGGTTCAACTGAAGAAGGTAGCCAGATCATCTCAATTTCCCCGCAGAGTAAAACAAGATTCAGCAATACTTTCCCCAAGCGGAGTTGACTCCCCGACAATCCTGAAAGGACACAACATTCCCCGGCAGGTCTTAAAGCTCATCCCCAGTAGATTCTGGAAGCTTATCCCCTGCGGAGCACGGACGTCTCTCCCGAGTTTTATTTAGAGTTATTTCCTCACAAGGACTTATAACTGGGTTATCCTCAGCTAAAAACCACGGAAGATCGCCCTCAGCAACCTTCCTTCAATCCCCAGCGGAGTTTATCATCATTATCCCCAGCGGAGTTTATCATCATTATCCCCAGCGGAATCCATCTTTAAAGTCCTCAACAGGCCTCTCAGCAAAACCTCGGCCAAGTATCTCTACCACGGAGCAACTCCCCGGCCGTTCGTCAAGGATTTATTTTATCAACACGTAATGATTAATTTTATCAACAACTTCAATGGTTGAAGCAAGTATTGCTTTTCCTTGAAGAAATTCTACATTTTGAAAGTCGGCAAGCAAATTTGGGTATGTGCTTTCAACTATAGCTCTTATTGGATCCTCAAAATTGGAAATTAACAAATCAGGAGGAATTTCTATATCAGCTATTCCATCGTTAGGTTCACATATTTTACCGTCGCCAACATTTAATATCCATTTAGAGAATTCTGCAAGTTCATCAGAAGTTGTAACGTCCCTCCCATTCTTTAGTCTCATGTTTTTGGTTAGTGTTAAGACTTGGCAATAGTCCCACACATAAGAAGAACAAATGGAAGCATGAACAATATCAGAACGGCCTGCTCTTGGAACAACTGGAAGTATCTGTCGAAAATCTCCTCCAAATATAACTACCTTGCCACCAAAAATTGTATTTGCAAAACCCTTATCGCTCATGACATCCTTAAGGGTCTTATCCAAGGCCTCAAAACAATTCTTATGAGCCATGGGTGCTTCGTCCCATATTATGACATCAGTTGCTTCGAATAACTGTGAATGCTCAGAGTCTTTGTCAACATTGCAAGTAGAGTTGTCAAGCGTTGGAATGGGAATTTTGAACTTCGAATGGGCTGTTCTACCACCTGGCAATAATAAGGAAGCTATGCCACTTGAAGCAACAGCCAGAACAATTTTTTTATCTGAACGAAGTGCACTTGATAATGTCCTCCACATAAACGTTTTACCGGTTCCGCCGTATCCATGTAAAAAAAACACGCCTCCGTTTTGTTTCTTGACGGCGTCCATTATGGTTTCAAAGATTGCACGTTGCTCATCTTGACGTTCAAATGAAAAGAATCAATACAACAGTAGTTTAATGAAAACATCGATATTTGAATAGTGAGGAAATACCTGTTAGAGATGAAAATAGATTCTGGAAGTTTTGTCGCTCTGAATCAGCATCGTAATCACGTTCATCAAAAATCAGTCTATTGCCGACATGTCGCGTTATATACAAATCTGGAAACGACATATCTTTGAATTCACGCAAGCTTCTTCTATTTGATTACATCATATTCTCAATCTCAATTAATGTGAGGTTTGTCAGTTCTGCCGTTGACAATTGCATGTCTTCCAACACAAATACAAACCAAAAGAAAATATAACTATTTTGTACAATAGAAATCACAGTGTTGATGAAGATAGACATGTAAAAGGATCGTTAACCTTAAAATGGCAGTATCATGGAAAAGTTCAGTATAATGCAAGAGCATCAGACATTCGGGTTCATTACAAATGTTATGTTTTTTATCAGTAGCTGTGACAAAAGGTGGTTGAAGGTAAAAGATAAATCACAGAATTATTCTGTTCTGTGTTGATGTGGAGTAATATCAGATTGCATTAGATATTTTTATTACTGATGAAATGGCAGCATTGAAAGGACTTGCTTACTGGAACTTATGATTCTTTGAAAGGGCAGCATTGAAAGGTGCTGTTGAAAGGTGTTGTATGATATGTAACATATATATGGAAGTATAAAAGATTTAAATTATTGCATCCAAAGTAGTCTAAAAGGTATTATAAGAAGAAAAACTCATTATAATAGTTTCGTACGGTTTGTAATTGTATGAAATTTAACAGAAGTATTTAGGTATTTGTTAAGTGTACCTCTTATTCCAGTGACAATTCTATGTTGATGAAGAATACCGTCAGATAGCAACTTCCAAGTCTGTTGCCAAACATGTCGCGGCCGATTAACAGTACCAGACAACGGCATCGTGACAAATAGCTTCCTCAAAAAATTACCGGAACCCCAATCTTTGGCCTCATTTATGGCTGCAACATATTCTTTGTCGTCGTTAAGAAATCCCATCTCAAAGCATGCATCTCTAAAACTGTCGCGGACGACTCCACCAACCTTTTTTATATCATCATAGCAAGTCGGTCCCTTGACAACCGTCAACATCATTCTAAGATAATAGAGCTCACCAGTGCTTGGAGGAACCCAAATTAACCGGCCAATCGTACGACCTCTTTTTTGAGGTCTCCATAAACGGTACCTTTTATCGTAAACGAACTTGGAAAGAAAGGCAGTGTATGTTAAAGTCTTTGCATCTTCGTATTTTTTGTTTGACTCCATCCAAGCTGTAAACATTGATTCCTTTACAGTTGGTTTTTCAAGAACATTGTCTATGAAATCATAGTCAGTGTAGTAAACCGGATTTTCGCCTTCCAGATGAAAATACAACCTTTCGACAGAAGGAGATCTACCATGGATAGGATATGAAAAAATCCTCCAACACGCCTCACTGGGGGAAACGTACCTGCAATCATGGTACTGTTTGATTTCATCAACATCTGTACCAAATGAACTTCCGTCTGATTCGGTCCGAACAACCGCTGCAGTTATTCTATCGTAACCTTTGTTAATATACTTGAATAAGTACTTGACAGAAGTACCTTGGTTACACCATTCCATATTAATGTGCGCCTGATATTTCTTTAGAAGATATGCATTATAAGGAACTACATACCTATTGTTGTACCCCAAAATTTGCCCTCCCATTTCCTCAACATTTTCTCATCACAAGACCTTTGAAGATCAAGATCCAGTTAGGGTTTCCTCTGCTCAAGACTTCTCCTTGCACTGTGGACTCAAAATTAGGGTTTGTATTTGCCTAAAGATGTTTTGACCTAAAATGCCTAAGATGACTTTCATGCTTCATGTTGGACTCCCAAGTTTACCTATACCAAGTTTCAAGTCTTAATTCCAAGTTTTGCCCAGTCAATTGGACAGTTGACCTAGAAATCAGCTGTATTGGGGGAAAAGTCAACTGTGGCCAATTGACAGTCAAAACTCATGAAATTTGACCCACATCAACATATTGAACTCATATGGACCATTTGATCAAGTTTGGATCACAATTCCACACGAAATTTGATCAGATCACCAAAAGGGCAAAATGGTCATTTTTAGGGTTTTGACTGCACAGAGGCAATTTTTAACTGTTTGACCTAGCCAATGGCAAACCAAGTTCACATATGGACTCAAGGACTCAATGAAATGGTCTTGACACATTCATCAAGCTCAAAAGATCCCAAATACACAAAATTGACAGTTGAATTTCCCAGTCAATTGATCAATTTTGACTGTATACTGAAAAGTCAAACTTTGACTTTTTGGTCAAAATCAAGAGTCAAGATTCATTTTTCATCAAAACTTGCCAAATCATGAAACTTGTTCACCAAGAAATCACAAAATGCAAATTAGGGTTAGAAAATGGAATTTTTCATAACTTAGAATTTTTCTAAGTTATGAAAAACCCTAATTTTTTCCCAACTTTGCCCCATCTTTTCACCAAGATCCATTTGGATTCAAACAAAAGTCAAAACATGAAAGTTGTATCTTGTTGCATAATCTACAACTTTTATTCACAAAGTTTTCTCATTTGAAGCTTGTATCTCAAGTTACAATTTTTTGAATAAGGGCACTAAACCATTTTTAACTTAGTGAAATTTTAACCTATTTTGACAAGGTTTTCTACCCCACTTCAAGGCCACTTTTCATACCCTTCCACTTGGAATTTTAATTTGCATTTCAAATATGGATTGTAGTACACATTCCAAGCTTTCCAAAATGTCCAAGAACTCATCAAACAACCTCATAACTTGAGAGATTCGAATTTTACAAGTTGGCAAAAATTCACTTTTGTTCTTCATCAAAACATGTTCATAATCTTGCAAATTTGAAATCAGCTTGCTTTATGCTTGATTACAGGTCCTTGAACCATTCCATACTCAATAATTTAATGCATATTCAATGTGTTAAGGCCATGTTCTTTGTGTTCTAACATTGCATAATGGATTAATCCTAAACTAGATAAAGTGAACTTTCCATTTTTGAAAAGATTAACTTTATGTCCAATTGCAAATCAAGAAGGTACAAGCAAAATCCTTTTGGCACAAGATTATGGGCAAATTGCTCTGATCAAGAGAGGCTTATGCAGCAGGATTAGAGGCCCCTACTGACCTAAAACACAAAGTGACCATTGCTTGCTTCATTTTCAAGTAACATTGCATAACTTGTGCCATATCTCATCTCAGCTTAGAAACACAAGAGAGAAGTTATCAAACACATTCCATAGAACATATCCAAGCTTTTACACGAGCCATTGACCTCCCAAACATCCTCAAACCAAAAAACACCATCAAACTGCAAAAACAGAGTTGTCTCTGCAGTTTGATTGCTAACTCCTATTTCCCTCAAGTTCTTGTGCAAAAACCAGTTCACACACATTCCCTAGTGCTTATGCAAGCTAACCATGTCCTGAAACCTGACCTGTAACACCTCCAAGCCACTTCACCATTTTTAATTTTCTGTTTTGCAGTTGGAGTTCACTAGCTGGATTCAGGGAGTTTCAAGACAAAGTAGGACTTGGAAAAGCATCCTTACACTTCAAGGAAGCTATACCAATCATCATTTTACTCTGAAACATCCTCCATTGCAAAGCACGATTCCAACTGAACAGGTACATTCATGGAGTTCTATCTCTCTTGTTAGGCATTGTTAGCTTTAGGTTTGTGAAGAAAATATGTCACAATCATAGCCCTGAACATGCTCATATGTTTAGATTTCATTTATATTTCGTGTGCTTAAAGAATTTTATGTCAGAACATGGTTAAAAAATTAGGTCAGGATTTGGGAGAGAAGAAATTCTCTCTCATTTCTGAGAGTAAGCTTGACTTCTTTATATGTCTAGAACCGTGGTTTCAAGCTCTACAGGTTTCATGTTGGAAGATTTGGCAAAAGATCAAGAAATGAGAAGTTAGAAAACGCGTGTTTTTGAACAAGGAAGTGTTCTGAGGTTGAAGATGAAGCTACATGGGCTGGGCCTGTGTGGTTTCTTCTTTTTGCACCATATTTCCATTTTCTCACCCCCCTGAGCCCATTTGTTCATTTTTTAACATTTTTGACTTTTTCCTTTTTTGTTTGACTTGTTTATTTTTTCCCAGCACATTAAAATTTTGAAAATATTTTTTCCATCATTTTTTGTATTTATTGCATATTTATTTGTTTATTTCTTTGTTTATACATAAAATATATATATACTATTATTAGAATAAATAGAAAAATAGTGTGAATACATTTTTTTATTTTTATTTACCTTCTGAAAATATTTCACATAAAAAATACTCTTTTTATTTATTTTATTAAAATATCAAATAAATATTTATTTTGTGTATAATACATATTTAAGATTTAATATATATATATATATATATATATATATATATATATATATATATATATATATATATATATATATATATATATATATATATATATATATATATATATATATATATATATATATATATATGTTTATCAATATATTTAAGTTAAAAATATAGAAATACTTGAATTTTTATTTTTATTAATATTTGATACAAAAATACTTTTTCCATAATATACTTCATTTTATTTTATTTTTATAAATAATAAATAAATAGTTGTATTAAATTAGATAATAATGCATTTTCTTTTAAAATTAGGGTTTTTGCCCCAAATTCAAAATACTCCAAAAAATAACATAATTTTTATTTTCTTTTCTCTTTTACATAAATAATATTTTTCATACATATACAAAACATTTCTTTTGCATCTTGCATTCTTATTTAATTTTTTTACATTGATTAATTTGCAAATATTCAAAATGATGTAATAATTTAGGTTTAAATTACTTGTCAATATCCCCATTTGAACATTTGTACCCCCCTTCCCATATTTGGTTTTGTAATAGCTTAGTAAATTTAATTTCGCATTTTTATTGCTTTCTAATGATAACATGTTAGAATTAGGGTTTGTATGCGAAAAAATGATAAAAAATAGTTTGACCTAATACAAGATAAATGAGCATGAAAATAAACAACACATCCCACACTTGCACCCCTAGGGTATTCCACTTGTTGCCTTCAAATAAATGGGCCATATTGCATGTTGAACTTCTTTGGGCAAAGCAAACAATTTGAATGATCATAGTCCCTCGACAAAACTTTTCAAAACAAACAAAAACAAATGATCAAGTCCCTTAAAGAAAAATTGCCCAAAGACATTTAACGCCGTTGCAATTATGGTCTAAACGATGACCCGCGCCTGTCCCTCTCACATCCTAACACAAGATTGTCCACCAAATACAATGGTGGAACAAACTTGTTAAAAGGGTTAAAACATAGCAATAATCTTTTGAGAAATTTAGGAGTAGATAACCTCTTAGTTACTTGAATCAAACTTGCAAAACAAAACACTTGCCTAATTTAAAAATCACACATCACTACACTTTCAAAACAACTTTCAAAAATAAATGAAAACCTTTTCAAAAAGACATGCATCTTTGTATACATCCCCCACATGGATCATTACAAAGGTTGCCACCACATTGGCATCTTTTCAAAACATTTTCAAAACCCACACACAAAGCACCATTTGAAACAATTGAAAACAAAGGGCAATTGATCTAAGCAAGTAACTAAGAGCCCATGGATAACCATGGATAGAAAGGGTGCTAACACCTTCCCTTCCTATAATCTACTCCCCGAACCCAAGAAAACATCTCAAAAGGTTTTTGCTGTGCTTTTTAACCTTTCCTTAGGATAAAATAAAAAGTCGATGGCGACTCTTGCTAACCGCAACATTTGCGAATACGAACGCAAAACCCAAAGTCAGTTCTCCCACCGTATCACACCTATTATCAAGAACAATACTTTTTCAGAACAGTAATGCCAGTATCCCTTCTCCTATAGACGGGATAGCCATCTTGATCGACAATGGTTTGAGGCTGCCAATTTTTGGGAAAGAATTTAGAGCATTTACCATTTTTCATGCAAGGGGAAGATCTGTTAGCCAACCCACATGGACCATGAATCATATGTGTCTTTACCAAATGATTTAATTGTTTATCATCCGTTTCTGCCGGTATTTCTGCTGAAATAATGTTGTTGATGTCATCCGGAGTGGGAAACTTGTTCTGGGGATGCATGAAAAGTAAAATGTGTGCATGGGGCAAACCTCTCTTTTGGAACTCAATGGTGTATATATCTGGAAGAAATTAAAATACAGTAAAACATTAATTTAAAATCATTGGTATAGAATAGGAAAGAATTAAGTATTAGATATTTAATTTCATGTGGCTCACATGCAACAACTCTGCCCAAGACATGCTTCTTTGTTATATCATACAGTAATTCGTCAAACTTCATTTTAAAAACCCTTGAGATTATATCAGGACAATCTTGAGGTTGTAAATTCATGTTGTTAAGAAACCTCTGAATCTCTGGCCAACATGGATTGCAAGTAAATGTAATGAATAGATCGGGAAATCCAATTTGACTACAAATTGCCATTCCATCAAAGTATAATTGTTCCATGTATCTGCGACTTCCAACGTATGTTGACGGCAACACCACTCTTTTGCCTTTGTGGGCTCCTTCATTTGAAGATTGTTGGTGTACTCCTGACAAATTGGAGTATTTGGATACTCGTAATTTTTTTTGATGCTTACGTATGTAATTGAGTCGCTGTGACTCCATCATAGTGAATCCGTCAACCAAAAATTGCTGAAACAATCTCCTTGACCTGAGCAGTGTGTGAGCTTCACGTTGTCTGGTCTGAATGCGAAAGGCCAGCCATTCTCTAATAGTAAGTTTGTTCATCTTTCCTTTTTTTTTGGGAACTGTCTCTCTGTGTAGAACACCAAGTCTAAATCCATCTTCCCCGTACGGAAACAGAAGTGGATATTGTAATGCAAGATAGCTCGGATGAAACTCACTTATTCGTTTTAGTCTACCGCTTTGTCTTTCAAGGATAATATCCCTTTTTGAGCCTGTATCAACATCACGAACAATGAGGGCTGCAACCTCAGACATGGTGGGTTGGTTGTAAATTCGTCCGTCCTTTAATCTATCAGATATTAACTTCAACTTGAGGTCAGGTACAGGACAATCCTTTAGTCTAGCTGATGCCATTCTAAAACATTTAGCATGTGTGTTGAATTCGTCAAGCATGTTCTGTATTCGGCTAACAGTTTCTTCAATAATATTCTGGTTGTTGCTGCATTAAAAAATTAGACACATGTCATGCACGATAATAACAAAGGAAATATAAAGTAGGCATCTCAGTTGGCTTAAGAAACATAACCCTATTCCTTGCATCCTATGATGAATCTCATTGTCAGTGTCGTATATATAAAGCTGAGCGAATTTCGGTTTTTCGCCATGCACATGCATCATGCTACCAATTCTATGGCAAGCCTGCCCTTGAATTCTCATGTTAGGTGGTCCATTTCCATTATTGAATCTATTGTCAATTTTCATTCCAGGAGACGTAAATGCAAACATTATGTTGTACATTCTGCAATTCTGCTGGTAATTTCTACACAGTTCATCATTTTCATTCGACAGAAGATGTTTAAGAAACGGTGGTGGTGTTCTCAGAAGTGGCAACACAACTTTACCCTTTCCACAACATAATTGGAACTTAGGCACTGCACTATGTTTTCTCTTGACAACCTTCTCCTGATACCACATTTGTGCTCCACACTGAGTGCATTCAATGGAAGGATCACCAATATCTGAATATCCTGTATTTATCAGATAGAACAAAACATCATATATCTTATACACATCAGTATATTGAAAGACACCAAACTGGATGACAGTGAATTTAAGTTATGGTTTGCTATTAATAATAATTCCAGCAATACATACCAGCATTTATGCAATCAATTGTTGGGACATTTGCAGATTGATCTTCGTCGTTGTCCAGACTTGAACTTGTATCATAATCCCGATCTTCATTTATGAATTCACACGAACTATCGGTTAAAGATTCATCGGATGAATAGTCTGCAACTGATTGTTGAACTGGGTTCACTGAGTCAGCACTTCTGAACAGATTGGTATTAAGGGAAGTTGACGTCGTTTCTGTAACACTTGAAAAGGTTTTTAATAGATTCGCAGTCGTTGAACGAATTAGATTTGGATCAAGATGTTTGTTGGATGAAGATGCATAGGAATTCGGTAGTCCATATGAATTATTTTTGCATTTAATACTTGATGAGGAGGTAACGCCACTCAGAGGTGTGTTAGCATCAAATGGTAAAGGGGAACAAAAGGGCATTCTATCAGAGAGTTTGATCTGCAGATGACCACTATGGCTGTTGTTTTGGAGACTCTTACGCTTCATTATTGACCTCCTTCTTTGACGTGCTGAAGCAGACATTTGTTTGGGAGAAATTGTATCAGTAGAAATGCATGAGAAGCTGGGGGAAGATGCAGGTGTTGGGGTTGTGCAATGGTTAAAACCAACACTCCTTCTCCTTTGTTGGTAATTAAGCATTACGCACTCTGTTCGTGCAGAAACATCTCCATGGCCATTGACAAAAACAGAACTGATATCAGACAGTGGCTGTCTTGTATGATGTCTGCTTAGATAACTTGAATTATTTAGGTCATGGTTGGGCTCAGTTGAATTTTCATTAACTCTATTCTTCTGAAATCTTCTTTCATCAAGAACACGCTTCCTCTTTTGTCTTGCAAGTGATGCAGAGTATTTCCTATCTACAAAATGGTTGTTCATAGTTGAAAGAGAATATGGTTGATAACTTACAACTCTTCAAAAGTATAACATAATGAATGTAGGAGTAACAAACCTATATGGAATTGTTTGGTTTTGCAGTTCATAACATTTGTATTATAATTTTTAAGTGTAGTCAGATACTCTATTTGTACATTGGATATGAGATAGGGTACAGTATATGCTACAAAAGCTTAACAATATTGGGTAGAGGTTAAAAAATTTAATGTCACATGAATACCATATGTTGGCCAAACTTTAAACAATTATTAGAACACCAAATATTATAATATGACATTAAATACTGTTATGTTGGAAACACAAAATTGCCATTGGAAACCAAAGGTTATTCCTATTGTATTCTATACCATATTCATTTTATATTTTTTTGTAACATGTAACCATGGTTTGATGTAAATGTGTAAAATTAAAAGTACTTCCAAAAATATACATTTTCCAAGGGATATAAAATGGAATGATCAGAAACTGTTTGTATTCTACATGTCATGTATAGTGCCTTTTGAAACTAATGCTTGCTTGTTGGGCCAACAAAAGATATTGTCTAACGTCTGTTTTACTCCATCTCCCTGACTCTTCGGTTTTCCATTAGAAACAACATTCCAAGAAGACGGTACACCTTAGAAACAGAGTTTAGCTCCAGACAGCGTCGACCAACCAATACGATGAAGAAAGAGGATCTACGTTGGTGTTCCCGCGGGTAAGTTCTTCCGTTTTGACACACATGTTTCTAAACTTGCAATGAGGTCATTTAGGGTTTATACAAAGATGTCTGTGTGCATGATGGGCATGGATGAATTTATATGCAGGGGATTCGTAGGTAGCAGTGTTTCAACCACGACTCCTAATCTTAAATGGAAAAATCTGGCTATCCAAAAGGTTTGGAAGCAATCTGAGGATAAGCGGGACAGAGCAGAAGAATGGAGAAAGTTGCATGCAGAGGCTAAGAGGAGGAAAGAGGAAGCTGAAATTTCTTCAAGGTAAAACAGTAATCTGGATAGTGAAAAAAAGAAAAAACCAAATGCATGATGTTTGTTGTTTTTTTGATTAAGCAGCAGGAGTTGCCAAAAAATTACATGTGCTGAACTTATGGACAAATACTATGAGTATGTCGAAAGAGAGGAATCGTACGAACTGGGAACAGGAAAGGTGAGAAGCTGTCTATCATGGGAAAAGTACTTTGAAATAGCCAGAGAGGAGGGATGGCTTGTTGACATATCAGACGATGAGCCTGAACAGAATTCCACTGATGATGCAATGGAATCAGCGGGCGATGTGTTGGACAGGCAAGGGCTTTTAGGTTACATATATACATTTGAATATTTGACTTTGCAAATTAGTAGTTGAAATAATCGTGTTTGTTAATGCAGCGAGGAGAACAACACTACTGATGCTGCTGATGATGTACAACCTCCTGCCATGCAAGAAAAACTTGTTTGCAGATGGCAGAAAGTTGTTAAGAGCAGCAGCCAGATAAAAAATCAAGTTCTTGTAAGCTCTTGAATTGTTTGCTGTTACAGTTCGTAAGGATGCATAACATTGAATGAATAGACATAGCTAATAAAGTTTTAATGTTGCAGCACTTTCCAGCAGCAGTCATCAAGGAAATCTTCATGGAACCAAGATCATATATTGATCTTCATGACACAGACTCGGGTATTACGTACCAATGTGTTTTCAAATCCAGGGAGAACATGACGGAGAAGTTTCTGTCAAGGGGCTGGTTAAAATTTGCAAAGGAGAAAGAGCTGTCGAAAGGTGACGTTCTCTTATTCAGTGTAGAGCATCCTCCTGTGGAACGTATATTGGTCAAAGTTGAGAGAGGGCAGCACTGAAAGGAGTTGTTGATTGGATTACATGGGAAGCATCATGGCATAAAGGAGGGTTTATTTTTGTATGGGCGGAAATGCATAACTATTTGTTTTGAAAATCTATTTGATGCCCATTTGTCTTTGTTATTAGTTTTGTTATATGATATTGTTGGGCTACGGCTCAATGTACAATTTGCTTATGATATGTTAAATGGAATGATATGAAATTAGTTCCATATATTGCGTTGATAAGATAATTGCATATCGTTTCCGGTATTATCCGGTAACAATTTATATTAATCAAGTATCATGGATTTCTGCCATGCATAATCTGTTATTCAAGTTGGATTTTTATATATTAATGTACAGTATGCTGCTATACTACCGTGTATTATGCATAAAGTATGCAAAACAAAATGACATATTTTCTAATGTCAGTAATGCATTGTAGTGAGAAGATAATGTTTTCATACTTTAACATTGTTAATTATATAATGTCATTAATAATCACTGTCAAAATTATGTAGTATTAGTTATGATTTGGTGGTAGCAACAAAGAGAAACACGGGTACCGTATGGAAGGTGTGTTTTAGTAGGGATAACAGAAAAATAGTGAAACATAACCTACATATGCTATTAACATTAACTGATGCTGTTATATTCAAAATCTGTGTATGCATATACAGGTTCAAAAACTATTGGTTACATGTTGTTAAGAAGACGCCACAGTCAAATATTTTGGAAAACCTCCTTGTAAATGATGTTTGTTGTAGATACCTTAGTGGTGTTGTCGTCGTCGTGAACCAAAATTTTTATTTATTTCTTGTTGGTAACCTTTGATAGTGCCACATAGATTTGTCCATGAGTAAAAATGTTGCAAGGAATGTAAATACCAACCCAATCTAAGAACTGACACAATTACTGGGAACTGTCTCCGACTTAAATTGAAAGGCCAAGGAGATTGGGAAGGGGACATATTCATTCTTGGAACATATTCATTCTTTGTCCATAATAAGTTTATTATATTAAACAAAATAAGGAATTACCAACATCATATTGCTTTTTGTAGTGTAAATTATGCATAGTTTTTTGCAGCTTAAATGACTAAAATCATATCAGTCTTTTTTAACCATTATGTCAAAAGGATCAAACAAAATAAACAAAATCAAATCCTCATAAACCAGAATAAACAAAATGTAAACCAGAAATATTTCATTACATCAATCAAAATTAGGTGTGCAATGTTGTCCAAAATAGCATAAAGTAATAATAAATCGTCGACGATAATTGACTACATCATTTCTCCAGCTTGATGTCCCTTATTATCTTGGTGGACGATAGTTGGGCACTGTCGAGTTCTTCAACTGTCTCAGGAATAGATCTTTTTGACGGTGTAAGTGCAGAGTTGGCAACTGAAGGGTCATAATCTGCAGTGATTGATATATGATCCTGCCATTAAAGAGTCATTACAAAATTAGTAGCATAAAAAAGGAAGTAAGACATTGTTTAGTAGGCTAATTTGTTAATGCTGAAAGCTAAAAAAAGACGCACTGAAACTGTTTGTGGATCAGCATGAGACTGTTTTTCCGAGGTGCTGATGGTCGGAGTACACTGCAAGTTAAAAAACGCAAGAAATAAACGTTAGACAATTGTTCAAAATGTGATGGCAAGAGTAATAGGTCATTCCTATTTAAAACATACCGATGATGTATGCATATCATCCCGAGTGTCATCTGTTGAGACGACAATCTTAGAAGTGTGCTGCAAGTTTTAAACAATTATTAAAAAAATCCAATGCACATGATACTGATTTTAACAACAGTAAAACATGAGTACAGCAGTACCTCTTCACATTTAAACATCTCCTTTATTTTGGTACGTAGCACTTCATCTGGCTTAAATCCGATTACAGAAAGACTGGCCTTGTTTGGTTGAAACACTGCTCTTATAGCCAACTCCTTCTTCAGCATCACATCAAGTTCATAAGGGAATTCAAGGGGATCAAAATCTCCAGTCTAAATGATTAAAACAATATATATGTTATTTACGTGGTAATTATCTAACTTACATATTAGACAAATGGAAAATACCTCCATCAAATCCAACTTCATCTGAAGGGCGGACTTCCCAATCAACTTTACACAATCTACATCCCAAAATACGAACTTGTATTTTAACTTTCCATCGGAGGCAAGCACTTCAAGCTTAAACCTGTACCATGCGTGATCAAAATAAGAAATTGTCAGTAATGAAGCGTTTGGTTATATGATGATAATCATTGATATGCAATACTTAGAAGTTACCTTGGGACTGGCTCAGAACTGATGTGTTTGGAATAACACATGAATTTTCCATCCTTCAAAGTCACACTTTTGGTACATTCACTACATCCATCATAATACCATCCTGACTGCCCACATTCAAACTTCTCCAGAGTTGCAACAATCACACATGTAGTTTCCTGAAACAGAAAGATGGGATGATGTCTCAAAAAATGGATTAGAACCCAGTCTGTGTAATTCCTCAATCTAAGACAGTCATGTATTAAATAGCAACTTACTGTCTGCAGATATGCAATATCAGACAGACTCAACACTTCAGCTTTCCATACAAATTTGTCCAAATCAGAAAAAATAGAGGTATTTGTGGTTTCCATTTTCATGCTCGAGGATGAGAGCGTCGGCAGATCATCTTTAAGTCTGATGATCATAGATCAGAATGAAAACAGGCTGTTAGAAATCATAGGTTGCTAATTCATAACTTCAGAATAAAATCACTTACTTCTCTTTAAGGTTTTTAACCTCCTCAATAGACAAATCATTGATGAGCAGTTTTGTGCCGTTCCAAGCATTTGATACATTTAAAGGATAATTTCCTGAAAATTGAGATATTTATAAATGACAACACTTAAAGTTGGATATAATAATTGGATATAATAAGAAATAGTCACATAGCAAACCTTGAGGTTCCTTGATCCTTGCATTCATAAGTAGGAGAACAATACTACCATCAGCCTTATGAGTCGTATAATACTCATTCAGTTGCACAGCTAATTTACCCCAAAGAGTACATTGCACATGATGTTTGCTGATTCACAAGAATTTCAAAACAAACAACATGAACATGTTAAACTTTTATATTTGTCAGCATCAATGTTAACAAACAAAATGAAACACCTACCTCAGATCAGTTAATGAAAACACAATCTTGCTTTTGTTGTTATCAGGAATTATCTGGGCTTGGGATATTTCAGTAACCCCACCAATTATATCTGCACAAAAGTTCACCACAGACAGTTATGGATAACAGAAAAGTAACAATACAATGCGTTCTATTATAACAGTAAAAAGGTAACTCACCATATAACAAATTCGTTCTGTATTTACCCTCAATAATAGCATTTATTCCAATTAACTTGAGATGGTTCAGAGGTATCTCAGAAAGTTGGACCTTTTTGACGGAAGTTGAACCACAGAAAATCAATTTGAACTTATGATCAGTGGATTTGAAGGAGAAATCATTGCTGGAAACTTTGAAATTCTGCATTATGTAGGAACAACCAACTTCAAGCTGTGTTTTGAATTTTGATACCAAATAAGATGGCACAATGGCTTGAAAAAAATCCAACTGTGAAAATACAAACCTGCATTATGTACGAACAACCAACTTCAACCTGTGTTTTGAATTTTGATACCAAATAAGATGGCACAATGGCTTGAATCAAATCCAACTGTGAAAATACAAACATCTTGAAATCAGTATCATATAACAGTACAGTTATAACAAAATCAGAATGCCAAAGCAGAAAAGTTTAGACTGTATTATACCTTTGAATCAAACATAATCATCTCTAAGTGCTCTCTATTCTGAGAACTGGTAACAGACCACAGATGCTTACATCTAACAGCAACCTTCCACAAATCCTTCGAATCGTCAATGCTACTGATATACTCGATTGGGCGCGCCATCCTCACGCAGCAATTCGTAAGAGCGCAGAGACAGCAAGGTCTTAAGCAATGGAAAACGACTCCTCACGTCTGAAGAAATGAAGAAAGAGTGAAAAACTTTTGAGGTTCCATTTGAATTTGAAAACTGATTAAGAGAGGCATAATGGTTTGGCATGGGGAAGAGGAAGAGAGACATATTGAATGGCAAGGAATAATGGTTTGGCATGGGGAAGAGGAAGAGAGGGTTTGGCATGGATTTATTTGAAAAACAAAAATTGAAAATGTGGTGAAAAATTGTGGGAGTGCCACATCAGATTCAATTGAATGTGGTGCAAGATAATTTTGAGTTTCCTATTATACCCCAATACAATAGACCAAGAAAGCATTTTATCAACTCAGGTGTTTTAGTAAATTCCAGGGACATTGATTTTTATAGATAGATAATAGAAATATAAACGGTCTAAATTCAAAAAGTAATTGAGTTTGTAAAGAGGAATAGAAAAGAGGAATAGAAAAAACTTAAGGTAATTCAAACCGAACCGGATAATAAATAAATATATTTAAGGATTTATAGTTTAAAGGTTTGACCAGAATTGAAACAATGTTGAATTGATAATAAATTAATGTATATAAAATTACTTAATTTTATTAATATTTTGTTAAAAAGTAGTTTTATTAATAATTTCTCATAATTACAATAATTAGTATTTTATTAAAAATAATTTTATCTATAATTTCTCATTTTTAATATATTTAAGTTAATATAGTTCTTTTAAATTTTAACTTTGTTATCTTATTATATATAATTTATAAACAAATAAAAAAAATCTTAAAAAGCATAAATACTATACCTTTCTTTTTCTGTTATTATTTTAAATGCTTTGTTAAAATTATATAAATTAAATTTAAAAAATATTAGTAATGGGTGGGCTTGGCCCAAAACTTTCATTTGAAAGTAACCCTAATAATTTAAATTTAACTTTTGCTCACAGATTGAAAGGACAAATGAAAAAGATAAGAGAAACCTTACCTTTTGCTCTTGATAGCAAATTGATTACTTATTTAGAATCTTTAGAATACAGATAGTTGTATGGAAAATAAGTATGAAATGCATTGAGAATATTAGTGGTAATTGATAGAGTTGTATGAGAAATAAATATTAGTGATAATTAATAGAGTTGTATGAGAAATAAGTATAAAGTGTATTGAGAAAATTAAGAGTAACTAATAAGTAAGTAATAGTTAGGGATATGTAATTAGGTTTAGGGGTATGAAATAAAGACTCTAAATTGATTTAATTAGGATAATTAACTAATTATGATGTAGTTAAATTTATTATATTAAAAATAGATGATTTGTTTTATTTGGAACCACTCAATTCTGAGAAAAGTTTTAAAATGTTTCTTTTATTTGGAGGCACTCAATTCTCAGGACAGTTTCAAAGTGGTTGTTTTATTTGGATCCATTCAATTCTCAAAAAAGTAAATATGGAAAACAATTGGAGAATTTAATGGATTTGAATCTGTTTTGGTAGGCTTCTTTTTTTTTTTTTTTTTTTTTTTTGCAAGAATCTTTAATTTAGGAAGTTTTAAATAGTTGGAAGTGTTTTGGTAATTTCACAGTAGATTATGAAAAAAAATTATTGCCTTTAATTAGTTTTTCAAGCATGTTAAATTGATGTTCAATGTTTGAATTATGGTTTTAATGCTAATTTTATGGAATTCTTATATTAAAATTAGATATTTGAAATATATACCATTATGGATTCAACAAATTATTCATATAAGTTGTGTGATATTTATATATGGTTAAGATGATGAAAAAAATATTTATGAATGATTATAAAATTCCGATCATATAAAAATTTATGTTATTTATAAAATTTTATAATAATAAACAACAATATAAAATGATTCAACATATTTTTTAAGTAGATATAAAATGTTAAATGACATAAAAATGATATTAATAGATCCAATTATGTATGTTAGTGAGTTGATTAAATATGATTATGATGCATTTTAAGTTATAATATGATTAAATATGCATCGACATTTTATTTAATATATTTATATTAAAATGGATTTTAATTTATGAATAAAAGACAATATAATATTTATGATATATTTTAAATTAGTGTTTTAAAATTTACAAATTAAAATTCAATTTATTTACGTTAAAAGTGTATATTTATTTTTAAAGGTAATTTATCAAAAGACAAGAAAATTGACTTAATCACTTCTAATAAAAATTAAAGGTAATTTAATTTTAGTTCAAAACGAATAGTATACGTTAATGGTTTCTATAAATTGTTTATATTAATTTTACTTACTTGTGATATTCTTTATAAAAAAATATGTTTTATTTATTTATTGGTAAAAATATTTTTATAAACTAAAAAAAGTGTATTAGTGATACAAATACTTTTATAAATGAGAATTTTTTTTAATGTTTTAATAATAAAATTTATTCATTACCAAAATAATATGCATTATAGATAAATATATATATATATATATATATATATATATATATATATATATATATATATATATATATATATATATATATATATATATATATATATATATATATATATATATATATATATATATATATATATATATATATATATATATATATATATATATATATATATATATATATATATATATATATATATATATATATATATATATATATATATATATATATATATATATATATATATATATATATATATATATATTTGCTAGGCCTTACAAATTGTTAAAAACAAATCTCAAGGAGTAATATTTAATTCCTAGAATGAATATAAAAGGAGAATAAAAGAGATCAATGAAAAATGGTTGGTTCTTGATGATAGCAAGGAGGAGTTGGACCCACTTAGTGATTTAAAGAGGGAGGAAATTTAGGACGTGTCATATATCTTTTTAGATTGAATTGTAATCTTATCTGTCATTAGAAAGAGGAGTGGCATGTTCAAACGTCAATTGATCTAAGTATTTTATAGAAGGGAAAAGAGGTTGTACCTGTAAGGCACTCAAATAATGAAGTTAAAAAGAGTGTAGAGGTAAGTGAGAGGGTTAGAGACGTGAATAGAATATCTGACCCTCCAATATAGGAGGGTATTTATAGAGCCTCCAACGCATGGTCAATGGTCTTCGTTTGGACTGAGGGTCCATACACATAATGGATGATTGCTAGGTTCCTGCATGGAAGTAGATGAGTTGGGTCATGCCCTCCAGTGGGCCAGCCATGGGTCCAATATAGAACAGGAGCCCCCAAGTCGTTGCTTCTAGGTAGAGGAGTAATGACTTAGAGTCAATTTGGGCGTCATGGAGGAAAAAGGGGTTTTGTGTGAGGTGAGCCTTCATTTGTATTCGTGATTGTGTGCCTGCAATTGTATGCTCGCGATGGCGGTGTTCGTCATGGGTGTTTCTTATTAGTGAGCTAGTGCGCACGAGGATGATATATTGCTTGTGACTTTTATTGATTTTGCCTACGAGGACGTCGTGTCACGTTGGGATCGTGGTTGTCAGTTCAGCTCGTGCCCGCGTTGAGCATTTGGTTTTGCTCGCGGGTCATCGTGGTGCTCGTTGTGACACCCCAAATTTATTCAAGTGTTAAATAATTAGGAATTTAATTATTAAATTAATTAAAGGCTTAATTAATAATATTTTGGATTAAATGGATGAATTAATTATGGAATTAAAAAGGAAGACCGGGGGGTGTAAGGTTGAATTAGAGGTGTGTGAAGTAAAAGGCTCTACTAAATAATTACTAATTTATTTTTATTATTTGGCAAATAATAAAAGGAAAAGAAAAAGAAGGATAAAAAGGAAAAAGGAAAAGAAGGTTTTGGAAAAACTCATTCTACGTGAAATTGGAGAAGAGAAGAGAAGAGAGGAAAAAGCCAAACACCGTGAATTCGAAGGATCATCGCGAGGTAAGGGGTGATTTCGACTATTTAATATGCCTTATAGATTTTGGGATCAATAGAATTGATTAAGCATGTTAGGAATCCCAATTTAGGATTTAAGAAATTCAAACCCCAATCCCATGAAATTATGTTTTGATTCAATTTGAGGTTATGAGGAAATTGTATGATGTTATGGTGTGTTATAATCTCATTAGAATCATGCACTATAACTTGTTTTGGCATTTCTGTGAGTTGGATTCGTATGGGTATGAATTGGATGAGATTTGGAATGAATAAATGCTGTCAAATAGCAGTTTTTGACTTTTCAGGTCGCAGGAACCGGTTCCCAGTGTAAATTTGTGAAGAAACTGACTTTTTCAACGTAGGAACCGGTTCCTGTATAGGTAGGAACCGAGTTCCAGTATATTTTCCAGAAACGTAACTTTTTGAAAAATATTAAACTTTGAAAATTCATAACTTTCAAACCGTAAGTCCGATTTGAGTGCCGCTTTCGGCAGTATTTCTTAAATTTAAAATGCTATCTTATAAAATAAGAAAAATATTATTTTATGAAAATTATTTTAAAAAGATTCGAATTCCCGATTTTTGTAAACTTTGGTATTTTGAGAATGATGTAGAATTGTTTGTAAATTGTTCTGATTTGGTGAATGAGAACTAATACTTATGTGTTGTGCCTGCTATCCATTATGATTCAGATGTGATCATGTGATATATTGGTTTTGGCATTATTTGGAATTATGTTGTGATCATATTCCGTTGATTTGATGTTGACTTTCCGATTATGCGGTTTGTTATTATGTGCATATTTGGTGTATATGCAATGGTGTATCCATGATAATTGATTGTATCAGGTCCTTGTGGATAAAGTGCATGTTTATGATGTTTGATGTGTGTATGATAGATAATGATATCATGTTTCTTTTGGTTTTGGTTCAGTTATGATAAATTGATGTATTTCATAGACTGATTTGATGTTGCATGCTGGTGATGTGCATGCATATGCATTGTTTTGGTGAAGTTAATTCCCATTGTGTGGAATTTGACTTGTATTGCCGTTAACCGATACCCGAGAGATGATGGGTGGTTAGGCTGGATTCGTGTCCGAGTGTTATGGACGAATCGATGATTGCTTCGGCTGGATTCATGTCCGAGTGTTATGGACGAATCGATGGTTGCTGTATCCGGTTGATGATGGATTAGTGATGGGTGACTTGGTCACGTGTTGGTACCACATGCATTGTGTCTGCATTTGTGTTTTCATGGAATTGTAACATGTTAGGATGTCTTCCAGTGTTACAATTCTTTGGTTGATTATTGATTTGTGCATAATGACTTGTATGATTGGAACTGTGTGTTGAATCTGAGTTTATGCTGAAATGGGTGAAATAATATGCTTGTGATATAATGTTGATTGAGAAGCTTATAATGCATGTTAATTATGAGAAATCTCACCCTTACTTTAATGATTTCAGATTAAAGTTAGCAACTCGGGGGTTGGTGAGAATGGCTCTAGAGCTATGTTATTTTAAGTCCGCGTGTCAGTGTCGTGCTCTGATAGGTTGTAACACTGGGGGGAACATTTGAATGACGAGTTTTATTTTCTATTGTTTAATTTATGTTGGAAATACTTATGAAGTGAAGTTATTCCGGTTTTGAGATATTTCCGTTGTGTAGAACATGATGATGATTTAAATATTTGTAATAATAATTCCTTCAGTAAAGCATGACAATTGTAAAATTGAGGTTTTATATTTATCTTGAATTGTGACATCCCTGATTTTCCTTGTTACTCTGATTTAATTAATATATTCGCGGGATTATTTAGAAGGGGTGTTACAATAGTGGTATCAGAGCATAGTCGGTCTTGTCTTGTGTCGTTATCCCTTTTGTATGCGACTAGTGTAAGATGACACTGTCAATACTTGTGCGCTGATGAGGTTGTTTTGTAATGTTACAAAACAATGGCCGGAAGAGGTAACGGAAGAAACGACGATGCTCTTGCTGAAGCATTGGGAATGTTGGCTGGAGTACTCGGAGGGAACCAGCAGGAAGCTGTGATTGGTGCTGATCGACAATTGGGGAATTTTCAGAGGAATAATCCTCCGTTGTTCAAGGGTGCACATGATCCCGAAGGTGCTAAGAAGTGGTTTAAGGAGATCGAGAGGATCTTAAGAGTAATTGATTGTGCTGAAGGGCTGAAGGTGAGATATGGAACTCACATGTTAGCAGAGGAAGCTGATGACTGGTGGGTTGCTACCAGAACTGAAATGGAAGAAGATGGTATTGCATTGACTTGGGCTGTGTTCAGGAGGGCTTTTCTGAAGAGGTACTTTCCTGAGGACATCAGAGGCAAGAAGGAGATTGAGTTTCTGGAACTCAAGCAGAGTAACAAGACTGTCAGTGAGTATGCTTCGAAGTTTACTGAGTTAGCGAAGTATTATGCTCATTATACTAACGATGCAGATGGAGAATTTTCCAAATGTATCAAGTTTGAGAATGGTCTTCGTGATGAGATTAAGCAGGGTATTCGGTATCAGCGTATCCGAAGATTTCCTGATCTGGTTGACTGTAGCAGGATTTTAGAGGAGGATCTTGCTAGCACTAAGTCGAATGCTCGAGGGTATGTTGATAGGAAGGGTAAGCAACAGATGGATCGTGGTAAGCCTTATGATAGAAATAATCAGAAATCTGGTGGTTGGAGGAAGCCTAGTGGGGGAGACTCTGGTTCTTCCATTAAGTGTTACAGATGTGGTGAAAGGGGGCATAGAGCTAATGAGTGCAAGAATGATGCAAATAAGTGCAACAACTGTGGGAAATTTGGTCATGTAGCTGCTGAGTGCAGAGCCAGAAAGATAACTTGTTACAATTGTGGTGAAGAAGGTCATACTCGTCCTCAGTGTACAAAACCCAAGAAGGAGCAAGCTGGTGGTAAAGTGTTTGCATTGTCTAGGTCAGAGACTAAGCCAGATGATAGGCTGATTAAAGGTACATGTTTTATTAATGACATACCTTTGATTGCGATTATTGATACTGGAGCTACGCATTCTTTTATTGCTTTGGATTGCGCTAAAAGATTGAATTTGGAAATTTCTAATATGGATGGAAGTATGGTTATTGATACTCCTGCATCGGGTTCAGTGACTACTTCGTATGTTTGTAGGAATTGTCCTATTGTGATTTTTGGTAGGGGTTTCGGTATGGATTTGGTGTGCCTACCGTTAGAACAACTTGATATCATCCTTGGAATGAACTGGTTGGAATTCAACTAGGTTCATATCAACTGTTTTGCGAAGAAGGTTATTTTTCCTGAAGAGGTTGGTGTCGAAGATGTGACTATGTCGGTTAAACAGATGAACCTAGCTGTGAAAGATGGTGTTGTGGTATTTATGTTGTATTCTGCAATAGAAGCAGAGGGAAAAGCAAAGAGTGATGGATTGCCAGTGGTGAATGAATTTCCGGAGGTGTTTCCGGAAGACGTTAGTGAATTGCCACCTGAGAGGGAGGTAGAATTTACTATAGATTTGATTCCTGGAACTAGTCCGGTGTCGATGGCGCCTTACCGTATGTCGGCATCTGAATTAGATGAGTTAAAGAAACAGTTGGAGGAGTTACTTGAGAAGAAGTTTATTCGTCAGAGTGTTTCGCCATGGGGTGCTCCAGTGTTGTTGGTTAAGAAGAAAGAAGGTTCAATGAGATTATGTGTTGATTACAGACAACTGAATAAAGTTACAATCAAGAATCGGTATCCTTTGCCGAGGATCGATGATTTGATGGATCAACTAGTTGGAGCTTATGTATTTACTAAGATTGATCTGAGATCTGGATATCACCAGATTCGTGTGAAGTCGGAAGATATTCAGAAAACTGCATTTAGAATGAGGTATGGACATTACGAGTATTCTGTTATGCCGTTTGGAGTTACTAATGCACCTGGTGTTTTCATGAAGTATATGAACAGGATATTTCATCCGTATCTTGATAAGTTTGTGGTGGTGTTCATTGATGATATTCTAATTTATTCGAAGAGCGATGAAGAGCATGCAGAACATCTCAGAGTTGTGTTAGAATTTTTGAAAGAGAAGAAGCTTTATGCGAAGTTGTCCAAGTGTGAATTCTGGTTAAGTGGAGTAAGTTTTCTTGGCCATGTAATTTCCAAGAATGGAATTGCTGTGGATCCTACGAAGGTAGAAGCAATATCTCAGTGGGAAGCGCCGAAGAATGCTTCTGAGATCCGTAGTTTTCTGGGTCTTGCAGGTTATTATAGGAAGTTTATAGAAGGATTTTCCAAATTAGCGTTACCGTTGACCAGGAAGGGTCAGATGTTTGTTTGGGATGTTGAATGTGAGAAAGGATTTCAAGAGCTGAAGAGGAGGTTGACAAGTGCTCCGATCTTGATTTTGCCAAATTCGACTAAGTCTTTTGTTGTGTATTGTGACGCATCATTAATGGGATTAGGTGGTGTGTTGATGCAAGATAAGCAGGTGGTGGCTTATGCTTCGAGACAATTGAAAGTACATGAAAGGAATTATCCGACTCATGATTTGGAGTTGGCAGCTGTTGTGTTTGTTTTGAAGTTGTGGAGGCATTATTTATATGGTTCTCGGTTTGAGGTGTTCAGTGATCACAAAAGTCTGAGGTATCTCTTTGATCATAAAGAGTTGAATATGAGGCAGAGGAGATGGTTAGAATTTCTAAAGGATTATGATTTCGGTTTGAATTACCATCCTGGTAAGGCAAACGTTGTTGCGGATGCCTTGAGTAGGAAGTCCTTGCATATGTCGATGTTAATGGTCCGTGAGTTAGATTTGGTTGAGCAGTTCAGAGATTTAAGTTTGGTATGTGAAACTACTCCGAATAGTGTGAAATTGGGTATGTTGAAACTGACTAGTGGTATTCTGGAAGAAATTCGGAATGGACAGAAGTCCGATGTTGGGTTAGTTGATAAATTGACATTGATCAACCAAGGTCAAGGAGGCGAGTTCCAGATTGATGAGAATGGTGTTATGAGATTTGGTAATAGGGTGTGTGTTCCGGATGTTGCAGAGATTAGGAAGAGTATTTTGGAAGGACATCGTAGTGGATTGAGTATTCATCCTGGTGCTACTAAAATGTACCATGATTTGAAGAAGTTGTTTTGGTGGCCGGGAATGAAAAAGGAAATTGATGAGTTTGTGTATGCTTGTTTGGTTTGTCAGAAGTCGAAGATTGAGCATCAGAAATCGTCAGGATTGATGGAACCATTGTTTGTTCCGGAATGGAAATGGGATGGAATCTCTATGGATTTTGTGTCTGGTTTTCCAAGGACATCGAAGAATTGTGATTCTATCTGGGTTATTATTGATCGGTTGACGAAATCTGCTCACTTAATTCCGATAAGAATGGATTATCCGATGGAAAGGTTGGCAGAATTGTATGTTGAGAAGATTGTAAGTTTGCACGGTATTTCTTCTATTATTGTGTCGGATCGAGATTCGAGGTTTACATCTAAATTATGGACGGGATTGCAAGAAGCTTTGGGTACTAAGTTGCGTTTGAGTTCCGCTTATCATCCACAGATAGATGGTCAGACGGAGAGAACGATTCAGTCGTTGGAAGATTTGTTAAGAGCTTGTGTGTTGGAGAAAGGTGGAGCTTGGGATAGTTATCTACCATTGATTGAGTTTACCTACAACAATAGTTTTCATTCGAGCATTGGTATGGCTCCGTTTGAGGCATTGTATGGTAGGAGGTGTCGGACACCGTTGTGTTGGTATGAATCTGGAGAGAGTGCTGTGATTGGACCGGAAATTGTCCAACAAACTTCGGAAAAGATTAAGATGATTCAGGAGAAGATGAGGACTTCTCAGAGTCGTCAGAAAAGTTATCACGATAAGAGGAGGAAAGATCTTGAGTTTAGCGAAGGAGAACATGTTTTTATACGAGTTACTCCGATGACTGGTATTGGTCGAGCTTTGAAGTCAAAGAAGTTGACTCCATGTTTTATTGGTCCATTTCAGATTACCAAGAGAGTTGGGAAAGTTGCTTATCAGATTTCTTTGCCGCCGTCACTTGCAAATTTGCATGATGTTTTTCATGTATCTCAGTTGAGGAAGTACATTGTTGATCCGTCTCATGAGATTCGGGTAGACGATATACAGGTACGAGAGAATTTAACTGTGGAAGCGGTACCTGTGAGAATTGAGGATCGGAAGTTGAAACAGTTGCGAGGCAAGGAGATCGCGTTGGTAAGAGTGGCTTGGGGAGGACCAGCAGATAGAAATGTCACTTGGGAGCAGGAGAGCCAGATGAAGGACACGTATCCCGAACTGTTCGTCTAAGGTATGTTTTCGAGGACGAAAACTCTTTTAGTTGGGGAGAGTTGTGACACCCCAAATGTATTCAAGTGTTAAATAATTAGGAATTTAATTATTAAATTAATTAAAGGCTTAATTAATAATATTTTGGATTAAATGGATGAATTAATTATGGAATTAAAAAGGAAGACCGGGGGGTGTAAGGTTGAATTAGAGGTGTGTGAAGTAAAAGGCTCTACTAAATAATTACTAATTTATTTTTATTATTTGGCAAATAATAAAAGGAAAAGAAAAAGAAGGATAAAAAGGAAAAGAAGGTTTTGGAAAAACTCATTCTACGTGAAATTGGAGAAGAGAAGAGAAGAGAGGAAAAAGCCAAACGCCGTGAATTCGAATGATCATCGCGAGGTAAGGGGTGATTTCGATTATTTAATATGCCTTATAGATTTTGGGATCAATAGAATTGATTAAGCATGTTAGGAATCCCAATTTAGGATTTATGAAATTCAAACCCCAATCCCATGAAATTATGTTTTGATTCAATTTGAGGTTATGAGGAAATTGTATGATGTTATGGTGTGTTATAATATCATTAGAATCATGTACTATAACTTGTTTTGGTATTTCTGTGAGTTGGATTCGTATGGGTATGAATTGGATGGGATTTGGAATGAATAAATGTTGTCAAATAGCAGTTTTTGACTTTTCAGGTCGCAGGAACCGGTTCCCAGTGGGCAGGAACCGGGTTCCCAGTGTAAATTTGTGAAGAAACTGACTTTTTCAACGTAGGAACCGGTTCCTGTATAGGTAGGAACCGAGTTCCAGTACATTTTCCAGAAACGTAACTTTTTGAAAAATATTAAACTTTGAAAATTCATAACTTTCAAAGCGTAAGTCCGATTTGAGTGCCGCTTTCGGCAGTATTTCTTAAATTTAAAATGCTATCTTATAAAATAAGAAAAATATTATTTTATGAAAATTATTTTAAAAAGAGTCGAATTCCCGGTTTTTGTAAACTTTGGTATTTTGAGAATGATGTAGAATTGTTTGTAAATTGTTCTGATTTGGTGAATGAGAACTGATACTTATGTGTTGTGCCTGCTATCCATTATGATTGAGATGTGATCATGTGATATATTGGTTTTGGCATTATTTGGAATTATGTTGTGATCATATTCCGTTGATTTGATGTTGACTTTCCGATTATGCGGTTTGTTATTATGTGCATATTTGGTGTATATGCAATGGTGTATCCATGATAATTGATTGTATCAGGTCCTTGTGGATGAAGTGCATGTTTATGCTGTTTGATGTGTGTATGATAGATAATGATATCATGTTTCTTTTGGTTTTGGTTCAGTTATGATAAATTGATGTATTTCATAGACTGATTTGATGTTGCATGCTGGTGATGTGCATGCATATGCATTGTTTTGGTGAAGTTAATTCCCATTGTGTGGAATTTGACTTGTATTGCCGTTAACCGATACCCGAGAGATGATGGGTGGTTAGGCTGGATTCGTGTCCGAGTGTTATGGACGAATCGATGATTGCTTCGGCTGGATTCATGTCCGAGTGTTATGGACGAATCGATGGTTGCTGTATCCGGTTGATGATGGATCAGTGATGGGTGACTTGGTCACGTGTTGGTACCACATGCATTGTGTCTGCATTTGTGTTTGCATGGAATTGTAACATGTTAGGATGTCTTCCAGTGTTATAATTCTTTGGTTGATTATTGATTTGTGCATAATGACTTGTATAATTGGAACTGTGTGTTGAATCTGAGTTTATGCTGAAATGGGTGAAATAATATGCTTGTGATATAATGTTGATTGAGAAGCTTATAATGCATGTTAATTATGAGAAATCTCACCCTTACTTTAATGATTTCAGATTAAAGTTAGCAACTCAGGGGTTGGTGAGGATGGCTCTAGAGCTATGTTATTTTAAGTCCGCGTGTCAGTGTCGTGCTCTGATAGGTTGTAACACTGGGGGAAACGTTTGAATGACGAGTTTTATTTTCTATTGTTTAATTTATGTTGGGAATACTTATGAAGTGAAGTTATTCCGGTTTTGAGATATTTCCGTTGTGTAGAACATGATGATGATTTAAGTATTTGTAATAATAATTCCTTCAGTAAAGCATGACAACTGTAAAATTGAGGTTTTATATTTATCTTGAATTGTGACATCCCTGATTTTCCATGTTACTCTGATTTAATTAATATATTCGCGGGATTATTTAGAAGGGGTGTTACACTCGTAAAGCTTTGCCCTGAGTTTTCCCCCGAGGACGTGCTCGCGGGGGTGCGAGAGTTTGTCGTTTGTGTCCGATAAGGGGACTTGAAGAGACCAAAGATCTGTCCCACGAACCACGCATCATAACATTTAATGCGTCATAATTAGGCTTAGGTGTATGGGTAATCATGAGTTGAAACAATGACATGTTACCCCAAGCGTTGTCACGCTTTCCTGCGCAAAGAATTATTTATAAATGGGGAGGGTGGAGGACATTTACAAAGTTCACTTCATTTGAAAAAGTTCGGCTCCCTCTGACTCTATATCTCATCTCCGATTCGCGAAGCATTTCTTCTGTTGTCATCGTTGTTCATCGTTGTTGTTGTTGCTAAATCTTCATCAACTTTTTTTCTTCCTACAATCAAGTAAGTATTTTCTCTTCCTGGTTCCTTTTGCATGTTGAATTTAGGATATTGGTGTTTGGCGGTGGTTCAGCCATTTCAAAATTCTGACACCGGTGAAGAACATTAGTGTGTTAAGTAGGAAATTAGAGTTTTACATTTATCTCTTTCTGATAGTCACTCTGGCGCCACCGTCAGGGTAGTGAGCAAAACTTGCGCCAATGAGATTCATGAATTTGCGATGAAGTTCATATGTCAGGGAGGCTCTTCCCCACAAAATTCATGAGATTCATGAATTTTATGGTGAAGTTCATGTGTCGTGGAGGCTCTTCCCCACGAAACTCATGAGATTCATGAATTTTGTGATGAAGTTCATGGGTCGAGGAGGTTCTTCCCCGCAAACCTCAAGATTTTTATGATGAAGTTCATGTGTCAGGGAGATTCATCCCCGTGAAACTCATGAGCTTCATCATGAAGTTCATGTGGCAAGGATACACTTCCCCATGCCATTCATGAGCTTTATCATGAGTCCTCTATCGAGGAGAATATCCCCGTGACTTCGTTCCGGTTGAATAAGGGCTTTGGTCGGGGGCAGCATCCTCAGCATTTTTATGCCCTTTCACTTGATTTGAGGTGGAAGGGTGAATTTGATTTGACCATCAAAATCATTATTTTCCTTTGCTTTTCAGGTTTGATGGCTCGTAGCATGGAAGTCCTTTGTCTTGTCGACACGATTACTGATCCCGTGCTGGATTGGTTCGGTCTGAAACATCGAGGGATAGCCTCACGCTTCATTGACTTCCCGAAGGTTCGTTTACGATCATTGAGAAAGGTGCGGTCCGTGAAGGGGAAGAGAATTGGTCGGTCTATAAACATAACCCGGGTGAACGGATTTGTTTGTCTTTCTCGAGGAATCGTTTACCCATGTACGAGTTTGTTATCGGGGATCTAGGGCTTCGGCTGCCGTTTAACGATCTTCAGGTTGGCATTTTCAACCATTTAGAGTTAGCATCCTCCCAGCTGTATCCTAATTCGATTGCGTTCATTCGTGCATTCGATATAGTGTGCATGTATCTTGAGATCAGCGCCACCGTTCCTTTATTCTTCTGTTGTTTCCACCTTCAACGACATACTATAAGTGGGAAGCATAAATAGGTGTCCCTCAAGCAGCCGAAGAGGCTGTTTAAGACGTTTATAGACTATGTCTGTTGTTTTAAGGACATGTATTACCTCGTTAAGCCCATGTCGCGAGTGGCCTTCAATTCCGTGTTCGGGCGGGAGATGGTAACCGAGGAAGATAGGAGCGTGCGCCATGATGAGGATGGGTAAGAAGTGATGAGGCTGGTCGCGAAGTTTCCTCTTTACTAGAGGGATGACCACTTTATGGAGGGCACATATTACTCTATCACAAAGCCCAATAATTTGGACCCCGAGGATGAAGAATCCTATGATAAACTCGTGAAGTTCGTTGACGGTTTTGCTCCTGCTTGATGGGAGACCAAGATTAGGGAGGTGGTCCTTGGCGAGCATGGAAAAGCCATTTACGAGGCTCGATATATCAACACAAAGGAGCTTCTTGAGTGAAACTATTGAGGAGGCTATGGTTCTTTTAGGTAGTTGCATTTTTGTCCTTTAACATATTTGTATTTTCTCGGTATACTAACTTGTGCTCGTCTTTTTTCGCATATAAGATGACAAACCTCCAGGGTCGCGTGCTCGATATGGCACAAAAGTCAGGGAAAGTTGCAAAGGGTCCAAAGAAAATTTCTAAGAGTCGCTTTGGCCATATCCCGAACCAGCCTAAGGGTAGCTCTGATACTTCTTCTTCTCTGGTTGTTGACCAACCTTCTCCCCAATAAGAAGATCCGAGTAGGAAAAGGCATCACGATGATGAAGGCGTGGATATCGACCTCACGAAGGAGACCTTCGAAAAAAGTTTGTGTTGCCTCCTTGCTTTCTCAACAAGGGTTACTTTGAGGGGAATTCTCTAGTTATGCCTCGGGAAGAGTCTCTGGTTATCCAGAGCCTCGACGCGGCGGGCAAGAGGAAAATGTTGGCTTAAGATGCGTCTGCTATGATGAGGCTTTTGGAAATGGTTGTGGTACTCACCAACGAGGAGACCTGTTCTTTTACAGAGCTAGGGAAGCTACGAGAAACGAAATTGTAACTCGAGTTAAAGATGAACAAGCTGGAAGCTAACGATGATAGTTACAAAGAAAAGTATCGGCTCCAAACCGGGCTTGTTACCGAGCTGGGGAAGAAGGAGGAGGAAGTGACCAAGTTAACCACGAACAAGGGTGCTTGGATACTCGGGAAGAAAGATCTCTAGGATAGGATGCTGCCTTGGAGGTTGCTGTGGCGCCTACCGAGGACGAGGCTGATGAGGTGAAAGCCCTGAAGACCCGTGTTGAGCTAGTTTTGCGGATTCAAAGCCTCGAGCGGGATTTTGTGGCATTTTTTAAGATGAGTATTGACAATGTAGTGGCTCAGCTCCATATTGTGAATCATAGGGTCGAGCTCGTCACTGAGGGGAGTGGTTTCTTACACATGATGGTTGTTGGTCAGATAATACCTCCTCCTAGCTTACCTTCTAACGAAGAAGAAGACGGAGAGCTCTGTATCAAGGGGGGAAGAATGAAGGGGAGCCCGATCATGAGGAGTAATTTATTTTAACCCTGTTGTTTTACATGTCTTTGTTCGGGCCTGCGCGCCTCTAATTTTTGTAACATTTGGATAATGGGCTTTGCCCGACTTTATTGTAATAGTTGACATCTTCGACTGTTGTGGTCGCTTATTTTTATTGCATTTCCATTTTGTTGATGTGTGTGTGTATGATTTTTCCTTTTAAGCTTTGCTCGTTTGTATGCCTGATTTTGCCAAGTATTTATTTTCCTCTGATAGGCATTTGGGGTGCTTGTTGATTATGGCAGCCCGTGAAACAAAAAATGTTCGTATGCGAATTATTTTTTCTAAGTGTTTAGGGGTCTTGCATCGACAACATTGTTGCTCGACAATGTAGGGAACTTATTTATTTACCGAATTTGGGTTCCGAAGTAAGGGCGGTAGAAAAAATCTCGGTCGAGATCTTAGCTCTGCAACATGAACTTCCCATCGCGAGCTAGTCGTTCTGCCAAACTAGTACGACGATGGCGAAGTTCGATTGAGGTATCACCGTCGGGTCAAGAGTCTTCTCGTCAAAGAATGGAAGCTTTCCTTTCTGTCTAAGTTTAGGAGGATGTGCTTGTACCTGATAACGCCTCTATGGTCGGGTGTACCCTTTCGTCGTTGAGTGGGGTATGCCGACTGTTAAGGCCTAACTGTAATATTGTTTCAGTTTTTTGGCGTTCCTTGGTCGAGCAAGTTCTTCCCCGTGTAAGTTTTCTAAGTAATAGGCCCCGTTTTTTGTTTTTGCTTGGATGCGATATGGGCCTTCCCAGTTCACGACTATTTTTCCCACGCGAGAATCTTTGTGGTTTCTTCTCAAGACTAGGTTGTTGGTTTCAAACTCTCTTTTGAGGACTTTGGGATCATGGCGTATGGCTATTTTTGTTTTAACGAGGCTTTGTGGAGGTCTTCCCCTGATCTAACTTCTTCGACGAGGTCGAGCTCTTCTATTAGTTCCTCGTCATTTATTTCCTCATCAAGGGGAAATTCCGTTCGGGTGGACGGTTCTCGAATCTCTACTGGGATTACTGATTCAATTATGTAAGTTTGTCAGATTGGAGTTTCCCCAGCGGTCGAGTGTGGCGTCGTTCTGTAGGCCTTGAGCATTTTGTGTAGCTCCTCGACCCATCTCCCTTTGGCTTCGCCTAATCTTTGTTTTAGGCTGCATAGGATTACTCTATTCGCAGCTTCGGTATGCCCATTTGTTTGCGGGTGCTCGACAGATGTAAAATTTTATATGGTGCCCAATTTAGTGACGAATTGCTGAAAGTTTTGTTGGTGAACTGTGTCCCGTTGTCTGTGATGAGTACTTATGGTATGCCAAATTGGGCAATTATGTTTCTCTTGTAGAAATGAAATATATTATGTGTCGTGATTTTGGCGAGGGCCTTTGCCTCTATTCAATTTGTGAAATAATTGACGCCAACTATCAGGTACTTATTCTAGTTTAACCTTATGGTAAACGGCCCGAGGATGTCTATTCTCCACCAGTCGAAGGGACACAGGGAAGATAGATTTTTGAGCTCGTTGGGAGGTTCCAGATGCATGTCCCTGTAGCATTGGCATTTATCACATTTCTTAACATGCTCTTTTGTGTTGTGTTGCATGGTGGGCCAGTAGTACCCTGCTCGTAGGGCCTTCTGAGTGAGGGATCTTCCTCAGAGATATTGGGTGTCGATTCCTTCGTGGATTTTGTGGAGGATGTTGGAAAACTTGGATTCCTTGATACACTTTAGGAAAGGATTTGAGAACCCCAGTGTGTACAAATTATCCTCGACCGAGACTTAGGAACATGCTCGACACCTGATCACATTAGCTTCTTTCTGGTCAGGGGCAGTTCCTATGTTGTGAGGTAGTTGTGTATCAGGTTCATCCAGCAGTCGCTGTTGCCGATGGCATTTACATGAGAGTTGCGGAGGATTTTTCTATGCTCGGGCGAGAAAGTATCTCTTGGATGACAAACTTGTTTCCACCTTTCTTCTTTGTGCTCGCGAGTTTTGACAGGATGTCTGCTCGTATATTGTGCTTGCGGAGAGTGTGTTTTACTTCAGCATACTCGAATTTTGTTATTCTTTCTCGACCTAGAGATAAGTATTCAGAGAGATTGTCTCTTTTGGCTTGATATTCTCCCAGTACTTGAGAGGTGACGAGTTGGGAATCCGTAAAGATTGTTACCTCTTTAGCTCTCAAGTCTTCAGCCAAGCGCAGTCCCGCGAGGAAAGCTTTGTATTCTGCATGGTTATTTGAGGTTAGGAAGGATAGGGCGAGGGATGTAACACCCAAATTTTATTTATTAGTTATATATATTTTTTATTAATTATTTGCTTGATTTTGTGAATAAATGATTACTTGATGTATGTTGCATGTGACGGGTTAGTGAAGGAATATTTTAATTAGTGAGAATTGTAGAATATTGGTAATTAGGCTTAAGTGTAGAGATGTGAAGAGTAGTGGGGAGAGTGTGATGGTGAGTCCATTAGTTATTGGGTTAGCAATATTTTGTTAATGGTTTTATAAAAAGAAATGGAGTTAGTAGGAGGAATAGAAAGAAAATGTTAGAGTTATTACACATGAAAACAAGAGAAGAGCGAGAAAGAGGAGGAAAGGGTAAGAACGCAAAAGTTAATAGCATCAACCTAGAACAAGATAAGGGTAGATTTTTACCAAGATAATCAAAACCGGACCGAACATCGAACCGATGTATCTATGGGTTCAGAGTTTTAAAGTTTGACTGGAGTTGAATCTGGGTTGAACCAGTTATATATAAATAAATATTTTTTTGTTATATATAAGAATAATAATGTACAAAAGTAATTATATTTTATAAATAATAAAAAAATTATTAATAATTTTTTAATGATTAATACTTAATAGTTTTTTAAAAAAAATTTATAACCTTTTATATTTTTAATATATTAGATAGGTAAGTTCAAAACTTTTATTTTAATATAATAATAATAATAATAATAATAATAATAATAATAATAATAATAATAATAATAATAATACTAAAAATAATAATAATTAATAATCTAATAAATTTATCAAGTGTTTGTTTACGATATTGTCTGATCATTTCCTATGCGTTGAACAATATTTTATCGTATTTATCTATTATTTAATATTATCCAAAATTAATTTTTTATCAAATGAATAGAGAATAACAAAATAATTTAAAATAGTTTTTAATCTGATTTTTCTATGATAATGTGTACTAGAGTGATTGGAGAAGGAAAAAAGAAAATAAAATCATGTATTATTTTTATTCTAAATGAAATTTTTTTATCATATTTTTATAAATCAAATGCAAAATATGTCCGGTCCGACCCTAAAAATTGCATAAACAGCCGATGTTATGGTTTTTAACCAGTTTTTGATCGGTTTTCCGGTTTGAATCCTGGTTCTTCTGCATGTCAGTTTTCAGGTTCAAACTGACCAGTTAGGGTTTCAGTTCTCAATCCAATCGGTTGAACCATCCGGTCCGCTCCGGTTTTGATTATCTTAGTTTTTACTTGGTTATTAGGATTGTATAATGATGTATGCGGGGTAATAACATGTATTAGGATCAATTTCATTAATTTTCCATGTTTTGAGATTGTTAGGTTTTGATGAGAAATCCTTGAATATGATGATTGATTGTGTTGTGATGTTGTTGGTTGATAAATAAATGTTACATACATCCTATAAATGCTTAAATCGTAGGAATTAGATGTTAAAAATGTGTTTTGGGATCAAGAGATCGCATGGGTTCGTTGCTGTCATCGTAGCATATTTTTCTGAAAAATCGCAAAAGCCTGCTTAGCGCAAGATGGCGCGCTTAGCATGGTCACCTCGGGAAGGAGGGAGCTTAGCGCCATGTAGCGCGCTTAGCGTGACCTGGAAGTTCGAATTTTATATTTTCTTTAATTTTTCATGGAATTATGTATCCTTATGTTTTATAATAATCTATGATTAATTTTAAAATTATTATAACTATATGTTGGGTGTATTTTTAATGTTTAATTGATAATAACATGAAACTTTGTTTATATATGGTATGTATGTTTGTGATTGAGTGTTGAATCATGATGACATTGTTGTACATTATTTGCTATGTGTTATTATGATGTTTGGAGCAATGTTACTATGAATATGAATTGTATGTGGATGATTATGAGAATATGCATGTGTGTGCAATTATGCGGTAATTAAGTTGAAGATATGCAGGGATGTTAAGATTAGAGAATTGTCTTAATTACATATGATTTCTGTAATTGCACATGCATCATTTATTGTCAAGAGGCATGCTTATTAGTTCTGAGGAAGCTAGTGACTTGTCCCAAACCTAGAGAGGAGTTTGAAAGCTTAGAGGACGGGCTTTTTGTGTGTTATTCGTCTAAAGGACAAACCCAGTTTAAAGTAAAAACCGAATAAAAATAACAGTCATTGGTACCACATGCATGAGTATTTCATTTGAGTTGCATTGATTCGTATTGTGTTTATGTTTGCGATATGAAATTGTGTGGAATGATATATTGGTGAAATTTAGCAATTATGGATGTGTAATTGAGAATAACATGATTGATTGGGTGATGCTAGGTTATAAAACAGGTGAAGTATGGGTTAATTCATCTTTATGTATGTATATTATCGCATTATGTATTGTTATATGATTTCGATAATCATGTGAATTCCCACCCTTCTGTTGGAATGATATTTTATACGACATTACTTAGGTATTGAAGATTAGAGTTGCTTTTAGAAAGAGTGAAGTTAAATAAACTATCTTTATTTTATTTTCGTATTTATTTTGGGTTGAGTCATACTCTGATCATGTAACACTGGGGAAACGTTTAGATGCATGTTTTGAGAGATACATTGTATACTTTACATTATTTTATTATCATTATTTGAATTATGTAGTGAAGTGAATTTTATGACTAAGTTGATTAAATAAATGAGTTTTATTTTAGAGACCTTAATATTATATTCACTTGAATGAAAGTGATTCCGCTGCTACATGCTTATATGAAAGTGTATGAAAAGCATGAATTTAAATTAAGTGTTATTGAGCATGACAAGAGTTTTATTATGTATGGAGTATGTGTGACACCCTTGTTTGAGATGCCTGTTATATTACTCTGATTTATGTCGTATTATTCTGTGGGGTTTTAGAAGGGTGTTACAAGGAAAACTTCAATCAAGATTCCCTCCTCATTTTCTAGGATGATGCATGCTCCGCTTCTTGTCGAGCTAGATGCTCCATCTATGAAGATGATCCACTTATGGGCTCCACTCGGGGAGGTGGGTGTGACCATTTCTGCCACGAAATTAGCTAGCCCTTGAGCTTTGAGGGATTTTCTGAACTTGTACTGGATGTCAAATTCAACGAGTTCCAATGACCATTTAAGTGTTTTGTCTTCCATGTCGAGACGATCGAGCAATTGCTTTATTGGTTGGTCAGTTTGCACCATGATCGTGTGAGATAGGAAATAATCTCTCAATCTTCTCACTGCATAGATGAGGTCCAGAGCTACTTTTTTAATTTGCTGGTATATGAGTTTGGAGCCTTGTAGGGCCTTGCTCGTAAAGTATATCGGTTTCTTCCCCCCAGGGGTCTCGCGAATGAGAGTTATGTTGACGACCTCGACTGTGACGAGGTAACTGTAGAGATTTCCCCCATTATCTGGTCACAAGAGGACTGGTGGTTGAGAGAGAGCCAGTTTGAGGGGGAGGAGGGCTTGTTCACACTCCTCGATTCATTCGAACGCTGTTTCCTTGTGAATAATTTTGAAAAGGGGAAGTGCGTGATAGGAATATTTTGATGCGAAGCGGGATAATGAGGTGAGGATCATGTTTAAGGATTAGATTTATTTCTTCAAGTTAGGTGTTTGGAATTCTGAGAAGGCCCTACATTTGTCAGGGTTTACTTCGGTTCCTCATTCCGTTAGGTAGAAACTGAGGAACTTTCCTGCTCGGACGCTGAAGATGCACTTCTCCAGATTGAATCTCATTTTGCATTTTCTCGCCTGGTCGAAGACTCTCTTTAGGTGGAGTGTATGGTTGGATTCCTCCTTGGATTTCATGATCATGTCGTCCATGTATACTTCGAGCACGTCTCTTATCTCACCTCAGAAGATTTTGTTAATCATCTGCTGGTATGTAACGTCGGTGTTCTTTAGGCCGAAAGACATTACGTTATAGTAGTAATTTCCCAACTCGGACATGAAGGTCGTGTACTTTTTGTTGGTCTTTGTCATGGGTGTTGTACCCCAAAATTTGCCCTCCCATATTCTTCAAAGATTTGCCAAGTTAAGCTTCAAAATTTCCCAAGAGTTGCACAGTGCAAGGGCCTCCTAAACAGTCAAAATTAGGGTTTTGCTTCTGATCAAGAAAATGAAGTTTCCAAAGGTCCAATCAAGTCTCACATGCCTACAAATATGGTCAAGCATCCTCATATCAAGTTTCAAGGCTTTCAGCACAAAATTGCACAGTCAAAAACCCTAAATTGCACTACAGTCAACTGCAGGGGCAAAATGGTCATTTGACAGTCAAAAGTTCAAATTTTTGGTCAACATCTCATTTTGAAGCCTTAAACATCATTTGATCAATGCTTGATCATGATTCTCAAAGTTTGGCTCAAAAATCATCAAGATGCAAAAGTTTCCTTATTTGGACAGTTGAAAAAGTCAACTGCAAATTGACCAGGGCATAACTTTCACATGGATTATCAGAAAAATTCCATCCAAAGCTCATTTTGAATAGAAAGACATTTCCTACAACTCATCTTCATACTTCAAGTCCAATAAATTCTCTCACAAAAAAGTTATCAATTTCAACATTATAGGTCATTTTCAAAAGTCAACAAAAAGGGACTTTAAGTCAAAGGCCATAACTTGAGATTGGTAAATCAAAATGACATGGGACCAAAGAAATTGGTTAGAGGACTCAAAGACCTTTCCAAAATGTCCAAGAACATGAGAAAAGCTTAAAAATTGAGCAAGTTATGCCTTGTAGAAGTTGGGAAATTTTTGGGTATTTTGAAAAGTCAACATTGATTCAAATGACCTAAAATTGCTAATGGGCCCATTTTTCTTCCATAATTCATCATCCATGGCATGTGCACGACCACTTGGCCCAAAGGGAAGTATTTCTTCATTTTTTATTTATTTATTTGAATTTTTATTAATAATAATTCATTTAAATCAAATTAAATACATGAAAAATATTTAACCTAAGTTTTACAATCTTTTTGTGCATGAAATCTACTCAATAATTCGTGCATAATTAAATATGGAAAGATTTGGAGAAAATTGATCATGATTTGTACAAAAACACATGGAAAAAGATTGAAAAAGATCTTTGAAAATCAAATTTCAAAAACCATGAATGCCAAAGATTTGGAGTGTTTTATTTGACCTAATTGGTTCTATACTTAAGCCTGAATACAAACCTAATGAGATTGACCATTGAGCTGCGCTAGAAACCAATTCATAAACTTGAAATTTTTGCAAAGAAACTCAAAAACTGAAAACCTCATTCTAGGGCGATTCAAGGCACGATTTTTGTTTCATTAGCTTGCTGAAGCTTCATAGAACGATTTCCAATCAAAAACATTCATCAAAACTCAAAGAATTGGTACAACGAACCGGACCTGTGCACAAAAAATTTCATAGTCGTGCATCTTAATCCATGCATTCTTTGTGAAATTTAAAGCTTGATTCATACTCCTTATGCAATTCTGAAGCTAACCCATATGTTTAATTGTATTTTTATGCATCATACGCGATTATGCCATTATTGTTTTCTAGGGTTTACAGGACTTGGAATTAGGGGTTTTTGAATGAGGAAAAATTAGAACCCCTGAGTACCACCATTGACACGAGCGCGTTTGGACGAAGAAGACGGCACCCTCGCGCTCAATTTATGAGCATCCATGGCTTAATCGTTATTTTCTGATATGTTGTCTTAGGCAACGCGTGAAAACCGTTGCCAATGTTTTATATGTTTCAGGAAAAAGAAAACCACGCGAAGAAGATGATGACGTGTGGAGTGGTGATAGGAAGATTCAAACTTTCGCGCGCGGAGGCCCCATTAACATTGTTTTATTTTATATTTTTTCTTTTGTACAATATAATCAGAATGAACAAAGTGGCTTAGTGGCATACGTGTTGGCTGGTAAAGTGCATGACCTGGGTTCGAGCCCCAGGTCTTCATTATCTCAATGTTATTTTTCAATTTACGTTCACATGTAGTTTCAGCCTAAGGGACATACCATGCACTTCCAAGATCAAGACGTCCACGCGTCAGTTACATCAATCTAAAGGCACAGATCCAAGGAACATGGTAGGCCCTAGTCAATGCATCACACGCTGCCTGAAGAAAGTCAACGAAGTCAGGCTTGTTTGGGCCAGATTACTAAACTTTCACCTCCATGTTGGGGACTACAACCCCCCTAGGTTTGCCATATTTTTTATTAATTCTATTTTCTTTTAATTATTATTTGTTTAATTAATTAATTATTTTCATGAAAACATAAAACAATAAAAAAAATCAGAAAAGAGAAAAATATAATAAATATTTTATTTTAATACTTTTTGTAATTAAATCGTATATAATTAAACTTAGTTAAATTAGGTTTTGATTTTAATTCTCTTAATAAAAAAATCTAAAAAGAATATAGAATTAGGTTTAATTAATTAATATCTTTTTTTCTTTTTCTCCCATAATAATTAAATAATCAAATATTTATTTTTATAATTAAATTTGTATATAAAAATTAGGGTTAATTTAGGTTAAAATTCAATGTTTTCTTAATAAATTAAAAGCCACTAGAATTAGGGTTAGTATTTATTTTAATTAATTCTTTTTTTCATTTAAATCATAAAATACCAAAAAAAACAATTTCTTTCTTTTCTTTTTAATTAATTAATTCCATGTAATTTTAATTTTGCAAAAAGGGTCCAACGCCCTCGTTTCGATTTAATTCTTATTCGCATATTTATTTTATTTCTTTATAATATTTATGTATCTCTCCCAAGGCCATGTAACATTTTAATTCTCTTGCACTTTACTTTTAATTCTTTATTTTTCTGTCAAATCGGGTCCTGGTTTAATTTTGGCGATGTGGACCCGCGCCTTTTGTAATAGCTTAGAATTTTTACTTTCCCGCAATATTTTTAACTGTTAACAAATGGCATGAAAGAATGTATGGACAAAAATAAAAACAAGCGCATAGAGCACCAATAACATGACAAAAGACAAAATAAATGAAAACGACACACGAATCGCACACACCACCCCTAGGGTACGTCTCACTGTTGCCTTGCCTCGAAAGGTGATTGTCGAGTAGAGGATGTCTTAGTAAGTCCTCATGATCCGGGAACCTGGCATGAGGGTAACTTCTAAGGTGTCTTCCTATTGCTCTGGTGATCACCATGTCCTGAACCTCGAATTGACCCGAACACCTCCAACGGTGGTGCTACCTACCTCTCAATGGTGGGATGGCACTACTTTAAAGGACATCTACACAGACGAATTCCTTAGGGTAGGTAGACGACTCTAGATACTTGCTCTAAACTTCAAAACAAATCAAAAAAATACTTTTCACACCAACATATTTTCAAAAAGCTTTCGAAAGCAATTTTTCAAACACTCTTGAGGACCGATACAAGAGTCGAACTGAAATTTTCAAAGAAACCTTTTTTTAAAACCCACAGTTGAAAAGCAAACAAACCATTTTGAAAACACAAATGAGCAAGTATCTAAGAGCCCATGGATAACCATGGATAGAAAGGGTGCTAACACCTTCCCTTTCTATAACCTACATCCCGAACCGAGAGCAATCTCTATAAGGAATTTTTCTGTGCTTTTGTCCTTTCCATTTGGAGAAAATAAAAGACGGTGGCGACTCTTGCTTCCGCGACATTTCGCGAACCAGCATTAAACAGTCAGTTCCAGATCCACCGATCACAATGGGGATCTGGCTGTACCCTGAATACGCGTCCATAAAAGATAGTAATTTAAATCCATAAGAGTTATCCACTAATTTATCTATGTTAGAAAATGGGTAAGCATATTTAGGGAAAGCCCTATTGAGATCATTATAATCAACACATATCCTCCACTTTCCATTAGATTTTTAACGAGTACAATATTTGAGAGCCAGGTTGTGTACTGGGCTCGTGAAATAAAATTTTCCTCTAAGAGGTCTTTTACAGTTTTTTCAGCAGCCTCTGCTTTCTTGGGAGACTGCCCATGCCTATGTTGCACTACAAACATATTAGCGTGGTGTATGGTCAGCTGGTGGCAGGTGGCCTCAGGGTCTAGTCCGGGCATCTCAGTAGCGCTCCATGCAAACAGGTTTTCATTTTCTCTAAGGCAGGCTTTCAACTGCTTCCATGCAAGGTCGGAGAGGCCAATGACAATCTTTACTCCCTTGTCTGGATCATTGTCGAGGAGGATGAGTTCAAAATCGTCATACGAAATAGGGCGCCTAGAATGGGGAGCCTCCTCGTCGTCCTCTGGTGCTGCCATCCGGGCTTCCCTTTCCTTCTTCTTCTGCACCTTTAGGTCATCTTTGGTGAAGCGACGGTCGATGTCGATTGAGTCGACACAAGGTATTGGCTTTAGTTCCTCCGAACTGCTAGGTGGCGCTGGCTTCTCGATGGTCCTGGGTGGTATGTTGATGGAGTTCTACCCCTTCGCGGCCGCTTTAAAGCATCTTCTGGCGGCATCAATGTTTCCGTGGAGGGTGGCGACGAGCTCCTTGAGAGTGTAATACTTCATCTTCAAGTGAACCATGGAAGGCATGACGATCAATTTGGATATAGTTGGCCTCCCCGGGACGCACTAGTATAGAGACGAACAGTCTATCATCAGGAATTGGTTTTTGACCGCTCTGGAGGTATCGACTGCTCCGAAGGTGACGATCAGCTCGACATAGCCCTAGGATCAAATATGTCTCATCGAGTTGTAGTGTCTTGAACAAGTGAAAGTACATGATATCGACCGAGCTTCCTTGATCGACCAATATGCAGCGTACATAGAAGTTTTCCATTTGTGCTCTCACGAGCAGGGGGGATGCAGGAGCTAGGGGAGCCACCGAGAAGTTCCTCTCGGTAGAATGCGATAGGGTTTGAGCCTCCCTGGAACCTCTCGAGGGTAGCATTCTGGCTCGAGCTCACATTGATAAGTTCCTCGAACTTCCATTTTATCGAACCTAAGGTGAGGTTGTTGAATCCTCCGCCAGATATGACCATGACGGAGGGGGAGGACTCCCACAGGATGTGTGTTGCAGTTTAAAGGGGGAAATTAGGATTGTCGGGGACGAAGAAGTCCTTCGGCTGGGAGATGGTTATGGCGATCTGGAGGTTGGCAGCATCGTCAGAGGGTGGCATTTCTTCCTCGACCTTATTGGCTTCTCGGACGTCTTGCTGAGGGGCTTCTCTTTTCTGATACTTGCAATGTTCCATCTCTATTTCATTCCGACTTAAGCGTTAGAATGTTAATATTTTTTGCAGGTACCATCTCCAATAAAAAACTATTGTCACTACACCGTAAGTATATTCATGATGACATTCATTAATATACATATCAGTTTTTATTATGGTATGAAATAAATATTAAGTTATTTTAATCAGAACAATGATTATAAATATTAAACAATAAAAATATTTTTAAACAAATTCATTTGTTCTAGCGGCTCTTTCAAAAATGTACTTAAATGGTGTCGTGTGTTTGATTCCACCAAACTACATTTTTTTTAAAATTTTTATTGGCTTACTTATAATTTTAGTGTCTTTATTTTCATTTTTTTCTATTTTTGATACCCCTATTTTAAAATTTAATTTTTTAGCCTTCAATTTCATTTTTTTTTTGAAATTTTAATGCCTCTTTTAATTTGAGCTCAAATTTTAATGACATGACAACCACTTGATGATGGTTACATCTACTTAAATTAAATTCATGTTATTTTTTATTTTATAACTTATAATTAAATCTATCATGTATGTGCTGGGTCATAGCCAAAGGCTATGTTTAAAAAAGAATGAAGCGGAATGGAGCGGAGCGGGATGGAATGGAGCGGAATAGAGTAAAGTGGAATAAAATATCATTCTATTGTTTGGGTAGGTCATGATGGAATTCTGTCATTTTATCATTCCGTCCAAATTGGAGAGTAAAAAAATGATGGAAAGTGATGGAATGAGATGAAATGCATTCTATTCGATGCCGCTCCATTCCATCATTTTTTAACAATCCAAATAATGGAACATAACTTTATTCCATTCTATTCTGCTCCATTTCATCCTATTCCACCGATCCAAATATACCCTAAGTTACATTTTTATCATTTACCACAAGCTTCCGTTACTCTTATTCATGGTGGCAAATTGAAGGTTGATGCTGCACATTTCAACGTTGGCAAGCTCTCCACCAAACATATTTTATTAAATGAATGACTATTTTTTCTATTTCTTGCATTTTGTATTGTTTATACCATGGATAAGAAGTTAATAGGTTTCAACTCAGATTTCTTAACTTATACGGTTAACTGATAAACTAGCTGATAGTTTATACCTTATAATTGATGATTTATAATTTATAATTATAGTTTATAGTTAATGACTGATGACTTATAGTTAATAAGTTAATTGAAGTGTTTGGTAAAGTTCATGATTCAATTAGTTAATAAATTAGAATGACATAAAAGATATTTAATATAAAATTATTATTATTATTATGATAAATCAACAGTTCATTAATGTCAAACTCAAATTGTCAATACAAAGAAGGTCTATACAGACCAAATACACTATAGGTTGTTACACCAATTTATATCAACAATACTCATTCTATTAGTGTCTATACTAGTAATTCTATTATTCACATCATTAACAATTCTGTTATAACAAATGTCAGGCAGAAGGAGCTTGTTGTTCCATAGAACATCATTCTTGACTTTCCATGTGTGGTAAACCAGAGCTGCTACAGTAGTCGCATAAACCTTGCTCCAAAACTTCTTAGCTTTTCCTATACTCAGCCATCTAACAGTAAGATTCAAATCATTTTCCATAATATTCCATCTTAGTCAGTTTTTAGCTTTATTCCAGCAATACCTGCTAAAGTGACAGTCAAAGAATAGATGGGATAGAGATTCATCATGCTCTCCACAGATCAGGCATCTACTGCTGTCTACCACTCCCATATTCTTCAGTCTGACTCTAGTTTTTAATATGTCCATTATAGCCAGCCAAGTTATAAAACTGTGCTTTGGCATATTCAGGGAATTCCAAACAATGCTCATCCAGTACACTTTATCATTCTCCTCATCAAACAACTTAGCAATTTTCCTAACTTTATAATCAAAATTGATAAAAGTGTTTTTATCTATTTTACCTTTGATTTTCTCCTTTGCCTCAACAACCTTCTTCCAATACCAACTAGCTTGCTGAGGACACTTATATTCCCACCAGTCCACACCCTTGAGATACACATGATGAATCCATTGCACTCATAAGTTCTCATTATTATTGGCAATACTCCAAGCATGTCTGCCAATATCAGCAGTATTCTAGTGCATATAATTCTTAAAGCCTAGACCCCCCATCCGCTTTGGCTTGCACAAGTTATCCCATGCTATGTTGCCTGCAGTCACTTAAGTAGCTTTGCCAGTCCACCAGAATGCTCTACAGATCATGGTGATGTCCTTTATAACTCTTTTAGGGATAATGATTATTTGACTCCAATAGGAGTGAATGGCTAAGATAAATGAGTTGATTAATACCACCCTGCCAGTAAAAGATAGATGTCTGGAACTCCAAATTCTGATTCTTGTAGTAATCTTATCCACCAAAATCTGGAAATCTTTAGCCGAAAACCTTTTAGAGTTGATAGGCATGCCAAGGTATTTAAAAGGGAGAATACTCTTACTGAACCCAAATGCATCTAATAATCTCTGCAAGTCTGTTTCCTTCAAGCCACTACAGTATATTTCAGATTTGTTCTTGTTGGGGTAAAGCCCAGAAGTTTTAGAAAAAATAAGCATACCTTGCAACATCAGATAACTTGACTGATAGTCTCCATGGCAGAAGAGGAGGACTTCATCCGTAAAACTGAAATGGTTCAAAATTGAGGATCTCGCAATTCTCATGAAATCTAATGTTGTCTAGGGATCCCACTTTCTTCGTGATTCTTAAAAGATACTCCATGCCTATCACAAATAGCAAGGGAGACATGAGGTCTCCTTGCCTCAAACCTCTTTTTGCATGGAAGAAACCATGGGTAGAACCATTCAATATCAAAGAGAACTTAGGGGTACTAACACAATTCATGATCAGCTCAATAAATTTCCTGGGGAAATTTAAACTAGCTAACATTTCTTCAATGAAGTTCCAGTCGATGGTGTCATAAGCTTTCCTTAAGTCTAGCTTGATCATACAATTGTTCCTACTATTTTTCCTTCATAATGTTTAACCAACTATTGGAAAATCATTATGTTATGGGCAATATAACGACCTTTCACAAATTCTCCTTGGTTGGGGGAAATAATATCCGGAAGGACATTCCTTAATCTCTTACAGATAAGGCCAGTAATCACTTACAATAGAGGGGTAATTCATCTTGGGAATAAGAGTGAGTGTCGTTGAGTTGAGTTCCTTCAAAATAGCACACGTATTCAAGAAGTCTATGACTGCTCTGTGACCTTAGGGCCTATTATCTCCCAATTGTCCTGCGGGAAAAAACTGCTATAACCATCTGGCCCGAGGGCTTTATTTCCACTGATACTGAACACAATATCTTTCACTTCATCTTCAAGATAAGGACTGATTAAGTACTCTTGTTGCTCTTGCGTTACTAACTTCCCATGATCCAGCACAATCTTCTAAACATTCAATCTATCCTCCATCTTCGATCCAAGCAGATCCTGATAAAAGTCTATAAATTCTTGAACTACCTCAAGAGGACTGTTGATCCATTGCCACTGCTGGTAGTGATAGATGTGACTCTGTTATTATTTGCCCCGTGTCTTATGCTTGCATGGAATAATTCAGAATTCCTGTCTCCCCTCTTTGATCCACGAGTGTTTAGCTTTTTGAGATAGATAGTTGCAGTAAGCTTTTTGGGCCATCATCGCTTTCTCTCTAGCTTCCTTCTCTTTTTTAATAGCATTATGGTTGAGGGGGTCTCTGTTCAGATCATGTTGACAAGCTTCGAGAGTTTTCTTGGCTGCATTATCTTCATCTTGTAAGTTGTTAAACCCTTTCTTGTTGATATCTCTCAAGACATACTTGAGATTCTTCATTTACTGAGTAACTCTGTACATGGAAGTACCAGCCACATGCTTGTACCAACTATCCTTGATGATCTCTTTAAAATTAGGATACTTCCACATCCTAAAGTATCTAAAAGGCTTCTTACCATTGATCATGTCAGGAACTGCAGAGAGGATTGCTGGGGAGTGGTAATAATTTCCCTCTAAGGGGAAGTAGACTTCAGCATTAGGAAAGCAATTAAGCCATGCATTTTTTGCCAGCGCCCTGTCAATTTTGGAACAGATTTTGTCATCCCCCTGTTGCCTATTGTTCCAGGTATAATAGTTGCCATTATACTTAATATCTTCCAGATGACAAGTGTTCACACAGGTCAGTAAGTCACTGTTGTTAGAATATTTCACTCTCTTGCCTATCCTATCCTCCTTAGCAAGAATGTCATTGAAGTCACCAAGAACCATCCAAGGGTTATTAGAATTTAATCTAATTAAATCTTTCCAGAGCTCTTTCCTCCCTGCCTCATTATTGAAGTCATACACAAATTTTATAAGAAAATCCTTCTTCAAAGTTTTATACCTCACATTAAGGTGGATAATCTAATTTGTACACATTAAGGGTTTCATCCCAGGACAATTCTTCCTCCTTCATGCCACACAATGTTTGAAGTAAAACTTCAACATATAAACATATTTAAGTAAAGTTTGTCAAGGTTCTTACCCTTGACCCTAGTCTCAAGGAGACCAACCATGCCAATCATATTCCTACAGATGAAATTTTTAATTTCTCTTTGCTTGATATGATTGTTGATCCCCCTGATATTTCATGAGGTTATTCTATGCATTAGGAAGAGGGGTGACTCCCTCCCCTCCCCTGTTATCAAGATCCTCATGAGCTTTTGAGCTTTCACCATCTTCCATCCCTTCTAATGCATTAAAAGGGTTACTAGTTAAGGCCTCCTTCTGTTTAGTTTCCACTATCTCTTTATGCTTCACACCTTTCATAACAATCTGAAACCCTTCAGTATCTCTCACAGGCTGACCAGGCTTTGTTATTTCAACTTTCCCGGTTACCCATTGTTGTCTTGAAGGTTTGTTCTTGCGGCACTCTTCAGTTTTATGACCAACTCCTTGGCAGTGATTGAATTTTTCAGGCTTCCATTCATACCCAATTTGCACCTCCATAATTCTTCCTCTTTCATCTTCAAACTGAATGCTGTTAGGGAACCTTTTCTTTATGGATACTTTTGTCCACTCATTTTGCTTTCCAAATCCTTCTAATGAATCCCTCTATCGTTGATAATGGAGGATTAGCTCCCAGAAGATATCAAACTAGGGAGGACTTCCGATACGCTATTTCTTCTTCAATATCTTCTAATTCTATTTTGACTCTTTTCACCACATGTCCTCCGTCCTCAAATTTTCTACTAAGATTTTGTGTTGTAATATTCAAGATTGGAGAGGTTAGGGTTTTACCTTTAACGATGCCTCTTGCACAATCTTCATTTTCCTTTATGAAATTTGCAATTCCATGCTCTAGTTCTATAGCAATTCCTTCACGTGGTGTGACTTCTTCGTCGTTAGAGCTTCCCCTCTTCTCCAAACACTAACGGTTCAGCCCCATGATTTCAACCAAATAGTTTGTTTTCTTGCCATCAATCGATGCACTTGGTCCTTGTTTCTTCTTTTGTTTCGATTTCCCTTGGAGTGTGTAGTGGTCCTTTCCATAGCTCCAATCTTCTCAAATTGAGACCGATCTACGCCACCAAGATCCTTCTGATCCAGTCCCTAATTCGAAAATTAGGAGTTTAAACCTTCACGGTTGGAATCTCCGCTACAAAATTGTAGAAAATTTCCCTTAAAATCTAGCGCCACCGTGCCAAAGTAGGTTAACATCGTACCGGTAACAGAATAGTCTTCGCCGGGTATCGCTAGAGATAAAATTGTCTCTTGATTGTGTTAAAAAATTAAATTAAATTATTTTAAATTAAAATAAATTATAAATGATGGTAATGAATTTTAGTTAAAATAATAAGAGTAAAAATAAAAGAAAAAATAATAAGATATAAATTATAAGGTAAAATACTATTTAAAATAGTGTTTAGAAATAAGATATAACATAATAAAATAAATTATAAGTTTGTTATAAAAAAACTGTTACAAAATAGGTTTTTATTGTTAGATGAATTTATAAACTATAAATTATAAAAAATAAACTTAAAAAAATTCTTGCCAAAACCTTAGAATGTGATTTTTCATCATTTGATTAGAAATACAATATTTCATCAATAAACAAGTGAAGGAACTCAATGAATAGGTCAGAGAAAGGAAGAAAAAAATTATGAAACAAAAAATTCATAAGAGAAAAGAGTATAATTTATTCTAACTTTTGACAACTCTCTGAATTCATATTTTACCGGACAGAGGATTTGATAAATACAATTATTAATAGCACAAAAAAATAATGGATAAATCAGAACATTTTCTCCTCAAATAAATACATTTGCCTTCAATTTACATGAAAACGTAATGACTCATATGGTTAGTTAGAATTGACACATTATCAAATAAACGGTTATATAATGTCATTAAAATTTTAGTTTGATATTCTTTTTGGTCTCTTACCTATACCTCTGAGTCCAGTTTGGTCTTCTTTCTTTTAAAAGGACCAACTAAATCCCTTATGTTATCAAATAGAAGCAATCAAGTCCTTTCTGTCAAATAATGGCAAACGGCGTTAGGAATTATTGACGTGGCTGTTGAGTTGTATTTTCCCATTCACAACCTTCTTCTTTGTTGATAAATAGATTGAGACACTTACCCCTAAAACTTAACCTAATTTTAAAGGTTCAAGAATTCTTTTCAAAATGGAACCTAATTCGCATACTGCATGGAACAAATCATGTGTGGCTTCCGCGGTTCATCATCATCATCGAAAAGCATAAGTGATTTGCAGGTTTCTAGCAGCTTGAATGTTCCATGAAAACCATTTTATGGATGTGGAGATACGATTGTACTTCATAGGGCAAGAACTGCAAACAATTATGGGATGCTTTTTTGGGGATGTCAACATTTTAAGGTACCGTGTTTTATGTATATTATAGGTAGTCTGAAAATTTATGGGGATCTAATTGTTCGTTTAAAGCTGTACAGGGACATAATAATGCTGGTTGTGGATTCTTTGAATTGTTCTTTGAATAAGTTATAAATGAGAAAGAGCAAATCACCATGAACTAAGAAAATAAGATTGATGTGCTAACACAAGAGATGAAGGAAGCCAAAAAAAAGTTTGAACAACTTAGGTCTAATAATATGGAGTTAAAAGCTGCTTTGAAGAACACCATAAAGTGGAAATTGTTTTGGAAATTTATGTTCTATGTTGTGTCCTTAGTTTTAGTATTCAAGATGTTGTAAGGTTGAAACTTTAATATGTGCCCTTCGTTTTAGTTGCCAAAGATGTTGTAATGTTGGAACTTTTAGTAGAATTTTGGCTGAATGTAGAAGTTGGATTTTACTTGGCTTTATTTTGCCTTTATTTTGATACATAATTTTGATAAAACATTGCACAAACCTTGTTTAATTGGTATATAACATGTTATAAAACATAAATATAACCTTGTTCGTTGATGCATAACATTGCACAAAAACATACATGACTTCATTAAGTACATACATGACATAACCTTGTCTCAAAATGACATTATACCAAAAAACAGACATGTCAACAAACTTTGTCCCAAAACAGACATGTTACAAAACATGTTCTCAAAACACAAATAGAAAGGTACAAGATAACATAGAAAAGACTAAATAATATTTTTTGGTTGTATCTTTTTGTTGGTGTGGTCCTCCTAGTAGTAGGTCCAATTGTATTTCGTGATGCACTTAGTCTCGTAGTTGGACCCCTTGTAGCAGACATCTCAACTGATTTCCTGACAGGTAATTTCTTTGGCCTTCCTTCTTGTTGAGATGATTGAGTAGTTTGACTTTGTGGCTGAGATGATGCTGCTTGAGTAGTTGTCTGAGTTGGCTGGGTTGAAGTTGCTTGCTGAGTTGGCTGAGTAGGTGGTGTCTTCTTACAGGTTAACTTATTATGTCTAATTTTCCTACATCTGGTACACCTAACTACCATTCCTATTTTCCTTATCTTCCTATATGTCCCATAAATTTCACCCTGCTCTCGGTTCCTCCTCTTTTTGGGTCTTCCTGGCATTTTTATGAATTTTGGTGGTTGCACATCTGGGTACTCGGTTCTGACCCACAAATTTGTATCATTAATTGGATAAATGGTTGGTTCATATACATCTTGATGCCTTACTTTCTTATAAATGTTTGGGATGTTCACATTGTCGTGACCTAAACTCACACCCTCAGCACCATCTATGTTCACACCCTCAACACCATCTATGTTCATATTCTCAGCACCATCTATGTTCATATTCTCAGGTTCCTTAGTGACTTATACCTAAGGGATTAAAACAGTTATAGGTTCTTCCTCCATAGTTATAGGTTCTTCTATAGGGATATCAACATATTCTGGTTGGGACAAGGTATGTTCTATGTAAATATCAACATGCAAGTGTACCCTATACAAGTCAGCAACCTCCAACACAACCTTATCATCATTAAGAACATTCATCATAAAAGTGGGATCCTTGTAATAAACCATGTTTACCTCAGTATAACCTAAAACTTTCAGTATCCCAATCAATTTAAAGTAACTCCACATATCAATGCCTACCTTTGCATCATCACATATCCCCCCAACATACTCAGTTTTTTAAGCGTCCATAAACTCACCACTATGATGGATTTTTAGTAACATATATTCATCCATATCGACACAACACAAGCAAATGGAAAATTTTAAAACACATTACAAAAGGGGCTAAACCCTAGGTTTCTAAATCCAATTAAAAAAATTCAAATCCAGATAATCAAAACACTTGGAGATACTACAAATGACAACAAAATTTCTAAAACTAACCCCGATTGAGACCATCTTCCACACCTTCGTCATCTTTAATGGCTTCCAGCGAGTTCGTTTTCACTCTAGGGTTCCTCTTTCAATTTTGCTTAGAATGAAAAGTGAAATGTGAGACATAGACATGTAATCTCCAACATATGTATACCATCTTACCACATAGTCATAAACTTACCACGTCAGCTAGCCACCTAATCATAAACTTAACGTTTCTAACAGAAAGGACTAACGTGGTATACTTTTGGTAACGTAAGGGATTTAGTTGGTCCTTTTAAAAGAAAAAGGACCAAACAGAACTCAGAAATATAAGTAAGAGACTAAAAAAGGTATTAAACCTAAAATTTTCTTTTTAAATTTGAAAAGGGATTATAATTCCAACAAAAAAAAACAAAACAGAGAAAGAGACCAAAATTTAAAAAAAAAAGATGAAAATAAATGGACCATTTTATTTTATAAACAACATGTGAACAATTCTTGGCTCTTCGTGTCTCTTTGAAGAAAACGAAATTGAGGGCAAGACCAAAAAAAAAACAAAGGGACCATTTTATTTTATATTGTACTTCATTCGTTTCAAAATGACTGTCGTTTTAGCAAATAAATTTTGTTTCAAAATGACTGTCATTTTCACTTTTCAATGTAGTAATGATTATTATTTTTCTAATTGTCTCATTTACTTTTTACTCTCTACACTACTTTCAATATATTAATAGAATTAATTTTGTAAAAGTATAATGTCTTATGACAACATCGTTACATTCGTTAATTTATTTGCAAAAACCTTACACAATGTTCATTTTAAAACAGAGTGATTCCTCTCTCTCCATTTGTCTCCTTCCACCTTAATTTGTTACTCTTTCCTTCCCATCTTACACCTACACCACCTTCAAATTTGTCTAGAAATGCTCTGCTTTGTTTGTTACCACACACAAAATTATCCTGATTTGAACAAATAAATCGTCATAGAAGAATCTCTATTTATTTGATACGACTTTGCTAATGTAAATAGAATTTAAGTGCTTGAACAACATTGTTTAATCTCAATCTATGATTGAATTGAAATTGGTAACAAACGATTATGTGTGTCATAATAGGTATAACATGGATAATTGAAATAAATACATAATATTTTCTAGAATATAATTTCTATGTGCTGCAGTTGTTCAATTTCTTTTTGTTACATCAAAATTCAATCTTTCTTCTTTTCAATTAACTCTTGTGCAGTGGTGTTTGGGCTTGAAACATATACACTCTTCTATGATTGTTGTTAAACGATGGATTCAATTTGTCCGACAGTTTTTCTTCAAAATATATAAAATTAGGTTAAAACAATTATTTAACATGAATTTGATAGAGTTTATCTTGAATTTTTGAAATAAACTTGTGCAGATTTAGGTAAAAAATTAACAATAAGTATGATAGTTTTTGTTTGGATGCATTGAGACTTTTATTTAGAAGTTATTATATTTTCTACATTCTAAAAAATTTACCGTGCTAGAAGGAGATGATGAATTGGAAAAGATGAAGGTATTAATTATAGTATGTGAAAAGATATGAATTTTTTTTATTAATAACCATGTATTAAAATAATATTTCGCAAAAAATCGGGTTTCAGAAAAAATTACGTAAATAACCATGTTTCAGATGACTCCCCAAAGGAGAAGCCATCTCACTTGGCGCCTCCACCTAGGGTTTTGCCCTAGGCTCCATCTCACTTGGCGCCTCCCTTGGCTTTTAGCCAAGTGAGATGGCGCATGCTCCTTAAAAGTGAGAGGAGGCGCCATCTCACTTGGCTCATAGGGCAAAACTAGGGCAAAATGCTGTTTTATAAATAATTCGTCTGTTTCTCTGAAATTTCTCACACTTTCTCGCACTGTATTTTTATTTTGTACTCTGGTATTTGCGTCATGACGTCGCCTATGATCTTTAGCAGAGACGGTTACGTTATCTTCTCCGCCACGAAACCTGCGATGAAAATGAAATTCTGGCATATTCACTCCATGGAGCGTCTGAAGCGGGAGTTGATGCGATGGCTAGATGGAGACATTGCGGAGGGGGGAAAAATTGAAGGATCCAGCGAAAACGAACAATAACCTCATATGCGACAGGAAGACCTAATGTATGGTTGGAGGAAGTCAAAACAGACAGCGATGTAATGTTGATGATGCATGGGTCAGATGAAATTGTGTTAACAGTTGTAATTTCGTAGATGGAATATCGTTAGTTATTTCTGTACGCGTTTTATTAATTGTAGCAAAATCTGTTAATGGAAAACCCAAATGTTTACAACACAATTATGAAAAGATTTTATGTATTACAATATTTATGTGGCCGAGCCAGACGCCCGATTCAGACAGTTTTTGCGATTATGTCCGACCTGACGGCATAAACCACACTTTCTTTCCAACCTGTCAAGATCGTCCATTTCTGTTGTGATGCGCTTACTTTTGGGACGACCCTTCTTGTTCCTTCGCATTTGGTCATTGTGCCACACTATTTTGCCGTCGTATGCAGGCCAATAATCTGGTTTTGCTACCAAAGGAAAGTTGTTGTTGTAAACGTTGAGCAACGTTTCAGATTTGTAAATGTTTGACAGAAGTTGCAGCGCGTCTTGATGGGTATGAGCACAAGCGGCAATGACATGAGAGCAAGGCATACGAAATGCTTGAAACCTGCCACAATCGCACCATTGAGAAGGTAAAATGACCCTATATTCTTGTCTTGACAGGCCTTCATTGTGGTCTATTGTCTCTTTCACAATGAAGTTGTGGCTGTGTCGGTCAAACCGTATAACCATGTGAGTGTTGGCTTTAGCACTTTCAGCCTTAATGTATTTCATGCAGCTTTCACTCCAAAGTTGTCCAGATTGCAACACCACATTCCACATTTCACCTCTTTTTGCAAATAACGCAGCTGTGATACGGTGGGAGAACTGACTAGGGTTTTGCGTTTGTTTTCGCAAATGTTTCGGTTGAGCAAGAGTCGCCACCGACTTTTTATTTTATCCTAAGGAAAGGTCAAAAAGCACAGCAAAAACCTTTGAGATGTTTTCTTGGGTTCGGGGAGTAGATTATAGGAAGGGAAGGTATTAGCACCCTTTCTATCCATGGTTATCCATGAGCTCTTAGTTACTTGCTTAGATCAACTTTCCTTAATTTTCAATTGTTTGAAATGGTGCTTTGTGTGTGTGGGTTTGAAAAATGTTTTGAAAAGAAGCCAATGTGGTGGCAACCTTTGTAATGATCCATGTTGGGATGTATACAAAGGTGTATGTCTTTTGAAAAGGTTTTCAATGTTTTTTGAAAGTTGTTTTGAAAGTGTAGTGATGTGTGGTTTGAAAATAGGCTAGTGTTTTGTTTTGCAAGTTTGATTCAAGTAACTAAGAGTTTGTCTACTCCTAAATTTCTCAAAGATTTCTCCTATGTTTTTAACCCTTTTAACAATTTTGTTCCACCATTGCATTTGGTGAACAATCTTATGTTAGGATGTGAAAGGGACGGGCGCGGGTCATCGTTTAGACCATAATTGCAATGGTGCCAAGTATCTTTGGGCAATTTTTCCTTGGAGGGACTTGATCATTTTTTAGGCAACTTTCGAAAGCGTCATCGAGGGACTATGATCATTGGAATTGTATTTGTTTTGCCCAAAGAGACCTAACATGCAATATGGCCCATTATTGAAGGCAACAAGTGGAATACCCTAGGGGTGCAAGTGTGATTAGTGTTGTCCATTTTCATGCTTGTTTATCTTGAATTTAGGTCAAACTATTTTTGGTTAATTGATTGGCATACAAACCCTAATTCTATCATGACATATTTAGAAAACTTTAAAGTGCGAAAAATAAAGTTCCTAAGTTATTACAACACAATATATGGGAAGGGGGGGTACAAATGTTCAAATGGGGGTATTTTGGCAAGGAATTTAAACCTAGACTATTACAATCCAAATGGAATTATACAAATTATTTAATGTGCAATAATTAAATAAGATAAATATGCAAGATGCAAAAAATGATTTTTTATGTGTATGTAAAAAGTGTTTTTTATGTGTCAAGAAAACAAAAATAAAAAGTATTAATTTTGGGTATTTTTCATGTTTAGGGCAAAACCCTAATTTATTAAATAAAAGGTATTAATTATTTAATATGTACAATATTTATTAGTTATGTACAAAAAATAAATAAAAGAGAAGTATATTTGTCAAAAAGGTATTTTTAATGTTAAATATTAATAAAAATAAAAATGTATATATTTTGTATTTTTTAACCTAAATATACTAATATATATGTATGTATTTGTATTATTTACCAAATATATTGAATATGTACAAAATAATAATATTTAATATTTATAAAAAAAAGTATATTTTATATAAAATATTTTCAGAAGATAAAATAAAATAAAAATTAGAAAATAAATGTATTTGGTATTATTCCTAATATTCTAAACAAAAAAACATTATGTATTTATTTATATATATAACTAACTAAAACAAATAAATATCAAATAAAATGCAAAAAAATGTGGAAAAATGTTTTTTTAATATTTTTATGCTTTAATGAAAAATAATAAATCAGAATAAAAAGAAAAAAATTAAAAATAGCAAATGAAACTCAAAATGGGCCAGGGGGGTTCAAAAGTAAAAACAAGGTGCAAATAGGAAGTCAATTCAGGCCCAGCCCAAGAAGACTTTGTCTTCAACCTCAGAACATGTTTGAACAACCATCCACGCGCGTTTTCTATCTCCAGATTCCTTGATCTTTTGCCAAATCTTGCAACATGAAACCTGTAGAGCTTGAAGCCACGATTCTAGACATATAAAGAAATCAATCTAACTCTCAGAAATGAGAGAGAATTTCTTCTCCCCCAATTCCTGACCTAGTTTTTGTTCCATGTTCAGACATCAAATTATCATAGCACACATAACATAAATGAAAACTAATTACATGGGCATGTTCGGGGCTATGAATGTGACATAATTTCTTCACAAATCTAAACCTAACAATACCTGGATAGAGAGATACAAGTTCATGAACTTACCTGTTCAGTTGGAATCGTGTGCAACAATGGAGATGAGTACAAGGCAAGGTAATGATTTGTATAGCTTCCTTGATGTCTCAGGATGCTATTCCAACCTTTAGTTTGCTTGGAAACCAAAAGAATCGTGCTATGGTACTTCAACTGCAAAACAGAAAAATGAAAATGGTGATGTTAGCTAGGGATGTTACAGGTCGTGTTTAGGGCTTGGAACATTTTCAAGGGATGATGTGGGATGTGTTTGAAGTGGTTTCAGCAAGAATGAACGAATGGATTGAGTTATGGAACTCAATCTGCAGCAGGTGCCCTGTTTTGGAAGTTCTATGGGGTTTCTGTGTTTGAGAAGGCAATGGAGATGGTTGGCTCGTGTTTCAGCTTAGGTTTGATGATTAGAAAGTGTTTGATAACTTTGCTTAAGCTCTGGTTCACAGGAATGAGAGTTGTGTATTGTTATGCAATGTTTCTTCAACTTTAAGCAACAAAGTGTCAAGTGGTGTTTCTAGCTTGTACAGGCCCCCAATCTATGCTGCAACCTTCCCCCTTGATCAGTGTGTTTTGCTTCTGAACTTGTGCCCAAAGATATGGCCTTGTACTTCTTGATTTGCAACTTTAACATAAAGCCATACTTTTCAAAAATGGATAATTAGCTTTTTCTATTTAAGGGTTAAACTTCTATGTAATGCTTAAACACATAAAACAAGGCCTTGGCACAATGAGATAGCATTAAATTATTTAGTGCAAATGGGATATAGGACCTGTAATCAAGGAATGCAAGCTGAGTTCAGAATGGCACAAGTGTATGAACATGTAAATTGGTCATAACAAAAGTGAATTTTTCCCAACTTGCCAAATTCGATTCTCCCTAACCATGAGGTTGTTTGATGAGTTCTTGGACATTTTGGAAAGCTTGGAATGTGTAATACAATCCATATTTGAAATGCAAATTGAAATTCCAAGTGGAAGCATGTGAAAAATGGTCTTGAAGTTAGGCAAAAATCCTGCCTAAAATAGGTCAAATTTCTCTAAGTTAAGAATGGTTTGGTACCCTTGTTCCAAAAATTGTAACTTAGGCTACAAGCTTCTTTTGAGGAAACTTTGTGAATCAAAGTTGTAGATTTTGCAATGGACTACAACTTTTATGTTTTGACTTTTTCTTGAATCCAAATGAATCTTGGTGAGAAAGTGGGACAAAGTTAGGAAAAAATTAGGGTTTTTCATAACTTAAAAAAAATTCTAAGTTATGAAAAATCTTCATTTCAAACCCTAATTTGCAATTCTTGATTTCTTGATGAACAAGTTTCATGATTTGGCATATTTTGATGAAAAATGAATCTTGACACTTGATTTTGACCAAAAAGTCAAAGTTTGACTTTTCAGTATACAGTCAAAATTGATCAATTGACTGGGAAATTCAACTGTCAATCTTGTGCATTTGGGATCTTTTAAACTTGTTGAGTATGTCAAGACAATTCCATGGGGTCCTTGAGTCCATATGTGAGCTTGGTTTGCCATTGGCTAGGTCAAACAGTCAAAAATTGCCTTTGTGCAGTCAAAACCCTAAAAATGACCATTTTGCCCTTTTGGTGATCTGATCAAATTTCTTATGGAATTGTGATCCAAACTTGATCAAATGGTCCATGTGAGTTCATAATGTTGATGTGGGTCAATTTCCATGAGGTTTGACTGTCAATTGGCTACAGTTGACTTTTTCCCCAATATAGCTGATTTCTAGGTCAACTGTCCAATTGACTGGGCAAAATTTTGGAATCAAGACTTAAAACTTGGTATGGATAAACTTGGGAATCCAACATGAATCATGAAAGTCTTCTTAGGCATTTTAGGTCAAAATATCTTTGTGCAAACACAAACCCTAATTTGGGTCAACAGTGCAAGGAGAAGTCTTGAGCAGAGGAAACCCTAACTGGACCTTGAGCTCCAAGGGTCTTGTGATGAGAAAATATTAAGAAAATGGGAGGGCAAATTTTGGGGTTCAACAGTTGCCCCTGTTCAATCTTCTTGAACCTGAAGAGTTAGATTGGCAAGTTTGCCTTTCGTGACTCGAGGGTAAAAGGAGATTGGACACTAGAGTGCCCTGAAATTTGCACTCGCATGTTGGAGTATCAGCAATGTGATGTCGGGAATGGGCTTATAGATGCCATTTGGAGAGATTGTGGATAGGGAGATGGGCTTATAGATGCCATCTGAAGGCGTGACAGAAACTTGTCGGGAATGGGCTTATAGATGCCATTTGGAAGTGTTGATCGCATAAGAGATTGCTTAGCGAGAACTTGTGTACTTTGAGAAAGACAGATGTTTTCCTGGCTTGTTACAGGTATTTATCTTCAATCTCTTCATGCAGACATGCCCTGGCTAGATACAGGTGTCGAGTCTACAATTGGTTGCTCGCAGATATGCCCTGGCTGGATACAGGTATCGAATCTGGAATTAGTCGTCAACAGATATGCCCTGGCTGGATACAGGAATCGAATCTTCGAACTCTTCAGATGTGCCCTGGCTAGATACAGGAATCGAATCCGGAATTGTGATAGTTGATAGATATGCCCTGGCTGGATACAGGAATCGAATCTTCAAACTCTTCAGACGTGCCCTGGCTAGATACAGGAATCGAGTCTGGAAATAGTCGTCAACAGATATGCCCTGGCTGGATACAGGAATCGAATCTTCGAACTCTTCAGATGTGCCCTGGCTAGATACAGGAATCGAATCTGGAAACTGTGACAGTTGAAGGTAGTTGTCTTTTGGGTTGTCTTTTTTCCCTGAAAAGGCAAAACATCAGTTGCATGCAATGTCATGATGTATGAAATGCATGATGTCATGATGTTCAACATGAGATAGTGTTGTATGCACTTTATCATGTATGTAAGCAAGATGTATGAAATGCGAAATGTTTATGAATGTATCTTCGTCTAGGAAAATAAATCCTTGACGATCGCCTGGGGAATTAAATCCTGGGCTGACGTTGAAGAGTAGAGTTCTTCGCTTCCGCTGGGGATGATGGTTGCAAGAATACACCGGTAGGAGAAGATGGCTCCGTTGGGGAATAAACTTGTTGGAGAGATTACTCTGAGGGGAATTACTCTGTGGGAAGAGACACTTCGCTGAAGTTTTGATGGGAGCTCCGCCGAGGATTTCAATGATGGACTCCGCTGGGGATAACAATGTTAAACTCTGCTGGGGATTGTGCTGATAAGTTATGTTGGGGAACTTTGATGAACTCCACTGGGGATTGAAAGAACTTCGCCGACGGCGATCTTTCGTGGCAATTAGCTGAGGATAACCCAGTTATAAGCCCTTGTGAGGAATAACTTTGAATAAAGCTCGAGAGAGACGTCCGTACTCTACAGGGGACGAGCTTCCAGAATCTACTGGGGATAAGCTTCAAGACCTGCTGGGGATATGAATTCCACTTTGTGATCGGTGGATCTGGAACTGACTGTTTAACGCTGGTTCGCGAAATGTCGCGGAAGCAAGAGTCGCCACCGTCTTTTATTTTCTCCAAATGGAAAGTACAAAAGCACAGAAAAATTCCTTATAGAGATTGCTCTCGGTTCGGGAGGTAGATTTATAGAAAGGGAAGGTGTTAGCACCCTTTCTATCCATGGTTATCCATGGGCTCTTAGATACTTGTTCACTTGTGTTTTCAAAATTGTTTGTTTGCTTTTCAATTGTGGGTTTTAAAAAGTTTCTTTGAAAATTTCAGTTCGACTCTTGTATCAGTCCTCAAGAGTGTTTGAAAAATGGCTTTTTGAAAGCTTTTGAAAAGTGTCGGTGTGAAAAGAATTTTTTTGATTTGTTTTGAAATTAGAGCAAGCATCTAGGAGTCATCTACCTACCCTAAGGAATTCGTCTGTGTAAATGTCCTTAAGATAGTGCCATCCCACCATTGAGAGGTAGGTAGCACCACCGTTGGAGGTATTCGGGTCAATTCGAGAGTTCAGGACATTATGGTCACCAGAGCAATAGGAAGACACCTTAGAAGCTACCCTCATGCCATGTTCATGGACATGAGGACTTACTAAAACATCCTCTACTCGACGACCACCTTTCGAGGGGCAAGGCAACAGTGAGACGTACCCTAGGGGTGGTGTGTGATTTGTATATTATGTTCAATTATGTTTATCTTGTTCATGCAATGGTGATCTACGCTTTGTTTTTATTTTTGGCATTCATTCTTTCATGCAAGTTGTTAACAGTTAAAAGATGCGAGAAGGTAAAAGTCCTACGCTATTACAAAGGCGCGGGTCTACATCGCCAAATTAGTCCAAGACCCGATTTGAAATAAAATAAAATGCGGAAAAATAAATGTCCTAATTAATCTATTACAAAGCTTTGGGATAAATACATTATATTTATAAAAAGGAAATAAAATAAGCGCGCGAAACGAAATTATAATCGAAAGCGAGGGCGTTGGACCCTTTTAAAGAAATTAAATTAAACTTATGAAATTAATCAAATTTAAATAAAAGAAAGAATTTTTTTTGGAGTTTTTGTATTTATGGAGTTTAACGAGAAAATTAAATTGGAATTAAAAAGTTAATTAAACCATAGTTCTAAATTGTTTTTTTATTTATTAAAAAAATATTTTTTAGTTTGACCTAATTTACATCAATTATTTACATGGCATATTTATTTATAAAAATAATTAATATTTAATAATGGTAAAAGAAAAGAAAAAGAATAAAAGTATTTAAAACCCTAATTCTACATTTTTTAGTTTATTAAAAAAAACATTAAAATTAAACCTAGAATTAAAACTAAATTAATTAATTAAATTTATTTACAAAAACATTTAAATAAAATATATTTTTATTTTTTGTCTTTCTGATTTTTTTGTTATTTTTTATGTTGTAAAAATTATTTTTTGTGAATTTATTAAAATAGTTAAAACAAAATAAAAAAAAGAATTAAAATAAAAGAAGAAATTTAGAAAGAAATATACAAACAGGGGGGGTTATCTGGCCCTTTTGGAGGTATCATTGTAGCAATCAGGCCCACTTCAAACAGGCCCCATTGACTTTCCACGTTCGTATGCATATGGTTGACTGAGGGTATATGGTGTACTGTCCATCATGGCCACTAGATGGATCTTCATGGCCACTTGGCAATCCCTTGATGAGAGCGCATGGTAGACTTCTGGGCGCGTTGATCACCTGAACATGGAAATATGAAAAACATAGAGAAATAGGGGGGACCTGGGATTCGAACCCAGGTCCCAAGGCTTGCCAACACCACTTTCCACCAACTGAGCTATGCACGCGTATTCGTTAGTATAATAGGATGGAATTAATATATGTAACAAATAAACATTATGCAGGAAAAAAATAAAAAAACGCGTTGAATTTCAAATAAGCCAATTACACGCTTACAACTCATCTTCTTCTCCACTTCTTCGTTTTGACCTGAAAAAAAAGAGAAAGGATAGCGGGGGTTTTAAACCCCCACAAACTTCAACATTCAAAAATAGTGATTAGCGTATGGTTGCTCATAAATTGAGCGCGAGGTGTGAGTTATCATCGTTGGGATGTCACGAATCCATTGGTGTTGGTTTGAAGGTCTGATTTTACCCTATGTACAAAGCCCCAAAATTAGAACTCTGAAACCCTAAGCATCTTCCATGGCGTTTTTTGATACAGGGCCTCACAACTCAATTAAGTTATGTCATTAGCTTCAGGAGATGCACGTTAGTATAAATCAACATCAAAAACACATGAAAAATGCATGGAATTCAAGATACGATTATGAGTATTTTCATGAAATATGCAACATGATTCTACCAGTTCTTTGCGTGCAGAGGTATGAATTTGATTGGAGAAGATTCCTGGATGTGTCAGGAGTGCAATGGAATAGTTGTTTTGCTTTGAAACACCCTGAAACTAGGAAAACAGTTTTTGAGTTTTTTGACAAAAATGCAAAGTGTGTCTATGGTCTGAGGCGCAACTTGAAGGTCTTTTGCATTAGGTTTAGCATCCTGTATATGTATGGGACGAATTAGGGTAGAAATTTGAGTCCATAACCCTTTGCATTGATGAATCAAATATTTGATTTCCATGGAATCTTTTTCAATCTTTTCCTCATGAAGAACATGCCAATTTGCACCAAATCTTTCCTTTTTTGATGTGCACGAGATCTTGAGTGAATAATGAGGGCATATGCTGCATAAAAAGATTCAAACACATTTGTTTAGTATTTTTGTCATATTTTATTTAATTAAATGAATTAATGGTGATAAAAATTCAAATAAATAATAAAAAATGATGAAATAAATCCCCTTTGGGTCAAATGGTCGTGCATAGCCTTTGGATGATGATTCTTGGAAGAAAATGTGGCCCATTAGCAATTTTGAGGCATTTAAAGCAAAGTTGACTTTTCAAAATTCCCAAAAATTTCCCAACTTCCACAAGGCATATCTTGCTCAATTTTTAAGATTTGATCATGTTCTTGGACATTTTGGAAAGGTCTTGAAGTCCTCTAACCAATGCCTTTGGTCCCATGTCAATTTGATTTACCAATCTCAAGTTATGGTCTTTGACTTAAAGTCCCTTTTTGTTGACTTTTGAAAATGACCTATAATGTTGAAATTTATAACTTTTTGTGAGAGCATTTCTTGGACTTGAAGTGTGAAGATGAGTTGTAGGAAATTTCATTCTCTTCAAAATGAGCTTTGGGTGGAATTTTTCTGATAAACCATGTGGAAGTTATGCCTTGGTCAAGTTACAGTTGACTTTTTCAACTGTCCAAATATGGAAACTTTTGCATCTTGAGACTTTTTGAGCCATGCCTTGAAAATCATGATCAAGAATTGATCAAATGATGTTTGTGGCTTCAAAATAAGATGTTGACCAAAAATTTGAACTTTTGACTGTCAAATGACCATTTTACCCCTACAGTTGACTGCTGAGCAATTAGGGTTTTTGACTGTGCAATTTTGTGCTGTGAGTCTTGAAACTTGACATGAGGATACTTGACAATGTTTGTAGGCCTGTGGGACTTGTTTGGACCCTTGGAAACTTCAACTTCTTTTCCAGAACCAAAACCCTAGTTTTTGACTGTTAGGAGGCCTTTGAACTGTGCAACCCTTGGGGAGATTTTGAAGCATGCTCTTTGCAAATCTTGAAGAATATGGGAGGGCAAATTTTGGGGTACAACAGTTGCCCCTGTTCAATCTTCTTAGACCTGAGGATGCAGATTGGCTGACGTGCCTTTCGTAATCCGAAGGTGGAAGATGATTGAACACTAGAGTGCCCAGAAATTTGCGCTCACATAGTAGCAGTGTGATGATGGGAATGGGCTTACAGATGCCATTTGGAGATTGATGGATAGGAATATGGGCTTACAGATGCCATGCTAAGAGATGATGGATGAGTGGATGGGCTTATAGATGCCATCTGGATGTCAATCGCATAAGAGATTCCTTAGCGAGAACTTGCATACCTGAAAAAGAAAGATGATTACCTGGCCTGTTACAGGAGCTAGTCTTCAAACTCTTTGTGTAGATGTACCCTGACTGGTTACAGGGACTGGGTCTGGAGCTTCAAAAGGTTATGAATGAACCAGGGATGGTTACTACCTCAACGGGACGGTGAGAGAACCTTGGACGATTACTACCTCAACAGGAACGCTGAGAGAACCTGGGGCGATTACTACCTCCACAGTAACGGGGAAAGAATCATAGGCGACTTCAACCTCAACAGTAACGATGAGAGAATCTTGGGCGACTTCAACCTCAACAGTAATGATGAGAGAATCATAGGCGACTTCAACCTCAACAGTAACAGTGAGAGAATCATAGGCGACTTCAACCTCAATAGTAACGATGAGAGAATCTTGGATGTCTTCTACTGGGATAAGAATCAGGGAGATCTTAGGGTCGATCTGACTGAACCAGAGAAGGCCTTTGACTGGATAAGAATCAGGAAAATCTTAGGGTCGATTTAACTGAACCGGACAAGGTCTTGGAATCTTCAACTGGGTAAGAATCAGGGAGATCTTAGGGTCGATCTGACTGAACCAGAGAAGGCCTTTGACTGGATAAGAATCAGGAAAATCTTAGGGTCGATTTAACTGAACCGGACAAGGTCTTGGAATCTTCAACTGGATAAGAATCAAGGAGATCTTAGGGTCGATCTGACTGAACCAGAGAAGGCCTTTGACTGGATAAGAATCAGGAAAATCTTAGGGTCGATTTAACTGAACCGGACAAGGTCTTGGAATCTTCAACTGGGTAAGAATCAGGGAGATCTTAGGGTCGATCTGACTGAACCAGAGAAGGCCTTTGACTGGATAAGAATCAGGAAAATCTTAGGGTCGATTTAACTGAACCGGACAAGGTCTTGGAATATAGCTGAGAACTTAACTGGATCTTTCCTGAAAGGTAAAGGTCAGTCATATGCAATGCATGATATGGATCAAGCAATGATGTTCTCAACATAAATGAGATTTGTAAGATATGATGCATATATGCATGCTATAATGTATGGAAATGTGATGTTTATGAACGTATGTTTTCGTCTTGGGAAAATAAATCCTTGACGGGTGCCGGGAAGTCACATCCTGGGCTGATGTTGGAGAACAATGCTTTGTTGTTTCCGCTGGGGATGATAGTTGCAAGAATACCGGTAGGAGAAGATAACTCCGTTGGGGAATAAACTTGGCGAATGGATTACTCTGCAGGGAGAAAAGTACTCTAACGATCTTGCTGGGAAACAATACTCTGTGGGGAGAGAGGTACTTTGCTGAAATGTTGATGGTAACTTCGCTGGGGATACCATTGTTGTGTTGGAAGTGTTAATAGACTTCGTTGGGGATAAGAAGACTTCGTCGAGGACGATCTTTCTGTGACTTTTGGCTGAGGATAACCCAGTTATATCCTGGTTGGGAAATAATCTTTGAATAAAGCCGGGAGACGCGTTTGTGCTCTGCAGGGATAAGCTTCTAGAATCTACTGGGGATAAGCTTACTGTTTGGGGAGATGGATTCCAACTTCCCTGGGGAAACTGGATTGGATTCTCCTGGGGAAATTTTGAGATGTACTGGAAGTAACTCCACTGAATGTCTGTCATGCCGCCGGGGAACAATCTTTAGGTCAAGACTGCCGGGGATGCTTGTTAGGAATGCTCGTATATTGTTGGGGAATGTTGAGAGTTGCTGGAGGATACCCAACTTCCTTAAGGCTGATAGTATAGCTTTGCTTGGGGAAAGTGTATTGACTTGCTGACGCACTCTCTGGGGAATTAAGATGTACTGGTTGTGTTCTTCAGCTGAACTTACCTTGGTACCTTGGAGGACAGAACAATTAGATCGCTTAGACAACTCTTTATTGCCCCTGTTTCTAATGTTACCCGTAATTGATCCTTTGTTTCGTATGCAAATATTTATGAGTTAGCAATTAGTGTCAATGCATATATCACAAATTGAACCTTGGACGTTCTTCGCAAAACAAAACAGAAAAAGGAAAAATAATGGGCAATTTGTAGCTGAAAAGTGATTTTATATTGATTTTTGAATTTGCCTGTAAATAGGCGTTTATATAGAAGAGGCTGACGTCCTAGTAAGAGAACGCCGCCGAACAAAAGAGTTTAATACAAATTTGTACGAAGGAATATAAAACAGTTGTGTGAATAGAATAATCCCACTGGGTTCTGTCTCTGCTATTGCCTTTATATCTCCGAGCGTCTCATCACTTGATGACCTAACCGAAGATGAAGCTAATTGATCAATGCCGTCTGAACTTGATGTAGATACCGGATTCTGGATGCAAAGTGATCCAATGAGACATAGTATTACGCTTTATCCCTAACTTTTGCCTGGACCGCCCTTTCGGGTTTTCAGTCCACCGGGATACCCATTTTTGCCCAAGCCGCCTTTTCAGGTTTTCGACTTGCCGGGTGTACAGATTTTTTTCATTTCATCCCTTCATTTTTCCCGAACCCTTTTGGTTCGCCGGGAAGCCATAATTTTTGCCTAGGTATGTCAACCTAGCGGGTCTTTTTTTTCATACGTAGTATCTTTTTACTATGTCTGCATTGGAGGGGTGAGGAAGGTCGTCACCATCCATGGTGGTTAGGATCATGGCTCCTCCTGAGAACACATGTTTAACCACAAATGGCCCTTCGTACGTAGGGGTCCATTTGCCCCTTGGATCACTCTGAGGAAGGATAATGCGTTTGATTACCAGATCCCCAACTTGATATTCTTGTGGTCTGACCTTTTTGTTAAATGCCCTGATCATCCGTTTTTGGTACGTCTGACCATGACAGATAGCAGCAAGTCTTTTTTCGTCAATCAGATTTAGCTGATCAAGTCGTGTCTGGATCCAATCATCTTCACTCAGATCTGCATCCTTCATTATCCGGAGAGAGGGTATCTGCACTTCGATCGGTAAGACTGCCTCCATACCGTAGACTAAGGAGAAAGGAGTTGCCCCGGTTGACGTCCTGGCTAAGGTACGGTACCCATGTAGAGCGAACGGTAACATCTCGTGCCAATCTTTATAAATCACTGTCATCTTCTGCACGATTTTCTTGATATTTTTATTTGCTGCTTCTACAGCCCCATTCATCTTCGGTCGGTAAGGCGAAGAGTTGTGGTGCTGTATCTTAAACTGTCCGCAGAGCTCAGTGATCATCTTGTTATTAAGATTGGTACCGTTGTCTGTAATGATCCTTTCAGGGACGCCGTATCGACAGATCAGATTATGCCGAATGAACCGTGCTACGACATTCTTGGTTACTGTAGCGTAGGAAGCTGCCTCAACCCACTTTGTGAAGTAATCAATCGCTACCAAGATGAAGCGATGCCCATTGGATGCCGTAGGTTTAATCTCACCGATCATATCTATGCCCCACATTGCAAACGGCCAAGGTGCAGTCAGAACATTTAGAGGAACTGGAGGAACATGCACCTTGTCCGCATATATCTGGCATTTATGGCATGTCCGAGAATGTTGGTAGCAGTCAGCTTCCATTGTGGACCAGAAATACCCTGCCCGAAGGATCTTCTTTGCCATAGTGTGTCCACTGGAATATGTTCCGAAGGTCCCTTCATGTAGCTCTTCCATGATCCTTTCTGCTTCAGTCTTATCCACACAACGCAGTAAGGTTGAATCATGGTTTCGCTTGTACAAGATGCCATTGCTAAGGAAGAACTTTGCTGCGAACCTTCTCGGAAATTTCTTATCGTTGATAGATGCACCTTCAGGGTATTCCTGAGCTTCCAAGTATCTCTTCACCTCATGGTACCAAGGTTTCTTAGTCACCAACTCAGTCTCAAGATCACAACAGTATGCCAGCTCGTCCAGTTTCCAGATGATGATCCGGGGAGCCTCATTGTCCCATTTGACTTTGAACATAGAAGACATCGTAGCTAACGCGTCCGCCAGCTGATTTTCCTCTCTCGGGAAGTGTTCAAAGGTTATCTCTGTGAAGTGAGGGATCAATGTCAACACACATTCTCTGTTAGGAATAAGATTCGGATGTTTCGTATCCCACTCTCCTTTGATCTGATTGATCACGAGAGAGGAATCTCCGAAGACGCTCAGAAACTTAATCCTTAAGTCAATCGCAGCTTGGAGACCCATGATGCATGCCTCATACTCCGCCATGTTGTTGGTGCAGTTGAAACATAGCCGGGCAGTGAGTGGAGTATGAGTGTCTTGAGGAGATATGATCACAACGCCGATGCCGTTACCCAAAGCATTGGAGGCTCCGTCAAAGTGCATAAACCATCGGGATCCTTCCTCAGGTCCTTCATCCGGTCCAGGTACTTCACAATCAGTCATTATCATGATGCTCTCGTCTGGAAACTCGAAGTTCATTGACTGATAGTCGTCTACTGCCTGATGTGCCAAGTGGTCTGCCAATACACTTCCTTTGATGGCTTTCTGAGTTGTGTACTGGATGTCGTATTCCGTCAAGATCATTTACCATCTTGCTATTCTCTCAGACAGAGCAGGCTTTTCAAATATGTACTTTATAGGATCCATCTTTGAGATTAACAAGGTAGTGTGAGTTAGCATATACTGTCTCAGCCGGCGAGCAGCCCATACCAAAGCGCAACAAGTTTTCTCAAGCAGTGAGTATCGGGTCTCACAGTCGGTAAACTTTTTGCTAAGGTAATAAATTGCATGCTCTTTTCGGCCAGACTCGTCATGCTGCCCCAGCACACACCCCATTGAGTTGTCGAGTACTGTCAGGTATAGTATCAGAGGTCTCCCTTCAACCGGTGGCATAAGGATGGGTGGTTCTTGGAGATACTCTTTGATTCTGTCAAAAACGGCCTGACATTCATCATTCCAACGTACTACCTGATCTTTCTTCAGCAACTTGAAGATTGGCTCACAGGTAGCAGTTAGGTGCGAGATGAATCGAGCAATGTAATTCAGGTGTCCTAAAAAGCCTCTGACTTCTTTCTCTGTCTTGGGAACTGGCATCTCTTGAATAGCTTTAACCTTAGCAGGGTCCACTTGAATACCCTTGTCGCTTACAATGAAGCCTAGCAACTTTCCAGATCTAACCCCGAAGGTGCACTTGTTCGGGTTCAACCTCAGCTTGTACAGTTTCAGACGGTCAAACAATTTCTGCAGATGATCAAGGTGTTCTTCCTCAGTTTGGGACCTTGCGATCATGTCGTCAACATACACTTCTATCTCATGATGGATCATATCATGAAACAAAGTAACCATGGCACGTTGATAGGTTGCCCCAGCATTTTTCAACCCAAAAGGCATGACCTTGTAGCAGAAGGTGCCCCATTGAGTAACAAAGGTAGTTTTTTCCATGTCTTCAGGAGCCATCTTGATCTGATTATAACCTGAAAAGCCATCCATGAAATAAAACACCTTATGCTGAGCAGTATTGTCAACAAGGACATCAATGTGAGGTAGAGGGAAGTCATCTTTGGGGCTGGCCCTATTCAGATCCCTATAATCGACACACATTCTGACTTTTCCATCTTTCTTTGGTACCGGCACCACATTAGCAACCCACTGAGGGTAAGAAGTCACTGCAAGAAACCCGACATCAAACTGTTTCATAACCTCGGCTTTGATCTTCTCAGACATCTCTGGACGCATACGGCGGACCTTTTGATTAACCGGAGGGCAGTCTTCCTTGGTAGGCAAATGATGGACCACAATATCAGTATCTAACCCAGGCATGTCTTCGTAGGACCAGGCAAAGATTTCCATGTAATCATGTAGCATCTGAGTCAACCGTTGCTTCACGCTGAGCTCTAGGTTGGCATCAATCTTAACCTCTTTCCTATCTGTCTCGGTACCCAGATTTATTGTTTCCACTGGCTCTTCGTGTGGTTGAATTGCCCTCTCTTCCTGGAGTAACAGTCTTGCAAGCTCGCCAGGCACTTCGCAATCATCTTCACCTTCGTCTTCGGCTAAGTTGATCGTATTTTCGAAGTCATAATTGGCAGTAGCAGAGTCATTACCAGTGAGATCCAGAGTGGATTGAAACCTGTATGAGTGAGTGTGTGTAAATACAGCTGTTTTGCAATATATAAAAAAGGAAAGAAAGAAAAGGAGCATAAGATTTGAAATGCGAGAAAACGTCCAAGGTCTTTATTCATGATATATGAAATGACAATTAATATACCCTCACAAATGAAACCACGGTGCCCCGGGTAAGACACCGGGCCATAGAGTTTTAATTCATTGTTTATTACAAATAACAAAATCAAAGGAATTCATTACTCCGTAACAAAAGTAACAGGCAGGTTGTCTTTTGCAATCCAATTGCTAGGTCCACTGTCGGCCGTCGGATAAATCCAGCTGTCAAATTCAGCTTCATCCACTTCATCATCCTCCCTGATAGCATTTACTCCATGGTTAGGCATGGGAGCAGTCACCACATTGGGCTTCTCAGGTGCCTCAAACTGTACCTCCTTGGCGTCAATAAGATCCTGCACTTTATTCCTTAAGGCCCAACAGTCATCAGTGGAATTCCCCGGGCTATCGGAGTGATAAGCACAGCGGGCATTTGGATTGTACTTGGGAGAGGCAGTATTCACAACCTTCGGGCCTCTCTAACAGTCACCAAATTGGTGGATAGCAACTGCGGCAAGATTTGCGATAGGGTCATACTCAGACGGGTAAACTCTCTTCTGGGTCTTTCAGCCCTTTATGGATTGGTTTGCCGAGGAGCGGCAGCAGGTTTAGCAATCATTACCGCGTTGACAGATTGGCGGCGTTCAGGTTTCTCTTGCCTCCTAGGCCCATATACAGCACTGACCTCCTTTTTAAAGGGTTTCTTCTCAGAACTTGAAGATGCCCCTTTCTGAATTTTACCGGACTTCATTCCAGCCTCTATCCTCTCCCCGGTCAGAATAAGATCAGTAAACCCTGCAGACGAATTACCGATAAGATGATTGAAAAATGGCCCGGAGAGGGTCCCCAAGAACATATCCACCAGCTCACGATCTGTTAACGGAGGCTGCACCCTGCCATCCAGATCCCTCCACTTCTGTGCATACTCTTTAAAACCTTCGCTTGATCCTAGCGACATACCCTGGAGTTGGGTACGTGTAGGAGCAAGGTCGGCATTATATTGATACTGCTTATAAAAAGCAGTAGCTAACTCCTCCCAGTTACGAACCTTGGTCCCATCCAGCTGATAGAACCATTCGAGATGAGTCCCTGAAAGACTCTCCTGGAAGAAGTGGATCCACAAGTTCTTGTCCAATGAGTACGGTTAAATCTTCCGCACATAAGATCTGAGGTGTAGCTTGGGGCAAGACGCCCCGTCATACTTGGTGAAAGATGGTGCCTTAAACTTGTGAGGAATAATCACACCAGTAGATAAGCCCAAGTCTCCAAAATCCAGCCCAGGCACTTGTTGGATCTCCATTGCATTCAGTCTGTCTTCCAACTGCTTGTACCGGTCTTCAGCAGGAGGATACTGTTCCTCATTAAAGTCAGTCTCGTTGTCAGAGACTACTGGACTTGAAGCCTTTCCCCCCTGGGGACTGCCTTTGCCTACAGAAGAACCAGCTTCTTCATTCTGCAGAGTGTTGCCAAACCTTCGGCCCGAGTTGAAAAGAACAGTTCTCTTCTTCTTCTTCTTCTCCTTCTTCAGGAGTAAAGCCTTCAGCTCTTCTTGGCCTTGAGTCAAACCCATGATCAGCTCCTGAAACTGCGCGTTCTGCGCCTGAAGGGCCTTGATAGATATCTCGGTTGATGATGAGTCAGGGTTCATGATGCTGAAATAAACAGCGAAGAACAGTAAGCAACCTGAAAAGAAGAAAACCTGCTATGCACATGATGAATGATATGTGTTTATGCAATGCATTCAAGGGTTCGGAAGTTCAAATTTGTTGTAGAAAAAAAGGAACACACGTTATCATTAAGGAAATAATTGTTCAGTACATCAAAGCCTCATGGGCACGTATTACAAAGCAAATCAATCCCAAAAGACACTACGCATCCTCTTTGGAGCTATGTAGGTGTTGATATTCCTCTCCTCGTGCAATAGGCGGGTGAGCTCCAAGACCTTCTTTTCACTAGCATGTAGACTGGTCTCAAGAGAATTCCGTTCTTCTTTAAGCTGGATCCAGCTCTTCTGCATCTCTTCCCAGGACGTGGGCATGTCAGGATGTTGAATAGTGTAGGACACTTCTCCTTCCAATACTGGCTCTTTGATCACAGGGAGCATATGAGGATATGGCATCACTAACTTCTGGGAGCGGGCTCGTACCCACTTGAGATAAGGTTCCAATGGGATGGAATTCTTGTGCCCCAGTGTCTTGCTGTCTATCTTACTGGGCATCCTCCAAGCTCTGATAAATCTCTGGCGAAGTCCTTGTGCATTGTTGTCGAAGTCAAAAACTATGTCAGGAATTAACATGTCATGAGGGCCATCCCTCCGAGCATAACCAAACTGTCTCCAAGCCAGGCATGGGTTGTAAGTAATACCTCCTCTGATTCCAAGTAAAGGAACATTAGGGTACTCCCCGCAACGATCAATGATAGTGACATCCTCTCTGGACCAAGGGCACCAATGTATATCTGCATGTGTAAGAGTCATCAACCGTTGTGACCATCTCAAACCCCGCTCGTTCTTCAAAGCTGATTGTGGAAGATGCAAAATAAACCACCTTCCCAGGAGAGGAGTGCGGCACATAAGGACACCTCTTTTTCTCATGGTTCGAGTGTAACATGAGTGAAGGATGTCCCCCAGCAACATAGGTATAGGATTCCTGGACATGAAGATCTGGACAACACTGATATCTATAAGCTGATCTGGGTTAGGGAACAACACCAAACCATAGACAAGGAGGGCCACAACTTCTTCAAAAGCTTGTAAGTCAAGGGAGTTCCAACATTCCTAGGCCTTTTCAAACAGAAACCTGGCTAAGAACCCTTTGATGCCACTTCTAACCTCCCAATGTCCCTTGAGGTCAGATGATTGCAGGTGTAAGGCTTTAGCAATCTCTTCAAGCTTGGGTTCCTTTTCCGTACCGTTGTAGGGTAGTTGATCAAGGATAGGGATTTTCAGAAGCCGGGAGAACTCTTCCAATGTAGGCACCAATTGATAATCCAGGAAAGTGAAACAATGATGCAGAGAGTCAAAGAACTGGAACAGGACGTTTATCATATCTTCCTCAATGTTGGTATTGACCAAGCTAATGAGTCTTCCATGTCTTTCACTGAATGAAGAGCTCTCGGGAATCCTGGATATAAGCTCCTTAAGCTGAGGAGGGATCCTTACAAGGCTGATTTGAATTGTCTTTCTGCGAACAGTTTCCATATCCTACAAAACAAGAACAAAGATGAAGATTCGAACCCCTGAAATGGTTAGTCAATGCATATGATGTTGGATGATGTCATGATGCTATGGTTAAACACACCACAAATATTTACAAAGGCAAACATGTAAGGCACACAAGTCACACAAGACAAGCCCTTAGAGTTTAGGCCAGCATGGGGTCTGGGTATTACCCTCTTGAAGTTGGTGGGCTCAACCTGTCCTATTAGAAGTAACCGGGTAATAAGGGTCCCAATATCACTGGATTGCTTTCATTGTTCATCGTTTCGATTTAGCCACTGAACTGGCGACCGAAATATTCCAAGAAAGCAACCCTCAATTGAGTGTAGTATCGAGTATCAACCAACCTCGGACTGCACCAAAGTCAGTTATCTCACTACCCTAAAGAGGCCAAGATAGTTCAATTAAGGTTCCTAAGGTCAGTTGATGCTTCACGACACCACATGGAGGCCCCGTACTCTCCTTGACTGAACTCAAGGGTTACCGGTACACACCAAAGTGCCACATCAACGTAGCAGACTGTTTCAACCATGTCGGTATACCCCACACAGTTCCCTCACAGCCTTGTTGCTACTTTCTAAGAAGGTATCCCCCAGATCCGGGTTAGGATCTATAGAACTCCCAAGACAGTCCCACAATTTAAAGCAAACAAGTCAAAGCAATTGAAAACACAGTGATCTTAGTCCTAAGGTACACCTCACTTTAAAGTTATCCCCAGCAGAGTCGCCAGTTCTGTGATCGGTGGATCTGGAACTGACTGTTTAACGCTGGTTCGCAAAATGTCGCGGAAGCAAGAGTCGCCACCGTCTTTTATTTTCTCCAAATGGAAAGGACAAAAGCACAGAAAAATTCCTTATAGAGATTGTTCTCGGTTCGGGAGGTAGATTTATAGAAAGGGAAGGTGTTAGCACCCTTTCTATCCATGGTTATCCATGGGCTCTTAGATACTTGCTCACTTTTGTTTTCAAAATTGTTTGTTTGCTTTTCAACTGTGGGTTTTAAAAAGTTTCTTTGAAAATTTCAGTTCGACTCTTGTATCAGTCCTCAAGAGTGTTTGAAAAATGGCTTTTTGAAAGCTTTTGAAAAGTGTCAGTGTGAAAAGAATTTTTTTGATTTGTTTTGAAATTAGAGCAAGCATTTAGGAGTCATCTACCTACCCTAAGGAATTCGTCTGTGTAAATGTCCTTAAGATAGTGCCATCCCACCATTGAGAGGTAGGTAGCACCACCGTTGGAGGTATTCGGGTCAATTCGAGAGTTCGGGACATTGTGGTCACCAGAGCAATAGGAAGACACCTTAGAAGCTACCCTCATGCCATGTTCATGGACATGAGGACTTACTAAAACATCCTCTACTCGACGACCACCTTTCGAGGGGCAAGGCAACAGTGAGACGTACCCTAGGGGTGGTGTGTGATTTGTGTATTATGTTCAATTATGTTTATCTTGTTCATGCAATGGTGATCTACGCTTTGTTTTTATTTTTGGCATTCATTCTTTCATGCAAGTTGTTAACAGTTAAAAGATGCGAGAAGGTAAAAGTCATACGCTATTACAAAGGCGCGGGTCTACATCGCCAAATTAGTCCAAGACCCGATTTGAAATAAAATAAAATGCGGAAAAATAAATGTCCTAATTAATCTATTACAAAGCTTTGGGATAAATACATTATATTTACAAAAAGGAAATAAAATAAGCGCGCGAAACGAAATTATAATCGAAAGCGAGGGCGTTGGACCCTTTTAAAGAAATTAAATTAAACTTATGAAATTAATCAAATTTAAATAAAAGAAAGAATTTTTTTTGGAGTTTTTGTATTTATGGAGTTTAACGAGAAAATTAAATTGGAATTAAAAATTTAATTAAACCATAGTTCTAAATTGTTTTTTTTATTTATTAAAAAAATATTTTTTAGTTTGACCTAATTTACATCAATTATTTACATGGCATATTTATTTATAAAAATAATTAATATTTAATAATGGTAAAAGAAAAGAAAAAGAATAAAAGTATTTAAAACCCTAATTCTACATTTTTTAGTTTATTAAAAAAAACATTAAAATTAAACCTAGAATTAAAACTAAATTAATTAATAAAATTTATTTACAAAAACATTTAAATAAAATATATTTTTATTTTTTGTCTTTCTGATTTTTTTGTTATTTTTTATGTTGTAAAAATTATTTTTTGTGAATTTATTAAAATAGTTAAAACAAAATAAAAAAAAGAATTAAAATAAAAGAAGAAATTTAGAAAGAAATATACAAACAGGGGGGGTTATCTGGCCCTTTTAGAGGTATCATTGTAGCAATCAGGCCCACTTCAAACAGGCCCCATTGACTTTCCACGTTCGTATGCATATGGTTGACTGAGGGTATATGGTGTACTGTCCATCATGGCCACTAGATGGATCTTCATGGCCACTTGGCAATCCCTTGATGAGAGCGCATGGTAGACTTCTGGGCGCGTTGATCACCTGAACATGGAAATATGAAAAACATAGAGAAATAGGGGGGATCTGGGATTCGAACCCAGGTCCCAAGGCTTGCCAACACCACTTTCCACCAACTGAGCTATGCACGCGTATTCGTTAGTATAATAGGATGGAATTAATATATGTAACAAATAAACATTATGCAGGAAAAAAATAAAAAAACGCGTTGAATTTCAAATAAGCCAATTACACGCTTACAACTCATCTTCTTCTCCACTTCTTCGTTTTGACCTGAAAAAAAAAGAGAAAGGATAGCGGGGGTTTTAAACCCCCACAAACTTCAACATTCAAAAATAGCGATTAGCGTATGGTTGCTCATAAATTGAGCGCGAGGTGTGAGTTATCATCGTTGGGATGTCACGAATCCATTGGTGTTGGTTTGAAGGTCTGATTTTACCCTATGGGCAAAGCCCCAAAATTAGAACTCTGAAACCCTAAGCATCTTCCATGGCGTTTTTTGATACAGGGCCTCACAACTCAATTAAGTTATGTCATTAGCTTCAGGAGATGCACGTTAGTATAAATCAACATCAAAAACACATGAAAAATGCATGGAATTCAAGATACGATTATGAGTATTTTCATGAAATATGCAACATGATTCTACCAGTTCTTTGCGTGCAGAGGTCTGAATTTGATTGGAGAAGATTCCTGGATGTGTCAGGAGTGCAATGGAATAGTTGTTTTGCTTTGAAACACCCTGAAACTAGGAAAACAGTTTTTGAGTTTTTTGACAAAAATGCAAAGTGTGTCTATGGTCTGAGGCGCAACTTGAAGGTCTTTTGCATTAGGTTTAGCATCCTGTATATGTATGGGACGAATTAGGGTAGAAATTTGAGTCCATAACCCTTTGCATTGATGAATCAAATATTTGATTTCCATGGAATCTTTTTCAATCTTTTCCTCATGAAGAACATGCCAATTTGCACCAAATCTTTCCTTTTTTGATGTGCACGAGATCTTGAGTGAATAATGAGGGCATATGCTGCATAAAAAGATTCAAACACATTTGTTTAGTATTTTTGTCATATTTTATTTAATTAAATGAATTAATGGTGATAAAAATTCAAATAAATAATAAAAAATGATGAAATAAATCCCCTTTGGGTCAAATGGTCGTGCATAGCCTTTGGATGATGATTCTTGGAAGAAAATGTGGCCCATTAGCAATTTTGAGGCATTTGAAGCAAAGTTGACTTTTCAAAATTCCCAAAAATTTCCCAACTTCCACAAGGCATATCTTGCTCAATTTTTAAGCTTTGATCATGTTCTTGGACATTTTGGAAAGGTATTGAAGTCCTCTAACCAATGCCTTTAGTCCCATGTCAATTTGATTTACCAATCTCAAGTTATGGTCTTTGACTTAAAGTCCCTTTTTGTTGAGTTTTGAAAATGACCTATAATGTTGAAATTGATAACTTTTTGTGAGAGCATTTCTTGGACTTGAAGTGTGAAGATGAGTTGTAGGAAATGTCATTCTCTTCAAAATGAGATTTGGATGGAATTTTTCTGATAAACCGTGTGGAAGTTATGCCTTGGTCAAGTTACAGTTGACTTTTTCAACTGTCCAAATATGGAAACTTTTGCATCTTGAGACTTTTTGAGCCATGCCTTGAAAATCATGATCAAGAATTGATCAAATGATGTTTGTGGCTTCAAAATAAGATGTTGACCAAAAATTTAAACTTTTGACTGTCAAATGACCATTTTATCCCTACAGTTGACTGCTGAGCAATTAGGGTTTTTGACTGTGCAATTTTGTGCTGTGAGTCTTGAAACTTGACATGAGGATACTTGACAATGTTTGTAGGCCTGTGGGACTTGTTTGGACCCTTGGAAACTTCAACTTCTTTGCCAGAACCAAAACCCTAGTTTTTGACTGTTAGGAGGCCTTTGAACTGTGCAACCCTTGGGGAGATTTTGAAGCATGCTCTTTGCAAATCTTGAAGAATATGGGAGGGCAAATTTTGGGGTACAACACACTTTCCTGGGTAAACCTTCAGACTGTACTGGTAAATGGTTCCACTGGGGTGTCTGTATTCCGTCGGGGAACAATCTTAGATCAAGACTATCGGGGATGCTTGCTGATGAATGCTTATACTCCGCTGGGGAATGTTGATATCTTCTGGGGCTATTCAACTTCCTTTAGGCTGACCGTAGACTAACTCTTCTGGAGGAGAGTATTGCTGACTTGCTAGGGGAACAGGGTGCCTATTGTAGGGCTGATGATAGACTAACTCTTCCCGGGGAGAGTATTGCTGAATCTTGTCTTACTCTGTGGGGAGTTGAGGTAACTTGGTCACATTCTTCAGTTGAATCTACCTTGGTACCTTGATGGACAGAGCAACTAAACTGCCTGGACAACTCTATATTGCCCCTGTTTCTGATGTCACTTGTAATTAGTATTTTGTTTCATATGCAAGTATTTATGAATTAGCAATTTAATGTCAAATGCATATATCAAAAATGAACATTGGACGTTCTTCACAAGATAAAACAGAAAAAGGAAAAACAATTGGCAATTTGTTTGGAAAAGTGAACTTGTATTGATTTTGAAATTTGCCTGTAAATAGGCGTTTTTTGTACAAGAGGCCGACGTCCTAGTAAGAGAACGCCGCCGAATAACATAAAGTTTATACAATTTTGAAAAGGAAACAAAACAGTTATGTGCACAATATTCCCACTGGGTTCCAACTCTGTTATCGCCTTTATGTCTTCAAGCGTCTCATCACTTTGCTGCTTAGTTGAAGATGAAGCTGATTGATCGATGCCGAAGTCTGAGCCAGATAGTTGATGCCGAATTCTGGATGCAAGGTGATCCAATGAGACATAGTGTTACGCTTTATCCCTAACTTTTGCCTGGACCGCCCTTTCGGGTTTTCAGTCCACCGGGATACCCATTTTTACCCAAGCCGCCTTTTCAGGTTTTCGACTTGCCGGGTGTACAGATTTTTTTCATTTCATCCCTTATTTTTGCCCGAACCCTTTTGGTTCGCCGGGAAGCCCTTATTTTTTCCTAGGTATGTCAACCTAGCGGGTCTTTGATTCATGCGTAGTATCTTTTTACTATGTCTGCATTGGCGGGGTGAGGAAGGTCATCACCATCCATGGTGGTCAGAATCATGGCTCCTCCTGAGAACACATGTTTAACCATAAATGGCCCTTCGTACGTAGGGGTCCATTTGCCCCGGGGATCACTTTGAGGAAGGATGATGCGTTTGATTACCAGGTCCCCAACTTGATACTCTTGTGGTCTGACTTTCTTGTTAAATGCCCTGATCATCCGTTTTTGATACGTCTGACCATGACAGATAGCAGTGAGTCTCTTCTCGTCAATCAAGTTTAATTGATCAAGTCGAGTCGGGATCCAGTCATCTTCACTCAAGTCTGCATCCTTCATTATCCGGAGAGAGGGTATCTAGACTTCAATTGGAAAGACTGCTTCCATGCCATAGACCAAGGAAAAAGGAGTTGCCCCGGTTGACGTCCTTGCTGAGGTACGGTACCCATGAAGAGCAAATGGTAACATTTTGTGCCAATCTTTGTAGGTCACCGTCATCTTCTGCACAATCTTCTTGATGTTTTTATTAGCTGCTTCTACAGCCCCATTCATCTTCGGCCGGTAAGGAGAAGAGTTGTGGTGCTGTATCTTGAATTGCTCGCAGAGCTCAGTGATCATCTTGTTGTTAAGATTGGTACCATTGTCCGTAATGATTCTTTCCGGGACGCCGTACCGACAGATCAAATTATGCCGAATGAAACGGGCCACGATGCTCTTGGTTACGGTGGTGTAGGAGGCTGCTTCCACCCACTTCGTGAAGTAATCAATCTCTACCAAGATGAAGCGATGCCCGTTGGATGCCGTCGGTCGGATCTCGACGATCATATCAATGCCCCACATTGCAAAAGGCCAAGGTGCCGTCAGGACGTTCAGAGGAACCGGAGGGATATGCACCTTATCAGCATAGATCTGGCATTTATGACAAGTTCGAGAATGTTGGTAACAGTCGGCTTCCATTGTGGACCAGAAATATCCTGCCCGAAGGATTTTCTTTGCCATGGTATGTCCACTGGAATGTGTTCCAAAGGTACCTTCATGCAGCTCTGCCATGATCTTTTCTGCTTCAGTCTTATCCACACAACGCAGTAAAGTTGAATCATGGTTTCGTTTGTAGAGAATACTGTTGCTGAGGAAGAATTTTGCCGCAAACCTTCTCAGGAACTTCTTGTCATTGACCGATGCGCCTTCGGGGTATTCTTGAACTTCCAAATATCTCTTCACCTCGTGATACCAGGGTTTCTCGGTTACCTCTTCGGCCTCAAGATCGCAGTAGTATGCAGGTTCGTCCAACTTCCAGATAATGATCCGGGGAGCCTCATTGTCCCATTTGACTTTGAACATTGAAGACATCGTAGCTAGTGCGTCTGCTAACTGATTCTCCTCTCTTGGGAAGTGTTCAAAAGTTATCTCTTCAAAGTGGGGAAGCAAAGTCAACACATACTCCTTGTAAGGAATAAGATTTGGGTGTTTCGTATCCCACTCGCCTTTGATCTGATTGATCACGAGAGCGGAATCTCCGAAGACACTCAGAAACTTGATCCTTAAGTCGATTGCAGCTTGAAGACCCATGATACATGCCTCATATTCTGCCATGTTGTTGGTGCAGTTGAAACACAGTCGGGCGGTGAGTGGAGTATGAGTACCTTTAGGGGATATGATCACAGCGCCGATGCCGTTACCCAAAGCGTTCGAGGCTCCGTCAAAATGCATAGACCATCGGGATCCTTCCTCAGGTCCTTCATCTGGTCCAGGTACTTCACAATCAGTTACTACCATGATATCTTCGTCTGGAAATTCAAAGTTCAACGACTGGTAATCGTCCACAGGTTGGTGTGCCAGATAGTCTGCCAATACACTTCCTTTGATAGCTTTCTGAGTTGTATACTGGATGTCGTATTCTGTCAAGATCATTTGCCATCTTCCTATTCTTCCGGACAGAGCGGGCTTTTCGAATATGTACTTGATTGGGTCCATTTTTGAAATCAACAGAGTAGTGTGAGTCAGCATATACTGTCTCAGCCGGCGAGCAGCCCATACCAGAGCGCAACAAGTTTTCTCGAGCAGTGAGTACCGAGTCTCACAGTCGGTAAACTTTTTGCTCAGGTAATAAATAGCGTGCTCTTTTCGGCCAGACTCGTCATGCTGCCCCAGCACACACCCCATTGAGTTGTCAAGTACTGTCAAGTATAGTATTAGAGGTCTCCATTCAACCGGAGGCATAAGAATGGGTGGTTCTTGGAGATACTCCTTTATCTTTTCGAAAGCGGCCTGACATTCATCGTTCCAACGTACTACTTGATCTTTCTTCAGCAATTTGAAGATTGGCTCACAGGTAGCAGTTAGATGCGAGATGAATCGGGCAATGTAATTCAGTCGTCCTAGAAAGCCTCTGACTTCTTTCTCTGTCCTGGGAGTCGGCATATCTTGTATGGCTTTCACCTTGGCAGGGTCCACTTGAATACCTTTGTCGCTTACAATGAAACCTAGCAATTTTCCAGACCTCACCCCAAAGGTGCATTTGTTTGGGTTCAACCTCAGCTTGTACAACTTCAGTCGGTCAAACAGCTTCCGCAGATGGTCAAGGTGTTCCTCCTCAGTTTGGGACCTTGCAATCATATCATCGACGTATACTTCAATCTCATGGTGGATCATGTCATGAAATAAAGCAACCATGGCACGTTGGTAGGTTGCCCCAGCATTTTTCAACCCGAATGGCATGACCTTGTAGCAGAAGGTGCCCCACTGAGTAACAAAGGTAGTCTTTTCCATATCTTCAGGAGCCATCTTGATCTGATTATACCCTGAAAAACCATCCATGAAGGAGAACACCTTGTGTTGAGCAGTATTGTCAACAAGAACGTCGATGTGAGGCAGAGGGAAAGTCATCCTTGGGGCTTGCCCTGTTTAGATCCCTGTAATCGACACACATTCTGACCTTACCGTCCTTCTTCGACACTGGCACCACGTTGGCAACCCACTGAGGGTAAGAAGTCACTGCTAGAAACCCGGCATCGAATTGCTTCATAACCTCAGCTTTGATCTTTTCGGACATCTCTGGACGCATACGGCGGACCTTTTGCTTTACCTGAGGGCAGTCTTCCTTGGTAGGCAGGTGATAAACCACAATGTCGGCATCCAAACCAGGAATGTGTTCGTAAGACCAAGCAAAGATCTCCATGTAATCATGTAGCATCTGGATCAATCGTTGCTTCACGCTGAGCTCTAGATTGGCACCAATCTTGACTTCTTTTCTATCTGCCTCAGTACCCAGGTTCACTGTTTCCACTGGCTCTTCATGCGGCTGAATGGCCCTCTCTTCCTGGAGTAGCAGTCTTGCGAGTTCACCAGGCACTTCACAATCATCTTCACCTTCGTCTTCGGCCAAGTTGATCGGATTTTCGAAGTCATAACTGGCAGTAGCATAGCTGTTACCAGTGAGATCCAGAGTGGATTGGAACCTGTATAAGTGAGTGTGTGTAAATATAGCTGTTTTGCAATATATAACACAAAAAGAAAAAGAGCACAAGATTTGAAATGCAACAAACGTCCAATGTTTTGATTAATGATATATGGAAATGTCATACAAAAAAAACCCTCACAAATGGAGCCACGGTGCCCCGGGTAGGACACCGAGCCAATAAAAGTTTCAACATATTGTTTGTTACAAATTGAAAATCAAAAGAGTTTATTACTGCGTGATAAATGTAATAGGTGTAAAATCTTTTGCCGTCCAGTTGCTTGGTCCGTTGCTGGTTGTTGGATAGATCCAACTGTCAAATTATGCTTCCTCTACGTCCTCCTCGATAGCATTCACCCTTGGGTTGGTGATGAACACCAGAGCCTTTCTGATCCTTTCTTTGCGAACAGCCCTCTGAGCCTCTGCAGTGAAGCCCAGCCCAAACTTGTCGGTCTTTTGAGTGAAGTCAGGAAGTTGACCCCAGTTTGCGCACTTGCCTTTCTCGATCACAGCCTGTGCATCCTTCAAGGAAGCCATCTTCAAAGGAAAGTCTTCTTCAACCACTGTCTCAGCTGACGCCAACGTTGGAGGTACCTCCTTAAAATGTTGAAAGGGGGTTTCGATAAACTCCCCGTCCATTTCAATATACCGGAATAAATTCAGATGACTTACCATGTATTCCTCCTCACCCTGCACAGTAACAATCTTCCCTTTGACAGGGTATTTGAGCTTCTGGTGTAGAGTGGATGTTACCGCCCCAGCCTTGTGAATCCAGGGTCGACCCAGCAAACAGGAATAAGATGGACGAATATCCATCACATAGAACGTTGAGTCAAAGACTTGGGAACCCACACGGATAGGAATGTCTACCTCACCATGCACCATCCTCTTAGAATCGTCGAAGGCTCTAACAATGATGTTACTAGGTTTCAATTCCAGGCCCTCACAATCCAACCGATCTAAGGCCTTCTTGGGCAATACATTCAGGGAAGAACCGGTGTCCACCAACACGTGTGCGAGAGTAGTTCCCCTGCATTCTATAGAGACGTGCAGGGCATCATTGTGGTTTTTCCCTTTGGCGGTAAGGTCTGCATCCGAGAAACCCAAACCATTGTCAGCTGTCAAATTAGCCACACAGTCAGTGAACTGATCTGCAGAGGTCTCTTGCGGCACATGGGCTGTTTTCAGAAATGAAATCAGGGCCTTGGCGTAGGCCTCTGAGCACAGCAGTAATGATAGCATAGAGATTTTGGAGGGGGTATGCCCCAATTGTTCAACAACATTGAAGTCACTCTTTTTAATGATTTTAAGGATTTCCTCCATCTCTTGTTGGGAGGCTTCAACAGCAGTCTTTTTTTGTGCCTCCGTCCGGGCAGGCAAATCGGTAACAACTTCTTTGCCCCGAGCATCAGAGGACTCGGCGGCAATAGTAGACACAGGAACTTGATTTGGAACATGCACACTTGCGGGTGTGATGATAAGAGGTTTTCGGATAACTGGTGGTGCAATGTCAGGCGAGAAAAGCCTGCCACTGCGAGTAATCTTGGCGGGACCAGTGATGTTACTGATACTGGTACCGGTGTTGAACTCCTGCTTCACTCCAAGCACATACACGTCTGCCCCATAGTGCCATGGGACAGCCTTGTCAGATTCATAGGGGAGGGGCCCCGGAACAGTAATGGTAATGGGTGCAACAGACATAATTTGGACTGGCTTCCTCGGGGGAGCCTTGGTAGGATTGTTGAAAATTGTGACGATAGATACTTCTTCAGCGGAAACAAACGGAACAACAGTTTTCTTGAACATAATTTCTTTGCTATCCATCAGGCTTTGGATGCCTGATTTCAGCAGCGGACAACCGGTAGGGATAACAGCACACATGAGGCAACCCTTGCTACAACCCGGAAATAAACCGGCTAGCAGTAGGTTCCTCTTAACAGTCAATAGAGGGGTAGCAACATCATTCACCGAAACAACATACAAATCTTCCTCGACGGCATTTACTCTATGCTGGGGCATAGGAGCAGTTACAACATTTGGCCTCTCAGGCGCCTCAAACTGAATTTCCTTCGCATCGATAAGGTCTTGAACCTTATTTCTCAGGGCCCAGCAATCATCAGTAGTATGCCCGGGGCTATCAGAATGATAAGCACAACGGGAATTTGGGTTATACTTAGGAGATGCAGTATTCACGACCTTTGGAGCCTCTTTGATGGTCACCAAGTTGGTTGATAACAGTTGTGGTAAGATTTGTGACAAGGTCATACTCAGCCGAGTGTATTGCCTCTTGGGCCTCTCACCCCTTTGTTGATTGTACTGCTGAGGAGCAGCAACAGGTTTTGAAATTACCAAGGCATTGACGGCTTGGCGGTGTTCGGGCTTAACTTGTCTTCTAGGACCATAGACGGCACTAGCCTCCTTCTTGAAAGGCTTCTTCTCAGTACTTGCGGAGGCACCCTTCTGTATCTTTCCTGACCTGATGCCAGCTTCTATCCTTTCACCCGTCAGGATCAAATCCGTAAACCCAGCGGAGGAATTACCAACCAGATGATTGAAGAATGGACCAGACAAGGTCCCTAGAAACATGTCAACCAGTTCACGGTCAGTCAAAGGAGGCTGCACCCTACCAGCCAAATCTCTCCATTTTTGCGCATATTCTTTGAACCCTTCGCCCGTTCCTAGTGACATACCCTGAAGTTGGGTACGCGTAGGAGCGAGGTCAGAATTGTATTGATATTGTCTATAAAATGCGGTAGCCAAATCTTCCCAATGTCGGATACTGGTTCTATCTAGCTGATAGAACCACTCAAGCTGTGACCCCGAAAGGCTATCTTGGAAGAAGTGGATCCAAAGGTTTTTGTCTGCCGTGTAAGGTTGGATCTTCCTTACGTACGATCTGAGATGCAGCTTTGGACAGGAAGCCCCGTCGTATTTGGCGAAGGCAGGCGCCTTGAACTTGTGTGGGATTACCACCCCAGAAGATAACCCTAAATCTCTGAAATCCAGCCCCGACACATTTTGAATCTCCATGGCACTCAAACGGTCCTCTAATTGCTTGTACCTGTCAGCAGCAGGAGGATATTGTTCGTCATTGTAATCCGTCTCGTTGTCAGAGACTGCAGGACTAGGAGCTCCTCCCCTTTGGGGACTGTCTTTCTCTGTAGAGGAAGTAGTTGGATCAGCCTCGTTATGGAGTGTGTTCCCAAACCTGCGTCCAGTATTGAACAACGCAGTCCTCTTCTTCTTCTTCTTCTTTAGGAGCAGAGCCTTCAACTCTTGTTGACCTTGGGCCAGGCTCATGACCATCTCTTGAAACTGGGCATTCTGGGCCTGGAGGGCCTTGATAGCTTGCTCACTGGATGATTCTGGATTCATGATGACTGTTCAAAATAAACAGCGAAGGAGATTAAGCAACCTGTAGAAAAAAGGGGTACCTGTTATGCACATGATGCATGAGATGCTATCTATGCAATGCATTCAAGGATTTAGAAATTCACAATTTTTGCAGACAAAAGGAACGCACGTCATATTAATAAGAAGAAATTTGTTAGTACATAAGTGTCCCATGGGCCAAATATTACAAAAACAACTTCTCAAGGTAAAAAGACGTTGCGCATCCTCTTTGGCGTAATGTAGGTGTTGAGGGCCTCTTGCTCATGGAGTCGGCGGGTGAGCTCTAGAACCTTCTTCTCGCTGGCGTAGAAGCTGGCTTCAAAAGTGTTCCGTTCCTCCTTGAGTTGGATCCAACTCTTCTGCATCTCCTCCCATGATGTAGGCATATCAGGATGTAGGATGGTGTAGGGAACCTCTCCTTCCTTGACGGGCTCTTTAATCACAGGGAGAACATGAGGATAAGGCATCATTAGACTCTGGGCTCGGGCTCGTACCCACTTGAGATAAGGCTCAAGAGGGATGGAGTTCTTGTGTCCCAGTGTCTTGCTATCAACCTTGTTGGGCATTCTCCAAGCTCTGATGAATCTTTGGCGAAGTCCTTGCGCATCGTTGTCGAAGTCAAAAACTAGGTCAGGAATCAACATGTCGTGAGGGCCATCCCTCCGTGCATATCCAAATTGCCTCAAAGCTAGGCAAGGGTTGTAGGTAATTCCCCCTCTAGTGCCAAGTAATGGAACATTAGGGAACTCTCCACAATGATCGACGATGATGACATTTTCTCTGGACCGAGAACACCAATGTACATCAGAGTGAGTAAGAGTCATCAACCGTTGGGACCACCTTGAGCCTTGGTCATTCTTCAAGACAGATTGTGGAAGGTGCGAAATAAACCACCTTGCAAGGAGAGGAGTACAGCACATGAGAACACCCCTCTTTCTCATTGTTCGTGTGTAAAATGAGTGAAGGATGTCCCCAAGAAATGTTGGTATTGGATTTCTGGACAAGAAGATTTTGACGGCGTTGACCTCTACAAGCTGGTCAGGATTTGGGAACAGGACCAACCCATAGATAAGGAGTGCCACAATCTCTTCAAAGGCTTGTAGGTCCAATGAATTCCAACATTCTTGTGCCTTCTCAAACAAGAATTTTGCTAAGAAACCTTTGACGCCGCTCCTAGTTTCCCAATGCCCCTTGATGTCAGATGGCTGTAGATGTAATGCTCGAGCAAAATCTTCAGGCTTTGGTTCCTTTTCCGTACCGTTGAAAGGTAGTTGATTTGGGATAGGAATTCTCAGGAGTTGAGAAAATTCCTCCAAAGTGGGTACCAACTGGTAGTCAGGGAAAGTGAAACAGTGGTGAAGAGGGTCAAAGAACTGGAATAGCACTTTCATCATGTCCTCTTCAATGTGGGTGTTGACTAAGCTGAGCAGTCTACCATGTCTTTCACTGAAGGATGAGCTTTCCGGAATTCTTGATGTGAGCTCCTTGAGTTGAGGAGAGATTCTCACAAGGTTGACTTGGATGGTTTTTCTGCGAGGAATTTCCATGACCTACAAAACAAGAACAAAGATGAAGATCTAAACCCTTGAAGTGGTTAGTAAATGCATATGATGTTTTATGATGTTCATGATGTATGCACAAGCATATGTACAAGCAAATCACACCAAACCCTAGTTTCAGGCTTGCATGAGGTTTCATAGGTAAGTACCCTCTTGAGTGTAGTTGGCTTAAAATCCTGTCCTATAAATAGTAACCGGGTTCTAAGGAGCTCAATATCATTGGATTGTTTTCATTGTTCATTGTTTTGGTTTAGCCACTTAACTAGCGACCAAAATATTCCAAGAAAACAACCCTCAATGAGTGTAGTATCGAGTATCTACCAACTTCGGACTGCACCAAAGCCGGTCATCTCACTACCCCTAATAAAAGGCCAAGATGGTCAAGTAAGGTTCTAGGTCATTAGTGCTTAGTGACATCACTCAGCGGCCCCGTACTCTCCTTGATTGAACTCAAGGGTTACCGGTACTCACAAATATGTCTCACTAATATAGCTATTGCTTCAACCGTGTCGGTATACCCCGCACAGTTTCCACAACGTATTGCTATCTATGAATGTTTCCCAAAATTCGGGTGTAGGATTGCAAACCCAAACAAGAGAGCCAAGATATAAAGCAATCAAGACAAACAATTAGTCATGCAAGAGGGTGATCTAAGCCCTAAGGTTACTCCACTTAAAAGATTTATCCCCAACAGAGTCGCCAGTTCTGTGATATGGTGGGAGAACTGACTAGGGTTTTGCGTTTGTTTTCGCAAATGTTTCGGTTGAGCAAGAGTCGCCACCGACTTTTTATTTTATCCTAAGGAAAGGTCAAAAAGCATAGCAAAAACCTTTGAGATGTTTTCTTGGGTTCGGGGAGTAGATTATAGGAAGGGAAGGTATTAGCACCCTTTCTATCCATGGTTATCCATGGGCTCTTAGTTACTTGCTTAGATCAACTTGCCTTAATTTTCAATTGTTTGAAATGGTGCTTTGTGTGTGTGGGTTTGAAAAATGTTTTGAAAAGAAGCCAATGTGGTGGCAACCTTTGTAATGATCCATGTTGGGATGTATACAAAGGTGTATGTCTTTTGAAAAGGTTTTCAATGTTTTTTGAAAGTTGTTTTGAAAGTGTAGTGATGTGTGGTTTGAAAATAGGCAAGTGTTTTGTTTTGCAAGTTTGATTCAAGTAACTAAGAGTTTGTCTACTCCTAAATTTCTCAAAGATTTCTCCTATGTTTTTAACCCTTTTAACAATTTTGTTCCACCATTGCATTTGGTGGACAATCTTGTGTTAGGATGTGAAAGGGACGGGCGCGGGTCATCGTTTAGACCATAATTGCAATGGTGCCAAGTATCTTTGGGAAATTTTTCCTTGGAGGGACTTGATCATTTTTTAGGCAACTTTCGAAAGCGTCATCGAGGGACTATGATCATTGGAATTGTATTTGTTTTGCCCAAAGAGACATAACATGCAATATGGCCCATTATTGAAGGCAACAAGTGGAATACCCTAGGGGTGCAAGTGTGATTAGTGTTGTCCATTTTCATGCTTGTTTATCTTGAATTTAGGTCAAACTATTTTTGGTTAATTGATTGGCATACAAACCCTAATTCTATCATGGCATATTTAGAAAACTTTAAAGTGCGAAAAATAAAGTTCCTAAGTTATTACAACACAATATATGGGAAGGGGGGTACAAATGTTCAAATGGGGGTATTTTGGCAAGGAATTTAAACCTAGACTATTACAATCAAAATGGAATTATACAAATTATTTAATGTGCAATAATTAAATAAGATAAATATGCAAGATGCAAAAAATGATTTTTTATGTGTATGTAAAAAGTGTTTTTTTATGTGTCAAGAAAACAAAAATAAAAAGTATTAATTTTGGGTATTTTTCATGTTTAGGGCAAAACCCTAATTTATTAAATAAAAGGTATTAATTATTTAATATGTACAATATTTATTAGTTATGTACAAAAAATAAATAAAAGAGAAGTATATTTGTCAAAAAGGCATTTTTAATGTTAAATATTAATAAAAATAAAAATGTATATATTTTGTATTTTTTAACCTAAATATACTAATATATATGTATGTATTTGTATTATTTACCAAATATATTGAATATGTACAAAATAATAATATTTAATATTTATAAAAAAATTATATTTTATATAAAATATTTTCAGAAGATAAAATAAAATAAAAATTAGAAAATAAATGTATTTGGTATTATTCCTAATATTCTAAACAAAAAAACATTATGTATTTATTTATGTATATAACTAACTAAAACAAATAAATATCAAATAAAATGCAAAAAAATGTGGAAAAATGTTTTTTTAATATTTTTATGCTTTAATGAAAAATAATAAATCAGAATAAAAAGGAAAAAATTAAAAATAGCAAATGAAACTCAAAATGGGCCAGGGGGGTTCAAAAGTAAAAACAAGGTGCAAATAGGAAGTCAACTCAGGCCCAGCCCAAGAAGACTTTGTCTTCAACCTCAGAACATGTTTGAACAACCATCCACGCGCGTTTTCTATCTCCAGATTCCTTGATCTTTTGCCAAATCTTGCAACATGAAACCTGTAGAGCTTGAAGCCACGATTCTAGACATATAAAGAAATCAATCTCACTCTCAGAAATGAGAGAGAATTTCTTCTCCCCCAATTCCTGACCTAGTTTTTGTTCCATGTTCAGACATCAAATTCTCATAGCACACATAACATAAATGAAAACTAATTACATGGGCATGTTCGGGGCTATGAATGTGACATAATTTCTTCACAAATCTAAACCTAACAATGCCTGGATAGAGAGATACAAGTTCATGAACTTACCTGTTCAGTTGGAATCGTGTGCAACAATGGAGATGAGTACAAGGCAAGGTAATGATTTGTATAGCTTCCTTGATGTCTCAGGATGCTATTCCAACCTTTAGTTTGCTTGGAAACCAAAAGAATCGTGCTATGGTACTTCAACTGCAAAACAGAAAAATGAAAATGGTGATGTTAGCTAGGGATGTTACAGGTCATGTTTAGGGCTTGGAACAGTTTCAAGGGATGATGTGGGATGTGTTTGAAGTGGTTTCAGCAAGAATGCACGAATGGATTGAGTTATGGAACTCAATCTGCAGCAGGTGCCCTGTTTTGGCAGTTCTATGGGGTTTCTGTGTTTGAGAAGGCAATGGAGATGGTTGGCTCGTGTTTCAACTTAGGTTTGATGATTAGAAAGTGTTTGATAACTTTTCTTAAGCTCTGGTTCACAGGAATGAGAGTTGTGTATTATTATGCAATGTTTCTTCAACTTTAAGCAACAAAGTGTCAAGTGGTGTTTCTAGCTTGTACAGGCCCCCAATCTATGCTGCAACCTTCCCACTTGATCAGTGTGTTTTGCTTCTGAACTTGTGCCCAAAGATATGGCCTTGTACTTCTTGATTTGCAACTTTGACATAAAGCCATACTTTTCAAAAATGGATAATTAGCTTTTTCTATTTAAGGGTTAAACTTCCATGTAATGCTTAAACACATAAAACAAGGCCTTGGCACAATGAGTTAGCATTAAATTATTGAGTGCAAATGGGATATAGGACCTGTAATCAAGGAATGCAAGCTAAGTTCAGAATGGCACAAGTGTATGAACATGTAAATTGGTCATAACAAAAGTGAATTTTTCCCAACTTGCCAAATTCGATTCTCCCTAACCATGAGGTTGTTTGATGAGTTCTTGGATATTTTGGAAAGCTTGGAATGTGTACTACAATCCATATTTGAAATGAAAATTGAAATTCCAAGTGGAAGCATGTGAAAAATGGTCTTGAAGTTAGGCAAAAATCCTGCCTAAAATAGGTCAAATTTCTCTAAGTTAAGAATGGTTTGGTACCCTTGTTCCAAAAATTGTAACTTGGGCTACAAGCTTCTTTTGAGGAAACTTTGTGAATCAAAGTTGCATATTTTGCAATGGACTACAACTTTTATGTTTTGACTTTTACTTGAATCCAAATGAATCTTGGTGAGAAAGTGGGACAAAGTTAGGAAAAAATTAGGGTTTTTCATAACTTAAAAAAAATTCTAAGTTATGAAAATTCTTCATTTCAAACCCTAATTTGCAATTCTTGATTTCTTGATGAACAAGTTTCATGATTTGGCATGTTTTGATGAAAAATGAATCTTGACACTTGATTTTGACCAAAAAGTCAAAGTTTGACTTTTCAGTATACAGTCAAAATTGATCAATTGACTGGGAAATTCAACTGTCAATCTTGTGCATTTGGGATCTTTTGAACTTGTTGAGTATGTAAAGACAATTCCATGGGGTCCTTGAGTCCATATGTGAGCTTGGTTTGCCATTGGCTAGGTCAAACAATCAAAAATTGCCTTTGTGCAGTCAAAACCCTAAAAATGACCATTTTGCCCTTTTGGTGATCTGATCAAATTTCTTGTGGAATTGTGATCCAAACTTGATCAAATGGTCCATGTGAGTTCATAATGTTGATGTGGGTCAATTTCCATGAGGTTTGACTGTCAATTGGCTACAGTTGACTTTTTCCCCAATACAGCTGATTTCTAGGTCAACTGTCCAATTGACTGGGCAAACATTTGGAATCAAGACTTAAAACTTGGTATGGATAAACTTGGGAATCCAACATGAATCATGAAAGTCTTCTTAGGCATTTTAGGTCAAAATATCTGTGCAAACACAAACCCTAATTTGGGTCAACAGTGCAAGGAGAAGTCTTGAGCAGAGGAAACCCTAACTGGACCTTGAGCTCCAAGGGTCTTGTGATGAGAAAATATTGAGAAAATGGGAGGGCAAATTTTGGGGTACAACAGCAGCCATCCTAAAATACGTAGATTTTACCAAGGCAGTGATTGGGAGGTTTCATATGCCTTTGAATACCCCATTCATTGATTCAATAAGATTCGTTGTCATATGCCCCCATCTTTGGCCATTGTCGTATGACCTAGTCCATTTTTCCACCGGAATATTGTCGATCCACCTACCGGCTTCCGGATTAGACAAACGGATCTCGTTGCGGTAATATTTAAATGTGGGTTGTGTTAATGCATATCCCGCATTCATAACTGCTTTCCTCAATGTTTTGTCCTTGACCTCCCTCGAGAAATTCTGGACGATATGCCTAACGCAATAGACATGCGTAGAAGGAGGGTTATGCCAACCATTTGCTGGATTATTGTAGGCACTTTCAATGGAGGCATGTCTGTCTGAGATCAAACAGAGATCTGGTTGAGGAGCCACGTGTGTCTGCAGATTTTTTAGGAAAAAGCTCCAAGCACCACCGGTCTCCCCCTCGACAAGGGCAAAGGCAATGGGGAAAATGTTGTTGTTGCCATCTTGTGCAACTGCCATCAATAGCGTGCCTTTGTACTTCCCATACAACCAAGTCCCATCAATTTGTATAATTGGTTTGCATGATGCAAACCCTGTGATGCATGGTTGAAATGCCCAAAACACGCGACTGAATATTCCGTTGCCATTCAGTAGACTACCATCTTGGGTGTACGCTGGCAATGTTTCCACAACGTAAACACTACCTGGAGAATACGTCTTGAGTGCATTCAGGTAGCGGGGAAGTTCTCGATATGACTCCTCCCAGTTTCCGTACACCCTTTCAATCGCCTTAGTCTTTGCTAACCACGCCTTACGGTAAGACAGAGTGTAGTTAAAAACCGTGGTTATGTGGGAGATGATTGTTTTCACCTTCAAAGATGGGTCGTTGCTGACTAGGGGTAGGATTTCTTGACAGATTAGATCATAGTTGAGTTTTCGGTGGTCCTGTGATTGAGTGGAACTTACACAAGTGTGGGTAGTCATGGAACCTATGACTCAGCAGTCACCCCTTAATCTGTATGATGCGGTCAGCTTGAACATACAGTCAGGGTGGACACACTTGATCTTGTACCTTTCCGGGTTGACACGATCCACCTTAAAATCAACCGAGTTGAGCATGTGAAATTTTTTAATGGCCCTGATGCATTCCTCTCTGTTACGAAACTTGTCCTTCTCTTTTAAATTTTCATCCGACTGCATATACGGATTGAAAAATAATTCAGTAGAAGGTTCATCTCCGCCCATGTTGAAGTTTGTCATGTGCGGAGGTGGTGTGTAGATTTCATTTGCAGGAATACTAGGGATGCCATCATCGTCGGAATCATCATTCACCATTTCATCAAACTCTAACTCGTTATCTTCTTCTTCATCATCAACTGCATCTACCTCAGCTTGTTCATTCTCCAAAGGATCAACCTCCTGTGTCACCTGAGGCTCTCGCAGCAAAACGTACAACTCAATAGAGTCGTATCCGGAATAGACATGGCTGGAAATCATATTCTGGAGATCCTCGTCATCTTGAACTTCAACCTTATAAAAAATTACTTGGTTGTTTCCAAAGAAAACTGGATTCTGATAAAATATCTGGGACACCGGGCCTCGTTCAAGTTTGGCCTCCAATCTTTTTTTGAAGTACGAAAAATTGGCTTTCCCGTTTAAGAGAAATCGGATGTTGTCTGTGTCTCTAAACAAAAACCCAGCGGTGGGACAAATGTATGTCTCACCGTTGAAATGTGCTTTGACGACAAATTATGGTGAAGAGGCCATTGCGTAGAATTGTTTTAAGGTTTGAAGCTTGGAATGTTTGAGGTTTATTGATTGTATGAAGGTTTGAATGTTGTAATGTTTGAAGGTTGGAATGTTTGAATTTTATGAGTGATTCGAAGGTTGGAATGTTTGATTGTTTGCAGGTTTGAAGGTTTGGTTGTAAGAACGTTTGAAGGTTGGAAGATTTGACAGATTATATGAATCAATGTTATGATAAACGTAAGGCTAAAAATTTCAATTAAGTAAGGATGCAACCCCCCAAGGCTGCCAATAATGTTACATGCACTAATGCAAGGAATCCCAAAGGCTGTCACGTAGCCTGAGCCTAGGCTGCAACAAAGGACACCTCTTATTCGCCAATTGGGGTGGCGACACCATTCATTTTTGTACTCTTTCGCCAAGTCCAATGGCGCCTCCCTTACTGTCCAATCGTGATACATGCATGGGTTGCCACCTAGCCTGCAAGAGTGACACATTTCATTTTTTGTACATGCATGCATGCATATGTGTAACCCCCTAGGCTGCCACCTAGCCTGCCCCAAGTCTGCACCTACACATTTATTTTGTAAGTCTCCTCCCATCAACTCCAATGGGTTTACATGCACTAATACAAGGAATCCCAAAGGCTGTCAGGTAGCCTGAGCCTAGGTTGCAACAAAGGACACCTCTTATTCGCCAATTGGGGTGGCGACACCATTCATTTTTGTACTCTTTCGCCAAGTCCAATGGCGCCTCCCTTACTGTCCAATCGTGATACATGCATGGGCTGCCACCTAGCCTGCAAGAGTGACATATTTCATTTTTTGTACATGCATGCATGCATATGTGTAACCCCCTAGGCTGCCACCTAGCCTGCCCCAAGTCTGCACCTACACATTTATTTTGTAAGTCTCCTCCCATCAACTCCAATGGGCTTACATGCACTAATGCAAGGAATCCCAAAGGCTGTCACGTAGCCTGAGCCTAGGCTGCAACAAAGGACACCTCTTATTCGCCAATTGGGGTGGAGACACCATTCATTTTTGTACTGTTTCGCCAAGTCCAATGGCGCCTCCCTTACTGTCCAATCGTGATACAAGCATGGGCTGCCACCTAGCCTGCAAGAGTGACACATTTCATTTTTTGTACATGCATGCATGCATATGTGTAACCCCCTAGGCTGCCACCTAGCCTGTAAATGTGACACTTCGCAGGCATGCAAGCACAAGCAACCACTATATCAAATTTATTTGCCTATAAATACATACCATATGATACATCTCTCACACCCACACAAGTCTCACTCTCTGCTACGAAATATTTCATAAGTCTATCATACTCTCTATCTCTTCCTAAGTCTTTCATACTCTCAAGCATTTTAAACAATGGCTCTTCTAACAATGGGCGATACTCACAGAGGCACAAGGGAAAACATTGCCGCATTTGTAAGTTTCTTTTTTGGTTATACATTTTTCATACTTCAAATAACGCGTTGTTCATCTTAATTAATCTTACACATGTTACGTTATGAACTCAGGACACAAAAAGATTCAGAATCTGTTCGCACAACTACCTGGCTCCCGACCCATTTATCATCCCATATCTGGAATACGCATGTTTTGGACATGTCATAAAGATCTCCAACTGCACCATTGACTCAAAGTTCATTCTTGCAATGTTGGAAAGGTGGATACCGGAGACCCATACATTCCACCTACCAATAGGTGAATGTACCATCACGCTAGAGGATGTGTACATGCTACTAGGTCTCCCTGTCGACGGTAAGGCCGTGAACGGGTCAGTTCAACAACCCAACTCTCAGTGTGAAGAACTGTTGGGCAGGGATATGGTAGAAGGTGGTGGTGCGAGAGGGCAGGGAATACTACTCACTGAGCTGAAAAGTCATTATGCAAGTTTGGAATTAAATGAAAATTCCTCCGAGAATGACAGGGTAGTAAAAGCCAGAACTTATCTTATGATACTTTTTGGTACATTTTTATTTCCCGAAAGTACGGGAAATAGTGTAAATTTTATGTATTTACATTTACTAAGAAATTTTAAAAAAACAAGAAAATATAGTTGGGGTTCTGCAGTTTTAGCCCACCTATACAGTTCCTTGTGCAAAAACGCAGTCAAGGAAAAATGTACATTTTATGGGTGCGCTTTTTTACTACAAGTCTGGGGTTGGTGGAGGATGGAGTCCTTAAACCCCGTCAACAACAACACTTTCGGTTTCCCGTACGCAACAAAGTAAGTCATCAAGTTATAGCATTTATAACTATTCATCTCTTCACCAAATATATGCTAAGAATAAAATGTTTCTCATTTCCTTTAGGTACTGCGTGAGGGGTATGGATTACGACAAGAATCCAAGATTCAATGTCGCACTCTACCGCAATCTGTTGGATCACTTAGGCCCGGATGACGTACGTCATAGCTTTTAACTTTTGCTCAATTAAATTATTTATACATTACTTTTGCGTTAACCTGATTTAAATTTTATCGCAGTTCGTTTGGAGACCATATTTGGGTTTGGGCCATGATCCAAACCCGGAGGATGCAGCAACTTGGACCGCGAAGACTGCAATCATTCGGTTCAACATTATGGAGATGCACCACAGCGACCGTGTGAAGATGCAGTTCGGAATGCATCAAGAGATACCAAGTGATCCAACTTGTTTGTCCCCATGGCATCTTAAAAGGGTCGACGCCCAGTGGGGTCTTACCAACTGGAAAGACTTCGCTCCGGAGTGGTGTAAGATGTGGCAGAGGCGTCACCGCTATGTCTTGCAATTCCCAGTTTTCCTAATTCAAGGTAATATGCGACACTCGGATCAATATTTGTCTTGGTACATGTCGGTTAGTAACCCTGAAATGCACGTGTCTCATCCAAGGTACTTGGTTGACCTACGCACACAATGGGCACAACCCTCAGTTCTCCAACAACAAACCCAAAATCCATCAACCTCCCACAAACCCCCAAGAAGAAACAAACCCACAAACACCCAACCACAGTCCCCACCACAACACAACTACACTCAAATGCCACACAACCAACCACAATCACCACCACACTACCAATACCCCGATATGCCTCACACCCAACCACAATACCAATCCCAATACCAGCACACCCGCATACCCCACACACAATTTCAGTCTTCCACATATCCCAATATGGGCCCCTCAACATCCAGCCTTAGCCCTGATATGGGAATGTCGGAAGATTACGAACAAACCGACCCAACCTACCATCAACCATAATATCACCAAACCACCCAACATCCTCAATACCAAACACCCCAAGATCCATTTCCTTTCTACCCACCGTACTCAGACGATCAATGCTACAGACCCACTATGGAACCCCACCCACCGCCAACACGACCAAACTTTGAGGGTATGGGTAATCGATTGTACCAAAGCGGATCTTCTAGATATGGAGATCTGACTGATTTTATGGATCCGGACCGCATTGACTTCGCTGGGCCATCGACCTTGCCGCAGCAGGAAACGCGACGACACCCAGCACGAGAAAGGCGAGGACGGGGATGCGGAACCGGGGGTCATTACCGGGTTCCGGGGGATCACTGATTTATCTGTTTTTTTTTCCTGTATTTTTTTATCCATTTTTTTAATCTGTTTTTTAATCTGTTATTTTAATGTAATACAGTTGGATGTAATTGTTTTTTTTAATAAAAAGTCCATTTTGTTGATCCTTTGTCCAACACGCAACGCACCGGACAAAAAAAAATAATCAATTTTTGTCCTAAAAATACACCTAGGCGCCATCTCACTTGGCTTAGGGCATGCCCTAAGCACATATGCACCAAGTGAGATGGCGCCTCCCCTTAAAATATAGGTGCATGCGCCATTTCAGATGGCTCCTCTTTTGGGGAGTCATCTGAAACATGGTTATTTGCGTATTTATTTCTAAAACGCGGTTATTTGTGAAATTTTATTTTAATAATTGGTTATTAATAAAAAAAAATCCGAAAAGATATATGTGTGATTTAAAATGAAACTTTTTATCTGAATCATTTATTTTAATATAAGAGTTAATAAGTATTTATTTCATTCTCCTATATCCTCAAATTGTAATCAGAGATTTAAAGTTTTTCTTTGAAATACCGTTGTGTTCGGATAATTTGGGGAAGTCAACACGAGATTATATTTTTATATTTAGGGTATTTGTTTTTTAGCAACACAGTTTTGTGAGAGACATATCGTGAGATTTTCTCATACTACTCATACTTATAATTTCTTTTTCAACACTCTCCCTCAAATATAAGTCTATCTACAATGCTTTCTCTCAAATGAAAGCTCTTTCTTCCACATACAATTGTACCATCATTGACATTTTTTAACGACACACTTTTACCCACCACCGTTTGGGAAATACTTTTGATAAAAATAAATCGATCCCTTCACTCGAAACCAAAGAGTCGGGATACTATTTGTTGGGACAACTCGGAGAGGGGGTTAACACGATAAATATTTTTACACTTAGGTTATTTCCTTTTGAACAACACACCTAAAAAAAATCACATATTACAAATAAATGATCTTTATCTTCGGTGATTCCATGATTTGTCACGCATCTATGATTATCTAAAACAATTTACCACACATGTTAAAAAAAATAAATGATTACTATTTTTTTGAATTAATTAAATATTTAAAAGAAAATAAGAGTATACATTTGATTAATTTGAGAAATTACATTTTTTTAAAAATTGCATTTGAAAAATAAAATTTATTTAATTCATTCAAAACAATAATATTTGATTACTATTAAGTTTTTATTTTAAAATCTATATAACTAATTCAGTTTAATTAATTTTGGCGTGGCTACTATCTAATTTTAATCTCAATATTTTTAAATAAGTATGTAACATGAGAATTTATTTCACAGTTGGAAAATAGTACAGTGGTAGAAGGGACGCCCAAGGACTTTAAGGTCACATGTTTGACTCATATCTCTTTCAGTTTTTGCAAATTTTAGCATTTTTATAAAATTTTAATGGTTTAAAATAACAATAAATAATGGGAAAAATATTTAACAATAGGATAATAACTCAGCTGGTAAGGATGTGAGTTTGGCATTGCAGGTCAGACAATATAGTTTATTACTTCATGTATATATAGTAATAGCTTCTGTATTATATAACAAACTGTCTCTTGTTCAATAAAGAATAATCTCTTCATTCACGCCACTGTTATCTCTATCTCCTTCTCTTAATTACCTTCTGTATTACATGGTGTTTCGATAGCACTAACATATGGTATTACAAGACCGATTGAGTTTTAGGAATCAATAGCAATTGAAGCTATGGTTAGAATAGACGGCAATAATTCTTTTGCATATCTTTCAATTCTTGATGGCTAAAATTAGAAAAAATGGTGTATTCAAATGAGAGTCATCTTCAGCGTTCAAGATGTATTCGAATATGTAGTAGAGGGGCTTCAACCGCTAGCAGAAAATGCTAATGAGACTCAGAAATTGTCATTCAAGGAATTCAAGAAGAAGGATCAAAAGACATTGTTTTACATTCACCAATGCATTGAATCCAAGGTGTTTGATAATCCGGATATGTTTCACTATCTTCAGCTGAATTTTCAACATCAGTAACCACTACATTTTCCTCCTCACTAACTTCTTCATTATTAACCTCTACATTTTCATCTTCTAACTTCTACAGTAACCTCCATGTTTTCTTCTTCTCTAACTTCTTCAGTAACGACCATAGTTTCTTCCACAGTTGCTCCCTCATCATTAACCTCCACAGTTGCTCCATCACCATTAATCTCCATAGTTTCCTCAACAGTTGCTCCCTCACTATTAACCTCCACAGTTTCCTCAATATTTTCCTCCATATTTCCTCCCTCCCCATTAACCTCCTCATTACTTTCCTCCTCAAAAATAACATCATCAATACATACATCTTCAACTTTGTGTTCTACATAGATGTCAATTAGTTTAAATCCTCTAACATCTTTCACTAACCTTAACACGTCGTTGTAACTATTCAGAGGCCGAAGTCCACGTGAAAAGAAAAAGTTGAGATTCCAATACCATATACACTTTATGTTACAATACCCCTCTGCTTTGATCAAATCTTCAATTTGCATACATGACAGGAAATCCACATCTCAATCCCAATCCATTTCAGTAACAACCTCACCAACATACAACTTCACTGGGTTATCTACAAAACGTTCCCGATAATGTAATCTCAGTCTGACAAGTTAGGTGTCGGATGAACTGCAACAGAACATAAAATGAAAGACTCACAAATATTAGAGACCACTCACAAACATTAGGGACCATAACATAGACAAATCACATAAAATAATCAGTAAAGACAATATAACATAAAGAAGTCGGGGATGAGACCACAACAATAACATAAAGAATACTGAGATCGGACCACAACAACAAACAAACGAAATCCGGGATGAGACCACAACATCAAACAAAAATCCTAACCTAAAACCACAACATCAACATAAAGAAGAGAGACGAACACAGTGACACCTACTTTGTCACGTAACTTGGATTTTCCATTGATGAGATACACGTAGAGAACGATGATTTGCAATGGCAATTTATGGTTCTTTGGTAACATATGAAGAAAGACGAACAAATGCAGAGAGTAGAGTTAGTTTTTATTTTGTGAAATGATTTTTAAGAAATGAAATGCTTATTTATTTCTGCAATTAATATAATATTATTTGCATAAAATGAAGATTAAAATAATTACGAAATTAAAAAAACTAAATTATGAAATTAAAATAATTATGAAATTAAAAAAACTGAATTATATTAATATTTGAATGACATGAAACTGACACATCATCAAAAATAATGCTATGTCATACAAAAATGTACACAGATATGAAGGGGACCAAAATTCATCTTAAAATTTAAAAAAGAGACTAAAATAGTGGATTTAAAAGTGGGGGACCAAAATTAAGAAAAGTGATAAACAGGGGACCAAATTTGCAATTAAGCCTTTTTTAAATAATAAAATTTTTGCTAAAACAATTTTATTTTTCTTATTTAAATTTTTATTACATTTAAAAAAATTGTGCATACCACTCCAGTACTCATGCGAACACACAGGTACTAATATGGTACAAGCATATGATACTGATATTAACATATTGATTTAAATATTAAATAATAACGGGAACAAGTTTACTATTAAGAATAAATTATTTGTTTTTTCTTTATTTCATCGTAATGACTTATTTCTTCAAAATTGTAAATAATTTACGACAACTTAACATATCATATCAGTACCCATACAAACACACGAGTGCTGATTATTTTATTTTTTAGTTGGCAATTATTTTTCATTTCTTTGTTAATTTAATCAACTAAAAACCGGACACATTTTTATATGAAGAACCACTATGTTTTGTGTTTTTTTATAAATATATTGATTTTTTTTTTTAAATTTATAAAATATATGAATCTCTCATATATTTTTGAATACTTATATATTATAATTGTTCTCATTATTATTTACAATTTATAATTTTTTTATTAATTAGTTAATAATAATAAGTTAAAAAATACGAAGAAAAAAAAGCAAAAAGTTTCTTATGTCATTTATTTCCTATCAAAACACTAATATATTTTATACAAGATATATTATTTTTATAATATAAATATTTTTATTTAAAGTTAAATAATAAAAAATTAATTAATTGATTAATAACAAAATATTATTCTCTTTTCAATTATATGTTAAAATCTATTATAATATTTTAAAATATAATAAAAATATAATTAATCTATTACTCTACGTGTATCATTTTTTTGTTAACAAATCAAAGGTTATATGAATATATTTTTATACTATACTTCATAATCTAACACGATGAACTATTATGAGATGAATAATTGTTCGTGTGGAAAATAAATTTTAAAAATTCTTATAAGCTGTTACAATTTGAATTTTTGAATATACAAGAATCTGATTTTAATTTAAGATATTTTTTATTTAAATGCAGTGTGTCAATTTATAAGGTTGATTTAACTCTATCCGTATTTTATTAAACTTTTTATATTTTAGTTTAATCAATTGAGCAGATAGAAATGATACAATTTTTCAAACATTTTTTAAAAATAATACTGGTCTAATTTGATTGCGGCATATAATTTAAATTACTTTCTCATCATTTTGAAAATAAGAACATGAATAATGTATTGTTGTTGATAATATGTTATGTCAATATTTATAGTTATTATATAATTTTGATGATTCATTCATTATATGATTATAATGATACGTGGTGTCTTAAATGTGAGAATATAAATTTCACAATATTTAATAGTGATCATGTATTCTAAGATGAATCCAAAGAATGGTTTGAACATTTGAAGTCAGAAGTTCATGTTGTCGGGGTGTCCCTTCCTAATGGTGTTATGTTAAAGGATGAAAATGATTAACGGGTAGATATGAATGTATCTATGAAATATAAGTTGCATATTGTTAATTTTAATGTTCATTTTTTTAAAAAAAATTTATTGCTGTTTTATATAATTGAAGTTATAAAATCAATTACACAGTTTATTATAAGTACGAATCAATGCTTCTTAAAAGTTGATGTATATTATTAACATATATTTGTAACTATTTGAATATTAACCAATTAAAGAATGAATTTAAATTTTACAATTGATAATTTTGATAGAGATATAATGTGAATTCAGACGGAAGCCGTGCAATAACACGAATTTCTTATTAGTAAATTTTAAAATATTTATATGATTTGACACTTTAAAATATTCTAATTAAATATCTTTATAATTTTTTTTTTTTACACTAACAGTTGGGTACATTATCTTTAAACTTTACAAAAGAATACTAAATATATAAAAATATAATAAAAATAACATTAATATGGTATTAATATGATAAAAAGTCCTATAATAGGATACGTTGTTTCTTCCAGAAATGATATGTAGTTAGAAGTGGAAAGAGTAATACTAATAAAGAGAAAATGATATAATAGGAAAAGAGGAATGTTGGTCAAAAAATAAAAGGAAAACTAATGTTAAGTGGACACTTTAATTTGTCTTTAGTTATGTGAGCGTTAAATATTCTTAAATTGAGTGCAATTGGATTAGAAAAAAATCACAATACATTTGAAGAGGAGAAACTGAAATTTGAGTGTGGAGAATAAGAAACAAGTTTGAGTAGAAAAGGGAAAAAATATTTTAATATTTTGCAGAGCTTGGAATTCAGGTATGTCAATTCAATTTTGGCCTCTTTAATATGCTTACATATTACAATGTGCTAATTTTTTGTTTTCTTATGGCTTAATATGTTTTAAGTCATTGTTTATTTGTCACCAATTGATGCTTGATTTGTGAATCTATTCATTTCCTATGCCACTTTTCAATATCATCCAAAAAAAAAAAATCGTCCTGTAATTTTCTCTTTTTTGAAGAAATAGATTATTTTTCAATTTATTTTTGTAGGGGACTTCTTTTTTCTTTTTGAAGAATAAATTGACTTGTGTGTGTTTTTTAGATAAAAATAGCCTTGTTCTTAGGGATGTGATCGATTTAAGAGAATTATGGAAGAAATAGTGATTTGAAAGAAGTAGGAAAGATAGATTGAATTTCTTTTCATTGGTGTAGAAGAGAGATACGAAAGAGATAAGAAAAAGAGTGAAAAGAGATATGAAAAAATAAGAAAAAGAGTGATCACTTTTTATCATTCATTCAAAATAAGGAAGAAAGAGAAGAGGGAAAAATTATTATTTTAATATTAATTTTATATTTTATCTCTATTTATAGTATTAATTTAATATTTTGTGGGATATTTTCATAGTTTAAAAATAATTATTATTTTTTTCTTTTTTAATTCTCTAAATGATGCTTTAATTACTTTGTTTTATCTTTTTTTTTCCATACTCTCTCATACTTGTTAAATTGTAATTCATAATGTCAAAGAAGATTTGATTTATTTTAGATTTAAATAGATTTGATTTAAGTCCAGAATAAATTTGATTTGATTTGATTTAGTAACAAAAAGATATTTTGGGTTTTAGATTTATGGTGTAAGCTCAGTTATAAATAGAGGGAGTAACCCCTATTTTTCAAAGTAAGTCAAGTAAGTCAATTCATTGTAATCACAGAATTTGCAGTTGCAAGTGATTAAGAAAGTTTTCCACAGTTTGTGGGCAGAGAGAAACTCTGCAGAAACATTTGTCTTGTCTTCTTTTTTTTATTTGTCTCATAATTAAATTGTCATTGTGGTAGAAATTCATCATAGAATTTGGTGGATTTCCAACATCTGATATTAAGAGCTTTTATTTCGATTCAAGGGAAGTGTCAATCAAGAATGATTGAAGAATTCACGATGACAAGTTATGGGAATGCAAACTATCCAGCAACGCTACCAATTCTGAAAGTTGACAACTATGAGAATTGGTGCAAACAGATGAAAGTCTTATTCAGGTGTCAAGGTCTTTGGGACCTTGTAAAAGATGGAGTCAAAGCGCTTGGCGAAAACGCTTCAGAAGAAGAAAAGAAGAAATACACAGAATCTGAGAAGCTGAGTTATAAAGCATTATTTATAATTCATCAATGTGTCAGCCCAGACAATTTCTAAAAGGTTAGTGATTCAGAATCTGCAAAAGAAGCTTGGGAGATCCTTGAGAAGTCTTTTGGAGGCGCTGAGAAGGTGAAAGAAGTGAGGTTACAAACTCACAAAAGGACCTATGAACTGCTTCAGATGGAAGACAGTGAAAACATATCTGATTTCTTCACTAGAGTTACAAAACTAGTAAATCAAATCAAGATATGTGGAGAAGCGTTAACAACAAGAGCTGTTGTGTCGAAGATCTTGAGATCTTTAGCTCCTAAGTTCGACCACATAGTGGTGGCGATAGAAGAGGGGAAAGACTTGTCGAAATCGACAAAGGAAGAGCTTCAAGGGACGCTTGAATCTCATGAACAAAGAATGAACGAAAGAGCTGCAGGAAAATCGAAGAGTGATGTGGCCTTGCAGGCACATTCAGCAAAAGAGACCAAAGGTAAAGGAAAGTGTTTCGACAGAGGTAGAGGTGGCTACAACAAATCGAATGGTAGAGGAAACCAAATCGAAAGAGACATGTCGAATCAAAGAAGACCATACCAAGGCAACCAAAGAGGTGGTGTTGCAAATAGAGAAAGAGGTGGTGGTCGAAAACCTGATAAGAGTCACATTCAATGTTACAATTGTCAGAAATATGGACACTATTCGAGTGATTGTCCAGAAAAACGAAAGAATCAAGAAAGTGATTCAAAGCTTGCAAAACATGAAGAAGAAAAGATGATGATGATGGTCACAACAAGAGATGAAGATAGATTCAAGGATCAATAGTACTTGGATTCAGGATGTTCATCACATATGTCTGGAAGGAAAGACTGGTTTGTCAATATAAAGCCCTCAAAGAAAAATATGGTAAAATTTGCAAATGACAATACCCTGGCAGCTGAAGGTATTGGTGATGTTATGATTATGAGGAAAGATGGCAAAAGGCCAGTGATCTCCAATGTGTTGTACATACCAGGCATGAAGAGCAATTTGCTCAGTATAGGGCAGTTGGTCGAAAAGAATTATAAAGTGTCAATCGAAGATAAGTTGATGAGAGTTGTTGATGCAAATGGGAGAGTAATCTTGAAGGCTCCTATGTCTCAGAATCGAACCTTCAAGATTGAACTAAATGTGATGGAGCACAAGTGCCTTTCGACTGCAGCTAGCAGAGATGAATGGATATGGCATTATAGACCAGGTCATCTCAACTTCAGAGACATCAGAGATTTGAAGAGAAGAAATATGATTTCAGGATTGCCAGAAATTGACATTCCAAACGAGGTATGTGAGGAATGTGTGCAGGCGAAGCAACACAAGAATAACTTTAGCAAGGATGCAGGAAGCAAATATAAGGCTAGTCTTGAAGTCATATACTCTGATGTATGTGGACCAATCCAGGTGGATTCGATGGGAGGTAACAAATACTTTGTTACATTCATTGATGATTTAAGTCGAAAGCTATGGACTTACCTGATCAAGAAGAAAAGTGAAGTGATCGAAGTATTTATCAGGTTTAAGTCTATGGTCGAAAGACAAAGTGGTCGAAAGCTCAAAGTTTTGAGAACTGATGGTGGTGGAGAATATGTGTCGAAAGACTTCGACGGATTATGTGAAAAGGAAGGGATTGTGCATGAGGTGGTGCCACCCTATACTCCACAACAAAATGGAATTGCAGAAAGGAAAAATCGAACCATCATGAATATGGTGAGAAGTATGTTGAAATGCAAGAGTTTACTTAAAGAGTTTTGGGGTGAAGCTGTTTCGACTGCAACATACATTTTGAACAGATGTCCTACAAAGAAGCTAGAAGGAATTACTCCAGAAGAATGTTGGTCTGGTGTGAAGCCTAACTTGAGTCATCTGAAGGTATTTGGATCTATTGCACATAGACATGTGCCAGATCAGTTGAGAAGAAAACTTGATGACAAGTCAAGTCAAATGATCCTAGTTGGATATCATTCGACAGGAGGCTACAAGTTGTTCGATCCAGAGAACAAGAAGAGTGTGATCAGCAGGGACGTGATCATAGATGAGTTTAAAGAATGGGATTGGACTGCAAATGTCAAGAAAGATTTAGTGGGAATCCTATTCGAAGAGCCAGAAACTCAAGTCGAAAGAGAAGTTCGACAAGAGGAACCAGCAGATATACCAAGTACAAGCAGACCTCAAAGAACAAGACGCATGCCTGCAAGATTGTGTGATTACATCAGATGATGTAATAGATAATGAAGGTGATCTGGTACATTATGCTTTCTATGCAGATGTCGAACCTGTTAATGCAGCTGAAGCATTAAAAGATTCGAAGTGGGTGAAAGCAATGAACGAAGAAGTAAAGTCTATCGAAGACAACAACACTTGGTCACTTGTCGAATTGCCTCAAGGCAAGAAAGCAATTGATGTCAAGTGGGTATACAAAGTGAAAACGAATTCGAAAGGTGAAGTAACTCGACACAAAGCAAGACTTGTGGCGAAAGGATTTCTACAGAAAGAAGGAATAGACTTCGACGAAGTTTTTGCACATGTTGCTAGGATCGAAACAATCAGGTTGGTTGTTGGTCTAGCAGAAATAAACAGTTGGCACATATGTCAGATGGACGTGAAGTGTGCATTCCTAAATGGACCCTTAGATGAAGAAGTCTATGTTAAACAACCAGTTGGGTTTGTGAAACATGATGAAGAAAGAAAGGTGTACACGCTACATAAAGCCTTGTATGGATTGAAACAAGCTCCAAGGGCTTGGAATAAGAAAATTGATAGTTTTATAAGGGAGAAGGAATTTGTGAAGTGCACAACTGAACATGGAGTATATGTAAGAAGAAGCAAGAGTAAATTGCTTATACTATGTCTCTATGTAGATGATTTGTTGATAACAGGTAGCTGTAAAAGTGAGATCGAAGACTTCAAAGGTGATCTCAGCAAGGAATTCGAAATGTCTGATTTGGGTGAGATTTCATATTTCCTTGGTATCGAATTCTATAAGAGCAGTAGAGGTTTGATGATGCATCAAAGAAGATATGCAGGAGAAATTCTCAAGAGGTTTGAGATGGAAGAATGCAACTCAACTTCGACACCTGCAGAACCAAGACTGCAACTGTCGAAAGATACAGATGAAGATGATGTTGATCCACCCCAATACAGAAGACTTATTGGATCATTAAGATATCTTTGTCATACAAAGCCTGACTTAGCATACAATGTAGGTATGGTAAGTAGATTTATGCAGAAGCCAAAGGTATCACATCTAGCAGCAGTGAAGAGGATACTAAGGTATCTCAAAGGAACTTTCGATTATGGCATTTTGTTTCCTGCAGTTGATAAAGGAAAAGAATGCAAGTTAGTGGGATACACTGATTCGAGTTGGTGTAGTGATGTTGAAGATCGAAAGTCAACAGCAGGATATGTGTTTATGCTAGGTGGTGCACCAATTGCTTGGAATTCAAGAAAGGAACCAGTAGTGGCATTATCATCATGCGAAGCAGAATACATAGCTGCTTCTCTTTGTGCATGTCAAGCAACTTGGATGGTGAACTTGGTCGAAGAGATAACAGGGAAAAATCATGGAGCAATTACCATGAAGATAGACAGCATGTCAGCTATTAATCTTGCAAAGAACCCAATAGCACATGGTCGAAGTAAGCACATCGAAATGAGATTCCATTATCTTCGAGAGCAGGTAGTAGATGGGAAGATGAATTTGGAACACTGCTGAACTGAGAATCAGATTGCAGACATCATGACGAAGGGAGTGCAAGTCGAAGTATTCAGAAAGCTAAGAGTCATGATGAACATAGACAGTTTAGACACAATGAATTAGGTGGTGTGTTAAATTGTAATTCATAGTGTCAAAGAAGATTTGATTTATTTTAGATTTAAATATATTTGATTTAAGTCCAGAATAGATTTGATTTGATTTAGTAACAAAAATATATTTTGGGTTTTGGGCTTATGGTGTAAGCTCAGTTATAAATAGAGGGAGTAACCCCTATTTTTCAAAGTAAGTCAAGTAAGTCAATTCATTGTAATGACGGAATTTGCAGTTGCAAGTGATTAAGAAAGTTTTCCACAGTTTGTGGGCAGAGAGAAATTCTGCAGAAACATTTGTCTTGTCTTCTTTTCTTTGTTTGTCTCATAATTAAATTGTCATTGTGGTAGAAATTCATCATAGAATTTGATGGATTTCCAACAATATATATATATATATATATATATATATATATATATATATATATATATATATATATATATATATATATATATATATATATATATAATCAAACTCTACTATCGAAGTCTATTAAAACATAAACATTATTCTAAATTAGAGCAAAAGTAAATATTCAAATTAACGCAATTTGACTAAATTATTACAATTATACAATGTCCTATTAGTTGAGGTTATTATTTGATACTTTTTAGATTGATAAAAAAATTAAATCTATTCAAAGATCAAATCATGTGTTTTCATATGTTTTTTAATTTATTTTGTTTTTAGTTTTGATCCATTAAATTTTGAGTGTTTTTTTTTAAAACGGTACATTTTAATTTAGATTGTTTAATAAAGCGACTTTTGATGGATGAACTTTGTAAGATTAATTAGTGAAATTTTCTAAAAGAATCTAAATTTCAATAAATAAAAGAATGTGTATTGAAAATAATGTGTTAGTACTTTAAAATTTTATAAACCTATAAAGGTATTTCAAATAAGGGTGGGATTTATTGACTGTCTAAAAAATTTTATACTAAATCTCAATTATTAAAAGTATTTGATCAAACAGTTATATAAATAATTAATTTTTTAGAAGAAAGATTAAGTTATATATTATATTTATTTATTTATTTCATTTAATATGATTATTTGATCAAGTGTTATTAACGATTGAGATTTGGTGGTGACAATGGATCACGCTTCTTTAAATAATATTATAAAATTTTATAATATAATCTTTTAAATCTTGATAGACACGATACACTTTGTAAGTCTAAAAAGACTTACATTAAATCTCAACAGTTTAAAATATTTGATCAAACAGTTATATAAATAACTTGTTATTTAAGAGAAAGATTAGACCATATATTTTAATTATTTATTTATTTTATTTAATATAATTGTTTGATCAAATATTTTTAACAGTTGAGATTTAGCACTTCTCATATCAATCAATGTATTTTGCCTTTAAAAAAAATAATCTTTTAAAATCTTAACTCAATACACCTTTAGAAATACAATAATGCTCCTAATATTTAAATTTAAATTATAATAAAATAGATAAATAATTATCAAATAAAAGGCTTGATCACCATTTCTAATCCTTTATTTTTTGGTTCACAATTTTTATTTTAAATTCAAACAATTTCAATATCCTCTTATCAAAATTGAGCACATCATTAAAAATGTAAAGAATTTTAAAAATAAAAAATATAAGTTATAGGTTATTACATGCTTTCAATTTTCAGTAAAAAAAAAAAAAGTATGAAAACTATTTAAGCTTAACATAAAAATTTTAATTCCTTAAATAAACTAAAAAATCACAAAAAGTTAACAAAATAAGATTTTTTTCTCTACTGAAAAGGATGATGGGTCCAACTTTTTTATTTCATTTTCTTCTAAATTGATCACACAAAAAAGAAGTAGGTGAAGACTATAAGAATACCTTGAAACAATTTTATGACATGTTATCTTTTGGAGTTACTCTCCCTTATATCTCTTAAACTAATCTCACCTTTAATAATTTTGTCCCCACTTTGAACCTTGTGGCAATCACTCACAACAAAAAAGAACACATAGGCCGGCACTCTTATGCAAAGAAACAATGCTCAATTTATTATTGCTCTCATATTCAGTTTTGGTTTATATACATATAATCATTTGAATAAGTAAACAAAATTAATACATCATCATATTCGCAGACTCAGCAGAGTCTCGACAGTTAAAATGGGAAAAGCAAGGACTTTAGTTCTTCTTTTGATATGTTTCTATGGAACACTTGTTTCTGCATACACAAAGTACAACACTGGAGCTACGGTTGTTGAAGGAAAATTGAATGTTCACTTGGTTCCGCACTCCCATGACGATGTTGGTTGGCTTAAGACAGTTGATCAGTACTATGTTGGCTCCAATAATACAATTCAGGTTTCAATCATATTCATTCATATGTTTAAATTCATGTTTGGTTTCACAACATAACAATGAATGTTTTTCTTTTGTAGGGTGCATGTGTTGAAAATGTGTTGGACTCAGTGGTTGGTTCTCTTCAAAAGGATCCAAATAGAAAGTTTGTGTTTGCAGAGATAGTAAGCTTCTAAACTTTACCTCAAAATTTTGATTAGATTCTATATACAACCAAACATCCAAACCTAGTAATTAGCCATGTTCAAATGATGCCAAACTCATAATCAACATGTTAAACACTTGTTTTTTTATAGACAAATTTAGTATATATTAATTTAAATTATAACTTTTTTTATAGGCATTTTTCCATCGATGGTGGGTAGAACAAAGTCCAGAAACACAAGAACAAGTGAAGAAGCTTGTGGCCACTGGTCGGCTAGAATTCGTGTAAGTAATACATAATATTTGTTCGAAATATTTTAGCAGATTCAAACTCGCACCCTAACATATCAAATGTCTATGCAACTATCAACTGAGTAATATTGACGGAACATAGTTGTACATATTTTTTTTACTATGACTATAGTATTTATGTAATTTTGTCGGCAGAAATGGTGGTTGGTGTATGCATGATGAAGCAGCAGTCCACTACATAGACATGATAGACCAAACAACTTTAGGGCATCGGTTTATAAAGGACCAATTTAATGCAACCCCTAAAGCTGGTTGGCAGATTGATCCTTTTGGACACTCTGCTGTTCAAGGTTACCTACTTGGTGCTGAGGTGTGTACATCCAATTCAATTCCATTTAGTAGCATATTGACAAAAAAAAAGTTATTTGGTCCCTCTTTTAGTGCTATATCTTTAGATATAATAATTGTCAAACTACTTTTTCAAGCATTTCATTTTCCAAAATTCTTTTGATTTGATTATATTTTCACTTCTCTGTCTATGATCTCAGGTCATTCATAATTTTTGTCACTAGTTTAGACTTTTAGTCTCCAAATAATGTGACTCTTTCATAATATTTTAATCAATTCTGTTTCTTAATTTTAAAAATTTATGTATTATTAAAATTTATGAAGTACGAAAATAGGCACGAAAAAACATTATACAATAAGATAATATTGATGATAATTTGATCAAAAACGTTAAACAATTTTGTGTTAGTGTCAAATATGAGACACCTCACAAATCCATACATTCTTATTTTTGCATTAAAGTATTTGAAGATTTGATGGTTAATTTGATACCTAAAAGTTTTTATTTGGTTAAAAAAATTTTAAAGTTCAAAGGTTGTTTAGTAAGAATGTGATGAAATTTGAAAAGAATTATAGGATGATCGATTGTGATTTTTTCACATTATTTAGATTAACATTTGACATTTTAATTTGTTAAAAGAATGTTGAGAATAATTTAATCAATTCATTTTGTTAGACTTCTGAGTAGATTTTGAGAATTTGAAGTACTTCAAACCATATTAAGCAGCTCAATGATAACAATTGAACACTTTGATTTGATTTGGCTTTGCAGCTTGGGTTTGATTCTGTACACTTTGCAAGAATTGATTATGGAGATAGAGCTAAGCGCAGAAATGACAAATCTCTCGAAGTTATTTGGCGTGCCTCTAAAACATTTGGTTCTTCATCTCAAATTTTTGCCAACACTTTTCCCGTTCATTATAGTGCTCCAAAGGGTTTCAATTTTGAACTTGGATCCTCCGATAACGTCGTTCCATTACAGGTTCCATAACGCAAACCAATTAAAATGCCAATGCTTAGAGTTATAGTTATTTTGCTTGTTTTGTTTAACATTTGCATGTCACCTTTTACAAATGCAGGATGATCCTCTTTTGTTTGATCCCAATATTGAACAGCGTGTCCAAGATTTTATCGACGCTGCTGTTATCCAAGTAGGCCAATTCTATCCATGAATTTTGAAATCCAAATGGACAAGAATGTGTGAATTTGATTTGATTGTACTTATTATATATAGGCGAATGTTACGAGGACAAACCATATCATGTGGACAATGGGGGATGATTTTCAGTATCAATATGCAGAGTCTTGGTTCAAGCAAATGGATAAATTAATTCACTATGTTAATAAGGTAGGGGTTTATTTTATATTTATAATTCATATGCTGCTAATTTTTTTTAAACACGAGTTGATTTGTATCGTGCTGAGTTTTAATACATGTTTCCTTGTATTTATTGTTCAGGATGGAAGAGTGAATGCCTTGTATTCTACTCCATCTATTTATACCAATGCCAAAAACGCGGCAAATCAATTGTGGCCATTGAAAACCGATGACTACTTCCCGTGAGAATCTTCTACTGTTTTGTTTGCAATGAAAATGAAGCTTGCGATTTGTTAACTATTTATGTTATGCACACATTTCTGATGATTTCTTGTAGGTATGCTGATGGTCCATATGCATACTGGACAGGCTATTTCACTAGCCGCCCGGGCTTAAAGCGATATGTTAGATTCCTAAGTGGATATTATTTGGTACGATTTTAACTGAAATTTTCTTGTTTGCACTCAAGCAATCTTAACGAGTCCATGACATTTGAATCCTCCAACGTTTTGATGCAGGCCACGCGTCAACTTGAATTTTTCGCTGGAAAACGATCGACTATATACAATACTTTTGACCTTGCAGATGCTCTAGGAATCGCACAGCACCACGATGCTGTCTCTGGAACTGCCAAACAACATACAACTGATGACTACGCGAAACGGTTGGCTATTGGAGCATCCGAGGTCAAAAGTACTTATGTTATGTGTTTGGCGTTTGTTTATATGATTAATTAATTTTTTAAAAGTACGTATGTCTTGCAGGCTGAAGTAGCTGTTAGCTCTTCTTTCGCGTATCTTGTTAGTAAGCAATCTGGCGATCAAAGTTCAGCAGTTGCATCAACATTTTCCCAGGTATTGTTTCGAAAGAATTATCAGAGAAAGAAAAAAACATAAAAAATGTTGAAGTAGATCCTTAATTTTTCTCATTATTACTGGATTTTGGCAGTGTCAATTACTCAATATCAGTTACTGCCCTCCAACAGAAGACAATATTCCAGCAGCTAAAGATTTGGTAATATTTTTATAATAGTTTGTTGAGCAAAAATTTATGGTGGTTCGATTTCATGTAACGTGTTAATGATTTGTATTCAGGTAGTGGTGCTGTATAACCCTCTTGGATGGAATCGTACTGATATTGTCAGAATACCAGTAAGAATATATAATTTTCTTGTGACATCATCAAATACAACATTTCCAGTATCATGCTGAAGGTGATCATTTGCGTCAGGTTAATGAAGCTAATCTAGCGGTGAAAGATTCATCTGGAAACAACCTTGAAGTACAATATGTGGATGTGGACAGCGTTACAGCAGATTTAAGAAGATTTTATGTCAAGGCCTATTTGGGATTGTCTCCGAAAATTGCCCCGAAATATTGGCTTCTGTTTCAAGCGTCTGTACCTCCACTTGGTTGGAGCACATACTTCATTTCTAAAGCAGCTGGAAAAAGTAAGTTCCAAATGTTCTATGTGATAGTGAGAGTTGCTGATTTTTATCAGAGTGGTTACATGAAATATAAAATAATGTTTTCGTTTAATAATTTTCAGTACTTAATATGATTAATTGATGTTTCCACTTGATAGGTACTAGGAGAAAGGGAAAACTCTCACACCTCAACAATAAGAATGGTGAAAACATTGACGTCGGACCTGGAAAGTTAAAGATGTCATTTTCTTCAACCTCTGGACTACTCGAACGGATATATAATTCCAAAATCGGAGTAAGAAACTTTTCATGTTCTTACACCTCAGAAGAATTTTCACAATTTTGTGTTATCCGGGTTGCTTTTCATGATAAATTGTACCACATGTCCCCTTCACAGAATATAAAACTGCTAAATTTTCTATTTTGACATAGATCAGAAAATAAAAGTAGCAAATATTATTGTGGGATTTTAACTCAATGTCGATGAAATCATCTATTTCAATTTTAATATACTGATAGCTATTGTTGTCATGAACTTATGATTTTTTTGTGTCTGGCTGAGTATACATTATGTTGACTTCATATGCAAGGAATCACTTTAGTTCTATAGATTTCAATGCAAATCAAGTGAGTAGGAGAGAAAATAACATGATTTTAAAATTTCTCAGGTAAATATACCAATTCAGCAAAACTACCTTTGGTATGCCTCTAGTGAGGGTGATAGTCGTGATTCTCAGGTGAGTGATTTCCTTGCGCGTATCGCTCTAAGAATAAATTTAAATATTTTAGTGTATGCTTCAATGGTGTGATTTCTTTTGTAGGCATCTGGTGCATATATATTCCGCCCAAATGGATCCTCTCCCTATATTGTTTCAAGATCGGTAAGTTACTATCTTTAATCAGTTAACCTATGTCACTAGGTAGATATAATACGAAGTGTGAGTATAGGTTCTCAACAGACGATAAGAAATCGATAGAAAGCTCCAAATTATCTTAGCTTTTCTATTCTTCGTGTCCACTTTTGTTCGGTTTTATATTTATTATAGAATATTTTTATTTATATACACATTTATGATTCATTTGATATGCAGGTGCCCCTCAAGGTAATCCGTGGACCACTAGTTGATGAGGTTCATCAGACATTTAGTTCCTGGATTTACCAGGTCAGTAACTTGTATGTTAAGCTACCAATTTAAACTACAAATGTGAGTGATTTAATATTGAAAATTTAATGGGACTGTTTACTTTTTATTAGGTCACTAGGCTGTTCAAGGGCAAAGACCATGCGGAAATCGAATATACTGTAAGTCACCTTGTCTCGCCGACCACTCTAATGTCTTGATGCTAGCCAAAAAATAAAAATCTAGTTGTAAAATGAAAAATGAAGTTCTGAAACAAATTTATGTATGAAGATTGGTCCCATTCCTAACGATGGAGTTGGGAAAGAGGTAATCACAAGAATGACAACAAATATGGCCACAAACAAGGAGTTTTATACTGATTCTAATGGAAGAGATTTTCTGAAACGGGTAACACTCATACATTTGCCTCCTGTTTAATATGAAATCTTATGAGGATAAAGTATTTATATGTCCTAAAAAAAATTCCGATGCAGGTTCGAGATCATAGGGAAGATTGGCCACTTCAAGTTACTCAGCCTGTAGCAGGAAACTACTATCCAGTAAAATTCTTTTACTCTATTAGTTTCGATTTTGTAGTCTTTGATTAATTTGATATAATCGTATTTGTCCCGCTCAATCTCAAAAGTAACTAATTTTTTTCACCAGCTCAATCTTGGGATTTATACCAAGGATAAGAAATCTGAATTCTCAGTCTTAGTTGATCGTGCCACCGGTGGATCCAGCATCAAAGATGGTGAGGTGGAATTGATGGTTCATAGGTATATAACTAAATTTTCATTCTCTATTTCAATCTTATTGTATCGTATACAATCTATTGACACAAAATACTACTCAAGGCGGCTTACCAATGACGATGGCAGAGGAGTAGGAGAGCCACTCGACGAAGAAGTTTGCACACAGGATGTTAATGTTACATGTGAAGGACTAAGAGTATGGCAGTGTCACCAATTCGTTTATATTTGTATGCATCCTCGTGTTTTCCTCTCTTCTGTCTCTGCATAGCTAATATATTTTTTATCACCTTTGTTCCTGTCATATCTAATTCTACATAGGTAAGAGGAAATTACTATATCAGCATCGACAATGTCGGAGCTGGTTCACGCTGGCGACGTACAACTGCTCAAGAAATTTACTCACCACTTTTATTGGCTTTCACACATGAGGTTTGATAGACTTAATTTTTGGTACTTCATCATGGACTAATAATCACGGTCGTATGACTAAATGTTACATCTTATGAGATATTTAATTGAACAGAATGCGGAAAACTGGAAATCCTCTCATTTGACCACAGGAACTGTCATGGATCCAAATTACAGCTTGCCTCCTAATGTTGCGTTGATAACTCTCGAGGTAGATCAAATGCAGCTCATAAATGTTATAGCTCTCTTAACTCTCTCACATTAACTTGAATGTTTTTCAGGAATTGGATGGTGGAATTGTTCTTCTCCGTTTGGCACATCTATACGAGGTAAATATATGAAAATCATCATCATCCTCGTTGCGTTTACTTTCTTTCACGGCTATATATTGGTTGTAATATAATTCTCGTGTTTTCAATGTGATTATTATAGCCAAGTGAAGATGCTCAGTATTCAACTCTAGCCAAAGTTGAACTGAAAAAGTTGTTTGCCTCAAAAACGGTACATATTTAACTTGTCTTTGTGATGTATATACTGTCTTAGTCTAGCATAATTTGAATTAAGTATTCTTTCGTTAATACAGATAAAGGAGTTGAAAGAGGTAAGCTTATCAGCTAACCAAGAGAAGTCAGAAATAAAGAAGATGACATGGAAGGTTGAAGGGGACAAAGGACAAGAACCTCAAGCAGTTAGGGGAGGTTCTGTCAGCACTTCAGATTTTGTTGTCGAGCTTGGCCCTATGGAAATTCGTACTTTTCTGTTGAAGTTTTAAGAACTAGAGTCTCAAATCTTCATTGATGTTTTTGATTTTAAGAAATAAGCAAGTGTCTCTCTATTAAATTGGTGTGTCCTACATCTGATTGCAAAGAGCACAGTAATATGTGACTTCTATAAATAAAGTGTCCCATATTATCCTTATGTTGATATTTTGTAAACTACCATACATTTATAATTGGTCGACTCACTTGCCTTCGCTACCTCCGTACGACAAAAATTGTTCGGAAGTACACTTGCAGACGACATAAAATTAGTGTTTTTTCTCGAAGTAGACTATATACGACCAATACTTTGTTAGCATCATCATATCCTATTCTCATTTTTCAGATGTCAAAGATTCTCTCTTGTGAGTGAAAGAATAGTAGATTCCATCAGTTTAAAGTCAATTGGCTTTGTCAAATAAGCATCCATGCCGACTTCCAAACATCTGGCTTCATCACATGACATTGCATGAGCTGTAAGAGCAACAATTGGAATGTGGAATCCAGTTCCCACTTCTGATTTTCTTATTTCTTTTGTTGCTTCATATCCGTCCATCTTTGGCATCTGCTTTATTTCACAAACACAGTGTGAATCAGAAAATAAGTTGTATCTTATAAATAAGCACTTATATGATTATTGATTCTGTTATAAGTGTTTTGTTTAATTAAGTTGTAGTATATCTGAACATGGCCTAAGTTTATTCAAAGTAAAGAATTACATGTTTTACACACGTACCTGACAATCCATAAGGATCAAGTCATATGAAAGGAAACTTAAAATTTCGGTGTCTGTTGTTCTTGAGTTTATACAATTTTCAACACCAATCGTGCCAATTAGAGCTTCCACCGCCTGTTGCCCGTCACCTACAGCAACGACACTAGCACCCATTTTTTCAAGCATTATGGTTGCAACCCTTTGAATTACTGCTGTATCTTCTGCAAGCAATATCCTTAGACCTTCGAGCGACTTATTTCCTTTTATACCTTTACTTGAACCACTAACATTTTTTGTTTCACTACCTTCGGAATCATCACCTTTTGCTCTTGTTGAAATAAATGCTTCATTACTAGTACTATTATGTTCCGTATATTCATTACTTAATCCTAATAAGCTGTTACTTTTCCGGTATATCGATGATTGATTGAATTTAACTACCTCTTTTCTTTGCTTATCTCCATTGGCAGTACCAAGATTAGAACTACAGATTTCAGATATGTCAGAGCCATCTGAGCTTCCAACATCACAATGAGTATAATCAATCTCTAGACTTTCATGCAAATCATCTTCTTTCACTGTGAATCTTGAAGTAACCATATTTTGCGTTTGTGCCTCAACATTTCTTTCATTTATGACAGCTTCCAAAATATGAACCATCTTTGCTTTGTAAAGAGGTTTGTTGACAGTTAGTATTCGCCCTTTCTTGCGAAGCTCCGTCTTTATGGTATTGGCCGAGTCATGGTTATGTAACCAAATGAATTTCGCTCTTCCGTAGTACTTGTGAAGGAAGTTAAGTTGTTCCTTCCATATATCTGTGCTCAAGTCAAGTAGATCAATATCAACAGCAATGACAAATGTCGGGTTTGTCAATTCCTGTAAGCTCACCAATTTGGATTTCAGACCCTCGGGAGCCGGATAAGGTGCGTCAAAGTCATTGTTATTATGAGTTGAATTTCTTTCATGAAATAGTTCTCTTAGAATTTGTGTTAATCCATTCCATTCAGATGCTTCCATAGTGACAACGCCGTTCGTCTGTAACCACTTAGACGTGATTAATCGACTCATGTTGCCATGTAGTGCAAGAAGTACCTGCATTGATTTGACACTTCTTATTTCAGACTCTGCTTATTATCTTTGCAGTCAACTCAGTGAAGTGCCAGCATGATTCTACTACTCACCACTAAGCCAATGTTAGCAAAATCTACTTGACAATGTTGTTCTGCGGCATCCACGGCCACGTTGAGATGCAGGTATAATCGCATTAGTGTTCCTGGGCCCTCCTTTTTGACAATCTTGATTTCTCCATCCATCTTATTAACCTGTCACCAAAGAGCAATAAGATCGTGATTTTCTTGCTCTACAAGCAACTGATATAAGCCTCGACTACATATTAAATGGTCTTACTCACCAAGGATCTGACAATGCAAAGACCAAGACCAGTGCCTCCGTGCCTGAAATGAAAAAAATGTTTAAGAACTCCTTATATCATAAATAAGTGACTTTCAAAAGTCTTTTTAACTATTGGACAAAGGTTTCAATTAATTTTGGAAATTCAGTTACAATCTCAGATAACAAGGTAGTGTTGATTTGTTCGCACAAAGGTGATTTAATTACTCACAGACTTGTATAGTTTTTGTTTATTTAAATCACTTACAGTCTAGTAGTTGATGGATCAGCTTGCTCAAAGCTTTCGAACACAGAATCCCATTTACTCGGGTCAATACCTACGAGTGTCAAAAAATATTTGTTATCCATAAAAATGTTGAAAACTTGTGAAGCAAATCATTATGATTTAGTCTTAAACTGTTTTTTCTTTTGCCACAAAAGGGACAGTTTTTGATGCTGTTTTTCTAGACTAGTTTTTTGGCTCATACCACAACCCGTGTCATCGACTTCAAACCAAATTATCATTTTGTTATCACTATTAGAAGTCTTCTTTGCATGGTTTTCATGTTGCTTCATCCTTGTCTTCGGGGAACACACCAATTTCTTCGGCTCTGGGGTGAAACTTTCATTATCTCCATAAAAATTTGAGTTTCCACACCATCCTCTCAGAATAATGTGACCAGCTGTAAACCAATCGAAAGAGTTAGGATTAGTCTTCCATCAGAGTTTCAGTACTTCATTGATACCATTTGATAAATCTTTAATTTCTCTAGAAGTATACTATTGAATATTGACATGAACATTACTGTATAGAGAACTATTTGCTTCTTACTTACATAGAGTAAACTTAATTGAGTTGTTGATCAAATTTGCAAAAATTTGAACTACTCTAGCAGAATCTCCTTGAACTAGCTTTGGCATATCGTCTGTGGGAAATTAACTAGATGAATCAGAAACTTGTAGAGGTTTACAATCACCAATTTGATGCAACCTAAAATAATATTCATACCAGAAAGGTCTAAAATAATTTCTACGGTGTGGTTAATGCATTGCACAGAAAACATATCTACAAGCCCTTCAAGTTCCCTTCCCAAGTCAAATTCTTCATCTTCCAAGACAAGTTTTCCAGATTCCACCTATGTGCTATAAGATATTAGAAGTTTTCCACAACAGTTGTTTGAGAAAAACTTTGCTTATATCTCACCTTGCTTAGATCCAAGATGTTATTGAGTAAACGGAGTAATGTGGTTGAGCATTTTCTTATTTGAGTAACGGTTGCACATTGTTCATTTGTTAGATGATCATCAGACAAAAGAATGTCGAGTAATCCAATTACTGCTGCCATCGGTGTCCTCAGTTCATGACTGTAATGCATCCAAGAAAAATCTATGAAGAGTAACACTTGTGAACACACAAGAAAAACCTTGTATTATTTCATCTTAAGTAACGTTGTCTGTACTATTGACACTGAATCAAAAAAGCCAACCTCATATTTGCGAGAAATTGGCTTTTATAGTTGCTTGATGCCTCGGCCTTTCTTCTTGCTTCGAGATGACTGATTAATTCTGCTCTAAGGTTCATTTCCTTTGATACTCCATTTGTTAATATCAAAATGCAAAAACATCCAATCACAATAATACACAACGATGCAGATATTAGAATAATCAATGTTTTGAAAGCCCTTTCATCTGCCTGCCCCATGATATGCTTCCTCGGTAAGATTATTACGCCCACCTGCACAAAGGTTAAGCCGACCGAAATGTATAAATACATTATACGAGCAAATATAAGGAACAAGTGAAGTGTCTTAAAATGTACCAGAGGAAGCCTTTTCAAGTTCAGGTAGAACGAATCGATGTAATATTGCTGGTGGCCTAGCCTGGCATTCTCTACATGAACTTCATGACTCGGAGGGAAATCATTCCCATAGGTTTTCTGTATCCACTGAGCTCCCTCTCTTATTACTTCATTATCACAGTCAACAGCCATTTTAAGCTTAGGATTCTTTCTCGAATTTGTCAGTAGAGGATCATTTGTGGAAGTTGCGAGCAAATAGCCTTTTTGCGAGGTCAAATATATATGACCACTGTGCTTGTCAACTAGTTCCTTCATTAGCTGCCCTACACTATAAAGGGCAGTTGTTACTCCCACAACTGCAACAATATTCTTATTAGAAGAATCCCAAACTGGCAATGCTGCTGAGAGTAAAGGTGAATCCGTAAACTTGTTCACAGAAACGTTCCACGAAGCTACACTGTCAGGTACTTGGGACAGGCCAGCTATACTTATAGAGTTTTCTGGCGCAATTTTTATTGCTTTTCCGATCTTCTCCCCGCTGACAGGATCAAGCTGTTCTCGGTACCAAATCACAGACTTGTTACTATGAACTTCTTCATCATTCAAAATTTCATCATCTGCTGCAAATGAATTGGTCTCATTATATGCAAGATCAGTGTAAATGTAAAAAGTATTATTATCCTTCAAGTCTCTATGAAATGCCTGAACAAAACCGTTGTTATATTTGACAGTTATCGAGTTGAGAGCTTTTCGACTAGCAAACAGCGCCCATGTTACAGCCCTCATGGATTCATACATCTGCCACAAATTGTAACAAGACAAATAAGTTTTAGAACATCAATCCCGGTTCAAAAGAAAACAATTATTAAAACTCTACCTGAACTTGTTCTGCTTGATTGGCTAGGTTACTATGGCTTCTGATAACATACTCAGACAACTTAACTTGAGCAGCTGTGATTTCAGCAGTAGTGTTCAAAATGTTCCACATCCTCAAGATCGGACGTTGTAGAAGTTCGTAACGTAGGTCATAAGCAAGACTATTTAGAGACTTTGTTGTATAAATCTTTGTGAAATGCCATGTTAGGATAGTGAGTAGACCAATCAAGATAGCTAGCATAACCTATATCAAGCAAATTAATGACTTATTAATCCAAGAAAAATTGATTCTTTATCTATCTTCACAATAAAGGGTCTATATGAATCGCTATAACAGAAAATCTTGTACTAACAACAAAGGAAAAATGAACTAACCATGATTGCTAGGCGAACGACAAAGACACTGTAATAGGATGAGAGACATTGAGTACTTGCAAACTGAAATTCTTCTTCTTTCTCGACATCTCTGTGGAATTTCCTTCTGCTTTTTGGTGTGCTATTTTTATTCCAAGAAGTGGCAATACACAGAAGCAATCTATCAAAAACGTGCATGCACTTGGTAGACATGATAGGAGAATTTGAACATGCAGAAGTGGTTTGGTCTTTTCTCTTCTGACACTTGTAACTTTCTATTATGTTACTTGAAAGTTGTTATTATGAACTTATAAAGTACATAATCAACTTGTGTCTTAGAAAATTTTGTGTGATTTTATATAGATCCAGTGGAATCATGATTATATGGAGAATATGGAGGTAGAAAAAGTGATAGTGAGTTGTGGTGTTTATTGAGGATAGCATATATTATACTTACATTTACTACATTCCTTTTTATATGCTGGGGCCCTGACTTGGGTTGGCCCAGTTGGTGGGTTGGCAAGTTTTGAATCATACACTTGTGGCTAGTACTGTGGGATGGGAACAATGGAAAGAAAGCACAGCCAATAAAAGAAGCTTCCTATGTTTTGAATTTTGTGCTGTCTGTGGACCTAGACTGCTTTTCAATTATTATGATGCTGTTTAAGATGCACCTGATTGGACAAGCTTTGGACTATGACATCCTTGTGTTGTGCATGAGATGAAGAGGATGTATAATGAGTTTGAAAGAGGTGGATTCATGTTTTGGACTTTGGTTTGGGAAATTTTTGAAAAAGCTTGAGACTTCATGGGTTTCTTGCAATTTAAACACTAATATCAATTAATTATAAATAACTTGAATTTAGATCCAGCTCAATAACTAATGCATCACATAGTTGCTTGTCCTAGAGCATATGAATAATAAGAAACCAAAGTGAAAAAATTAAGTTATTTTTGTGAGATTAAGAGCCCGTTTGTTTTATCTTTTATTTAAAATGATTTATATAGTATTATATATTTTCATAAAAATTATTTTTGAAAATATAAATAAAAAAATCCATTTTTTTAAAGTTAAAACAAATAGGCTATAAATTATTGTAACATTAAAAAAAAAAAAATCTGGTAGAAACTAATATTTTTTGCATGAAATTTTAAAGACTAATCTCTCGAATCTAAATGAAAATTTATTATTATCACTTCACCGTCACTTTTGTTCAATGCTGATAAACTATAAATTCATTCAACCATAACAAATTACTCATTTAGTTGCTCTTAGTTGATAACCTAAATTATTTAGAGCTCATTTAGTGGCTCATTTAATTAGCGTGTAATATAAATTATTTGATTTTTAATTTCGAGATGCAAAATAGTATGTAACTACATACTAATTTTACAGTTTATACCAAGCAAATCGGGTTCATATTAATTAACCTATTAAGTTTTAGAAAATTTCTTAATTTATCTCATAGTTTTTTAGCGTATCATACGAAAATATTAAAATATTTTTAGAAATCGAAAATGTATTTTTGGTGTGCACTAAAATCTGAATAGATTCACCAACATATAATTTGCAAATAATTTATGAAAATAATCCAAATAGATTCACCAACAAGAGTGTCAAATCTTCATATAAAAATCATATAAAACATACTACTCGGTAACACGGATTTTCAAATCATTTTAAATAATTCATTCTTTAATAACCTCAACAAACAAGTTTAAACCTCGCACTGGAATCATAGTCTCAAAAATAAATGCATTTAGTTCATCAACGTCGAAACCTTTTGGTCAATATAAAAAATCATCATCAAATACATCTATCATATTAAAACTCATAAAATAGGTTTAACAAAACAATTGAAACTTCAACTCAAGCGTTTCCCCATCCGATATTAAAATATCAGAGCAAGACCACCATCATTAACAGAAATAAATAATGTATTCCGAAGATATCCTCTAAGCTTCAACGAACTATTCCTGATTATCTACAAGTTAACCACGTAAGAGGCAACATTTCCAAACAGAAAAGGTGAGTTATCACAAAATTATTATAAAAGATATATGTATTAGATATAGTAGTACAACAATAAATCATCATGGATTATACATATCATCATATTTCATATATCATACTCATACCTTTACATCACCAATACACATCAATTATATCATCATATCATCACATCAATATTTATCACCAACACCAAGGAAATCACAACGTCATAAACATCACTTAATCAATCATTATGCAATGACACATATAGTAAAATACAACATCATTGACTCATGCACGTGATACCAAAACTTCACTGATGACCAAGTCATCTTTCTCCAAAGATCCCCACCATAGGATCGATTCCCGCTTGAAACCGGAGCACTTCACAAAAATGCACTCAATCCAAACCATGGGATTGAGGCCATCACTGAAATAACATCCTAAAAAAATCACTGGACCAACATCCTAACATCACTAGGCTACACCCTAACATATGCCATGAATGCATGATACGCAATAACATAATAGACATGACCAATGCTAGTCAAAAACGCATCATCATCCATGAATTCTTCATACTATCATCACATACATCGTAATACACATGGCATCATCACAACAACATCAATCCATCATACAAACACACATCATATCACATCAATCACCTAATCACATTGATTCATCATAGTATCATCATAGTTCATCATTCAAAGGTCTAGTTTAATCATAGAAAGGTACTAGAAATATGTATATTCTTTTAATAATTTTATTCCACCTAATTATATTTCATTGCATTAGCTATCCAACACTTCGAACGACTCGTCAAACAGAGTCCGAGAACTCAAGTTATGACATTTACAAAATTCTGTAAGTAGTCCTGCTAGCTACTACCACGCCCGACAAATGGGTATGCTTTCCAGATGCTCGCCCGGTGAAGCAGAGGCGGTGAATTCTCGTCTCTTGCTCACTCGGCGACGCTCGAGCAAAGCTCCTCCTCCCATACATTTTCTAGGAGCACCTCTTTTCCACCCACCGCTTTGCTTCTTGTCTCGCCCAACGAAGACCAGGTGAAATTGATCCGCTCGGTGACGTGTACCAGATAGCAAATCCCTGTTGCAATTATGTACCTGTTTAGTCCCAAATTCTCTTGCGATTTCATACCAGTGGCAGTCCAAATTCACCCCAAATCATCATGTTCTCATTACACAATAACAATACATCATTATAGGCATCACGTGCATCAAATCATGACGAATAACATGGTATTTTCATTAAATATTCCTAATTTTATCAAAGATTCATCATATAATCAAATCATCACAAAACCTCAAATAAACTTACATACGTCTAAACCTTATATCAATCATAATAATAAGGATAACCCCCTTACCTTATATTCTTAGCTTTGGTCTTCCTCTTTGTGGTCTACCGTAAACCCTTTTGTTTTCCTCCTGACCTAGCTCTGATGCGTTCTTCCAACTCTTTTCACGATTGAACACACTGGCACATTTTTTCCTCTATTCCTTGTTTAACCCTTGGACCCTTTCTATGGTCTTCTCATCTTACCCTCTCTAATCCTCATAATATTACCACTTTGACCTTAGCACTTCTACACCTTATATTCTATTTATTTTATTAATAATAATTAAAATTAATCATCTGAAATAAAAATAACCCTCATATTTATCTTAATACACTCTACCCCACAACATAACATAATCAACAATACATCATACTTCCAATCATCATTAATTCATCAAAACATCACATACACTCGCAAATACATCACAATTACTCATTATAATTCAATCAAATAATTAAATAAATAATCTAATTATTTTGGGGTGTTACACAAGGCAACTGAGACGGCACCTGCGACACCTCAGAGTTTTGGAGGAGGGCATGTTGATTTATCATTACTGCCTTTGTATCCAGACCATGTTGCTAGATATATATGGGACGGAGAGGTGTGAATTTATAATTGTTCTAGTAATTATTTTATTAATTTATTATTAATTTTTGTTTAATAAATTTTGTTAAACCATGTATGCAGGAACGTGAGCCGCTGAAAATCATTAATCATGCATGGAAGATCACTAAACTCATAGCTCCTGTAGAATCATGGTCTAACGAGTTCTTGGTGCTTTTAGAGTTGAAAGATTTGACCATGTGTGGATATACTACCGTTAATCATGGTATGATTAACGCTTTTGTTGAGAGGTGGCACCATGAGACGTAATCGTTCCATCTACCATATGGTGAGGTATCGATCATACTGGATGAAGTCGTGTGTCTGCTGCATCTTTCGATAAGGGGAAGGTTTTTAGACCATGACAGGTGCGACAAAGAGGAGGATTTGGAGTTGTTGGTAGAGAGATTAGGAGTTTCCCTTGAGAGTGTTATGGCTGAGATGGATGCCATCTGTGGTACTCACGTCAGATTTAGTTATTTGAAGAGGGTGTTCGTAGATGAGCTGTGGGATGCACGGTTAGCTCATGAGGATCCCGAGCAGGTTACCCATCATCGGGGATATGCTATAAGAGTATACCTTTTGTATCTGATTGGCATGACCATTTTTATGGACACTAGTGCCACTTCCACTGATATCATGTACCTGGGCTACTTTGATAATTTTGAGCATATCCATGGTGGGATCGGGGGGCTGATTGTTTGGTGTACTTGTATTATAAGTTGTTTGAAGGCTACAAGTGGAAGACGGAGCAGATGATCGGCAACATCACACTGTTGACGGTAAAATTTATTGGTCTTATATTGTGATTATGTTTTGTTAATTATTGATACTAACTAATAATCATTATAACTTCAGGCCTAGATCCTACAACATTTCCCTCGTATTTCGGGTTGGTCACTGGCCTCGGGTTATATTGAAAAAAGACCATGTGTCACTGCATTTGACCCGCTCTGAGGGAATCATGCAACATAGCCATTTCAGGTGTATATTGACCGGTTGGTGTTTGATGATATAACTTCCATACCTATGTAGGCCATCGTGTCACAATTCCATTAGACGATGTTACACTATATTTTGGATGGTTGGCTTGCGGATCACGCAAGACAGATGCTCATCTTTCTGAGCGCGTCATACGTTAGTTCAGGTACATGCAGTATATTCTCTGGGATCCTGTTCTGTCTTCTTCTTCCCTGGTGAAATGGAGGAATATGAATGCCTTATTTGATGATTATGAAAATCATATTGTGCAAGATGAGGCCCGGAGTACCTTAGCACCAAACGAATGAAGCTACATAGACGATTACTCCCTCCTTCCCATATTATAAGCAAATTTTACCTTTCTAGATTCATTGTGTAATATGGTGGGAGAACTGACTTGGAATGTTTTGCATTTTATCGCAATTGTTGTGGTTAGCAAGAGTCGCCATCGACTTTTCTTTTATCCAAAAGGAAAGGTTAAAAAGAACAGGAAAGACCTTTGAGATTATTTCTTGAGTTTGGGGGGTAGATTATGAACAGGAAAGGTATTAGTATCCTTTTCATCCATAGTTATCTATGGGCTCTTAGTTGCTTGCTAGATCACTTGCTTTGTTTGAAAATGTACTTTGTGGTGGTTTTTGAAAGTATTTTTGAAAAGACGCCTTCGTTTAGGCAAACTTTGTAATGGTTCTCGTTCGTAAGAACGTATACAAAGTGTTGGACTTTTTGAAAATATTTCATGTTTGGAAAGTACTTGTTTGTTTTGAAAGTGTTTGTTTTGAAAGTGTTTGTTTTGAAAGTGAGCAAGCAACTAAAAACGTTTCTACCTACTCAAAAGTCTTTTTGTTTATTTCTTCCTCCCTTTGATATTGCTATCTCATCATTGATTGGTAAGAAGCCTTATCTTTGGATGTAAAGGGACGGGCTTGGGTCATCGTATAGTCATGATAGCAATGTTGTGAGATATCTTAACATTTCTCTTTGAGAGACTAAGATCATTTGAAAGGCAACATTCGTAGCATCATCGAGGGACTATGATCTTGTATTTTTTATTATTTTTGCTAAGACATTCCACATGTGTAACATGACCATTTTTTAGGCAACAAGTGGAGTTAACCTTAAAGGTGCATGTGTGAATAGTGTGTTTGATTTGCATGCATTTAATCTTTGATTAAGGTTATCTACTTGTTGATTTTATCTTTCTATACAAACCCTAATTACTAGCATTTATATGAAAGCGATAAATTGCGGAAAGTAAAATTACTATGCTATTACATTATTAGGGGGATGGGGTATACAAATTTACAAATGGGGATTGCAAGAAATTAAACCTAATTATCTATTACAACTATATTGAATAATGTACAAGAATTGAAAATAATATAATGTGCAAAGATGTAAATGAAAAGGAAATGATTTTTGTTTGGTTTTTGAGGGTTTGGTGTTAACCTAATTATCTAAAAGAAAATAATAAATTAAATTAAGAAAATTAAGCCTAAACTAATTAAGAAAAGAAATGAAATTAGAAATCATTTTTAGGTTTTTTAGAAAAGGTTTTAAGTTTAATAAAAATAGAATGGAAATTAATTAATTAAAAGAAAAACTAAATTCTAAGTTGATTTTAATGAAAAGAGAAAATAATTAAACTTAAATCTAATTATTAATTTATTAATAAAAAGAATTAAATTTGTTTAAGAAAATATTTTTGTCTTTTTGTGTTACAAAGAAAATAAAAATATAAGTATGTAAATAAACAAAAATATATTTTTGGACTTTTATTAATAAAAAAAAAATATAATAATAATAATAATAATAATAATAATAATAATAATAATAATAATAATAAAATAAAATATAAAAAATAAAAGTCAGGGGGGTTTGAAATGGGATTTGGGAGTTTGTTAGAAAAAACAGTTTTGTTTTGTTAGGCCTGGCCCATTAGTATTTTTATAATCAGAAAAATAAACAAAATAAAAAAAGGTTGGGGCCTGTGTGTGATAAGTGTACAAGGGGTGAGGAGAAGCAAAATGGTAAGGCACATCTGCCTTAGGGCCCAAGCGCGTATGGTTTGTAGCAAAAAGAAAAAAAATGTTTGAGAAATATGAAAAAAAGGCAGGGTTGGGACTTGAATCCATGACCTTGACCATAAACGCGCGCTGCCTTTACCATTGGGGTGGTTGTACATCCGTTAACTTAACTGAAATAATAAATATATAATACAAAACAAGTTCTAGAAATGACTTCATCTTCAACCTCCAGCCATGGTTCCTGTAACTCACTCATTTCTCATCCATTCACAAAACTTCCAACATCAAACTTGTTAGAAATTTCATCATGATTCTGAATACGTAAACAACTTAAGCTAATTCTCAAAGATGAGCATGAATTTCTAAAAGTACCAAATTCTGACCTAACTTTTTTCAGAGATTCAAACCTAAAATTCTCTAAGCTCAATCAATATAAATGAAAACTATGGATATGTACAACTTCAGGGCAACGATATCTATATTTTATCTTCACAAATCAGAATCAAATGATGCTTGTATGAAGAGATAAAAGTTTGAAAATTTACCTCTTGCAGCTGGATTCGTGTATGGATTTTGAGCAACCTTTGAGATGGACCGATGATCTCTTTAGCTTTCCTGGACCTCCTTGAGTGTATTCCAACTCCTACTTTGCTTTGAGGATGGTTGAAACTCCCAACTCAAGTCAAGTTGCAAGCTTCAATTTTGAAAATGGTGGATGGTGATAGAGGGGTTACAGTCAGGAAACAAGGGCCTGGATCACTTTGATATGATGTATAGATAGTGTATGGATGATTAGATTTCAAAATGCACGAGTGGTTTTTGATTTGTGGGTTTTTTGTTCAAAACTGTCAAGTTATGGACAGTTCTATGCAGCAAGGTGCTTGGGAGATTTTTGGGGTGCTTGAGCTCGTTCCCTTGCTTGAAAATAACTTGTGTAGTTATAAGCAAACGGTCTTAGGGTTTGAAGTTGACAGATCTGTGAGATATAGAGTTATGACTATGTTACTTGATTTTGAAGAAAAGTGGAAAACATGGTTTCAAGGTATAGTACAAGCATGGTATGAGTTCATTGGAGGCTCTAGACATGTTTCTTTTATCTTTTGCATTGCTTGTACTCAGATGGAACAAGTTAGGAGCTCAAGAAGTTGACTTTGCATAAAGGCTTGCTTTACTAGAATGGAAATGGTGTCTTTCTCCCTAAAATGGCAAAATGCTTTAGACAATGCTTGAATCAATTGGACAATTGATCAATCAGTTGTGTAAACATTAAATTAAGGAGTGACAAATAAGTTTGAGGCCTGCAAAGTGAATATTATGCAGCATGGCTATGGATTTGGTTCATGTTCATCATGAAATATGCCTTGTAAATCAAGTTTGAAACCCTAACTCATTGCCTTCGTTTCTCTTAGCTCAAGTATGATATCAATGAGTTCTTAGACATTTTATAAAGCTTGTAATATCCTCTACAACCTCTATGTTTGACAGTTTTGAAGAATCAATTTGGAACTAGGTGAAAAGTTGCCATGAAGTTAGGTCAAAATCCTGCCTAACTAGGGCAAAATTTCACTAAGTCTTTTTAGTTTCATGAGCATGACTTCATAAATTCATAATTTGAAATCCAAGCATTTCTAGAGAAAGTTATGCCCTACAATGTTTTAGATCTCATTGAGATCTACAACTTTCATGTTAAAAGTTTCCCTTGAATCATCTTGCATCATGGTGGACATTTGGCTCAAAGTTATGAAAAAATGTCAACTTTCCAACACTTAGAAAAAATTCTAAGTCTTGGAAATTTGACTTTTCAAAGATGAAATTTGACTTTTCAATTCCTTGATGAACAAGTTTCATATTTTGACATGTCTTGATGAGTTGTAATCTTTGAAACTTGATTTTGATCAAAAAGTCAAAGTTTGACTTTTCAGTATATAGTTGACTTTTCATCAGTTGACTAAAATTCAACTATCAATCAATTGATCCCGAGGAATGTTTTGAGCCATGCCATTAGGTCAAAATGATTTATTTGAATCCTTGAGATCATGTCTTAAACCAATAAGTCAATTGTTAGGTCAAAAGTAAAAAATTGAACCTCCTTAGTCAAAACCCTAATTTTGACCATTTTGCCCTTTTGATGATCTGATCAAATTTCTTGAGGAATTGTGATACAAACTTGATCAATTGACATATATGAGTTCATGATGTTGATATGGAAAAAAAATTATGAAGTTTGACTGTAAATTGACCACAGTTGACTTTTTTCCCAATACAGGTGATTTTAGGTCAACTGATCAATTGACTGAGCAAAAATGTGATCCTTGAAACTTGTCATGAGCAATCTTGAGGGTCCAAAATGATTCATTAAAGTCAATTGAGGCTTTGAAAGTTCAATCATCCTTGTGAAAATTCAAACCCTAATTTTCAGTTGTCAGTGCTTGAGGAGGTGTCTTGAGCTAATCAAACATTGTGTAGTCTTGAACCAAAATAAATCTTTATGAGAGATTTATTTAGAAATGAGAGAGGAAATTTTAGGGTACAACACATTGAATAATTAATGTATCTAGTCTATATATGGTCTAGATACATTAATTATTCAATGAATCTAAAAAGGTGAAATTTGCTTATAATATGGGACAGAGTAGAATATCACATGGTTCTTTAGGGTCTCCCATCCATATCTAGTACATGATGCTCTGGGAAACCCACCGAGGCCAACTCATCCGAAAATTCTAGAGAAGTAACATGCTAGGGTTGATCTTACCACTTATATGTTGCTTAGGTGCTTTTGTATCATGGACATTCTGCATGCATGTATTGATGGTGGTTTGTTTCCTGATGGCTCTGATGTTAGAGGTGTTCTAGATGCCATCATGACAAAGACTCAGGGGACTCGCTGGTACAGGAGGCAGCGAAGGAACATCGGGAGGGAGAGGGGCCGACTCACAGTCCACCATACCCAGTAGTCTTCTTCATTGTTAGATTTTGTTTGTCGATTTTTAGATTGTATTTGTATAATATTTTGAGTTATGCCTTCATTAATTGAGGACACCTTTTGTATTGTTGACTACTATATATGTGTGTGTGTGTGTGTGTGTGTGTGTGTGTGTGTGTGTGTGTGTGTGTGTGTTTGTTCCTTATGTCTTTGATTTCATTTTGTAGTTTCCAACAACACGTGAAACAATGCGAAAAATGCCTACTGCCTGCATATTTTTTGTTACTGTCTGCATAGGCACCAAAAATGCGTTTACATTTCCATCCCGTAATTGTATTTCTGATTTTAACTTGTGATAAAAAAAAGGTATGTCCCGAAAATATATTTCCGGTTATGCAGGGAAATTTACGAAATTCTATAGCGTATTTTTCAACCCTATGGGTGGGGTAAGAAATCCCATAAGTTTTATTAGTGAAACCTAAACAATGAGTATAAATAGGTGAACAATTTGGTATTCGTTGTGTCGATTGAGAATTAGCTTTTATAAGATTTTGAAGGATGAAGTTTGAAAAACTTTCTCTCTCTCTCTCTCTCTCTCTCTCTCTCTCTCTCTATATATATATATATATATATATATATATATATATATATATATATATATATATATATATATATATATATATATATATATATATATATATATATATATATATATATATATATATATATATATATATATATATATATATATATATATATATATATATATATATATATATATATATATATATATATATATGTGAAATATAGAGGTGAAAATAGACTCGGTCAGGCTAAGTTTAAGAAGGCATGCCTTAATTCAACTCGGCATAACCATTTTCTCCTGTTAAAGCTTATATGCATTCTCGCCGAAACTATCTCCGTCAAGATAACGCGCTTCATCATCATAATCTGTTAAACTGCCAATATTTGCTTCACGTAACCTTTTAAAGAGGACGTCAAATTTACTATGAAGTTTGAGACCATCTTTTTGTCGTCACTGGAAAGGGATACGAGAATGCTAAATATTTAATTGTGATTTTTTACTTTGATTTAACTTTAATATAACTTGATTTTACTTTAATATAACTTGATTTTAGTTTAATATAACTTGGCCTAAAAGAATTACAATGTTGTTGCCTTAAAACCATTCAAGGGGTTTCCGGAGATGCATCTTTGAAATATCCCCTATGTACAATAAATAGGCTCTCAATAATTTTTAAATGACTTCAAGTGGTATTCGAAGATGTATCTCCGAATACACCTTTGAAAATTTATAAAGATGCATCTCCCTACGATGTTTTAAAAAAATAGGGTGGTTAATTGAATTATGAGGACTTGTATGATTTTAGATATTTATGTTCGAAGATACCATTTATTCCAATTTCTATTAATTTCTCAATAAAAAAGATTTCAATTTCATCAATTAATAATTCTGCATATTTAATTATTATAGAAATGATTATAAAAAATAATTATAGAAAATAATTCTTAACTAATATATAATTCACATATAATTTTATAATTTTATATAATTTCTAGACTAATTCACATATAATTTTATTTTTTATTTTTATTTTTTTTTATTAATTTACTATATAAAAATATATTTATATATGCCTAATTATTATTGGGAATTTGTATAGAAAATAATTATTATTTTTGGGCATATATAATAATTATTTTTGAGAATATATAAATATTTATTTATTGATAAATCGTTTTTGTATAATTTATTAGGTAATTATATATATTTTTGGACATATAATTTATTTGATGGAATTGAAACAATTTTTTTTAGAGATTGATTGGAATTGAGACAAATAGCATATTTGGAGATACATCTTCGAATTAATAATGGGGTAAATTCGGAGATATATTTTTGAATTAAATTTTTATAAAAATAGAATTTGATGCGTTCAAAGATGTATCTCAAATTTTCAGAAGTGCGTCTTTTAGTATAACTTGGAAAGGGATACGAGAACGTTGTCCACCACCAAGAGGCATCTTATACACAAAAAATTACTTGTACAAAGAGGGTATGCCCGACAGGATGGTCATCACCGGGGTTCTTTGACGGTGGGGAGCTTGTGCTCAGATTGAAATACGCATGTCGGGAACGCTGAGATAACTATAAAGCATAACTATATAACACTATTAGTTTGTAAAATTCATTGTCAGAAAGAGAAATCACAATAACTTATCTTTTAAAGGCTTTGTTAACGCAGCTGCCCAATTGTACGTTGAACACTTGTGATATGTATATACCAAAAGTACGTAGTGACCGAAGCTCCTCTTCCAGTAGGATGTGGTTTAGGATATTGAATGCAGATCACCTAGGAAAAAGGTGGCTTTTTATGTATGATTTTGTGACCCGGGATCGTGAGATTCAATGACCTATATTTGTTCTTAGTGGATCATGAATAGGAGGGGATGAAGTGATCATCCTCGAAACTAGAATGAATCTTGTGGTTTGAGAAAGTTTTATCAAAGCTCTATGGAGCACGCCAAATATTCTTGCATGAAAATGATAAATGAGTAGTTTCTCTATAAAAATAAGAAGAGCCGCAATGGGTAGATTTCTATAAGACTTTTGGAGAATTTGGATGCTACAATGATGCTACGTATTGACCCAAGAGAAGTATCTTGTTTATCCCTCTATCGAGAACTTATCTGTATGTTTGTTATTCATGTGTATCAGTGCTCTGCCCCTTTTGAAATAACCTTTGCTTCCCTTTTATAGCCAGCCTCATGAAAGCTCCAGGGTCGTGATATTAATCACAAGATTTAATAACCACTAAGCACTTGTAACTGCTCTACTTCTTAGCTGTTTGTAACATATTCGACCATTAACACCTTGTAATGGAGTCGACCATTTAATTGCTCATAATAGCGCAATTTAAGACAACTTTTTAAAAACCCAACCCCTAAAATCCGAAATGAACTCAGAAGTCAACACTCAACCTTATAAAAAATCCTTATATATATATATATATATATATATATATATATATATATATATATATATATATATATATATATATATATATATATATATATATATATATATATATATATATATATATATATAAGACTTCTGTTAAATTGTAATTCATAGTGTCAAAGAAGATTTGATTTATTTTAGATTTAAATAGATTTGATTTAAGTCCAAAATAGATTTGATTTGATTTAGTAACAAAAAGATATTTTGGGCTTTGGGCTTAGGGTGTAAGCTCAATTATAAATAGAGGGAGTAACCCCTATTTTTAAAAAGCAAGTCAAGTAAGTCAATTCATTGTAATCACAGAATTTGCAGTTGCAAGTGATTAAGAAAGTTTTCCACAGTTTGTGGGCAGAGAGAAACTCTGCAGAAATATTTGTCTTGTCTTCTTTTCTTTGTTTGTTTCATAATTAAATTGTCATTGTGGTAGAAATTCATCATAGAATTTGGTGGATTTCCAACATCTGGTATCAAGAGCTTTTGTTTCGATTCAAGGGAAGTGTCAATCAAGAACGATTGAAGAATTCACGATGACAAGTTATGGGAATGCAAATTATCCAGCAACGCTACCAATTCTGAAAGTTGACAACTATGAGAATTGGTGCAAACAGATGAAAGTCTTATTCAGGTGTCAAGGTCTTTGGGACCTTGTAAAAGATGGAGTCGAAGCGCTTGGCGAAAACGCTCCAGAAGAAGAAAAGAAGAAATACACAGAATCTGAGAAGTTGAGTTATAAAGCATTATTTATAATTCATCAATGTGTCAGTCCAGACAATTTCGAAAAGGTTAGTGATTCAGAATCTGCAAAAGAAGCTTGGGAGATCCTTGAGAAGTCTTTTGGAGGCGCTGAGAATGTGAAAGAAGTGAGGTTACAAACTCACAAAAGGACCTATGAACTGCTTCAGATGGAAGACAGTGAAAACATATTTGATTTCTTCACTAGAGTTACAAAACTAGTAAATCAAATCAAGATATGTGGAGAAGCGTTAACAACAAGAGTTGTTGTGTCGAAGATCTTAAGATCTTTAGCTCCTAAGTTCGACCACATAGTGGTGGCGATAGAAGAGGGGAAAGACTTGTCGAAATTGAAAAAGGAAGAGCTTCAAGGGACGCTTGAATCTCATGAACAAAGAATGAACGAAAGAGCTGCAGAAAAATCGAAGAGTGATGTGGCCTTGCAGGCACATTCAGCAAAAGAGACCAAAGGCAAAGGAAAGTGTTTCAACAGAGGTAGAGGTGGCTACAACAAATCAAATGGTAGAGGAAACCAAATCGAAGGAGACGTGTCGAATCAAAGAAGACCATACCAAGGCAACCAAAGAGGTGGTGTTGCAAATAGAGGAAGAGGTGGTGGTCGAAAACCTGATAAGAGTCACATTCAATGTTACAATTGTCAGAAATATGGACACTATTCGAGTGATTGTCCAGAAAAACGAAAGAATCAAGAAAGTGATGCAAAGCTTGTAAAACGTGAAGAAGAAGAGATGATGCTGATGGTCACAACAAGAGATGAAGATAGATTCAAGGACCAATGGTACTTGGATTCAATATGTTCATCACATATGTCTGGAAGGAAATACTGGTTTGTCAATATAAAGCCCTCAAAGAAAAATATGGTAAAATTTGCAAATGACAATACCCTGGCAGCTGAAGGTATTGGTGATATTATGATTATGAGGAAAGATGGCAAAAGGTCAGTAATCTCCAATGTGTTGTACATACCAGGCATGAAGAGCAATTTGCTCAGTATAGGGCAGTTGGTCGAAAAGAATTATAAAGTGTCAATCGAAGATAAGTTGATGAGAGTCGTTGATGCAAATGGGAGAGTAATCTTGAAGGCTCCTATGTCTCAGAATCGAACCTTCAAGATTGAACTAAATGTGATGGAGCACAAGTGCCTTTCGACTGCAGCTAGAAGAGATGAATGGATATGGCATTATAGACTAGGTCATCTCAACTTCAGAGACATCAGAGATTTGAAGAGAAGAAATATGGTTTCAGGATTGCCAGAAATTGACATTCCAAACGAGGTATGTGAGGAATGTGTGCAGGCGAAGCAACACAAGAATAGCTTCAACAAGGATGCAAGAAGCAAATCGAAGGCTAGTCTTGAAGTCATATACTCTGATCTATGTGGACCAATCCAGGTGGATTCGATGGGAGGTAACAAATACTTTGTTACATTCATAGATGATTTCAGTCGAAAGCTATGGACTTACCTGATCAAGAAGAAAAGTGAAGTGATCAAAGTATTTACCAGGTTTAAGTCTATGGTCGAAAGGCAAAGTGGTCGAAAGCTCAAAGTTTTGAGAACTGATGGTGTTGGAGAATATGTGTCGAAAGACTTCGATAGATTATGTGAAAAGGAAGGGATTGTGCATGAGGTGGTGCCACCCTATACTCCACAACAAAATGGAATTGCAGAAAGGAAAAATCGAACCATCATGAATATGGTGAGAAGTATATTGAAAGGTAAGAGTTTACCTAAAGAGTTTTGGGGTGAAGCTGTTTCGACTGCAACATACATTTTGAACAGATGTCCTACAAAGAAGCTAGAAGGAATTACTCCAGAAGAATGTTGGTCTGGTGTGAAGCCTAGCTTGAGTCATCTGAAGGTATTTGGATCTATTGCACATAGACATGTGCCAGATCAGTTGAGAAGAAAACTTGATGACAAGTCAAGTCAAATGATCCTAGTTGGATATCATTCGACAGGAGGCTACAAGTTGTTCGATCCAGAGAACAAGAAGATTGTGATCAGCAGGGACGTGATCATAAATGAGTTTAAAGAATGGGAATGAACTGCAAATGTCAAGAAAGATTCAGTGGGAATCCTATTCGAAGAGCCAAAAACTCAAGTCGAAAGAGAAGTTCGACAAGAGGAACCAGCAGATATACTAAGTACAAGCAGACCTCAAAGAACAAGACGCATGCCTGCAAGATTGCAAGATTGTGTGATTACATCAGATGATGTAATAGATAATGAAGGTGAGCTGGTACATTATGCTTTCTATGCAGATGTTGACCCTGTTAATGCAGCTGAAGCATTAAAAGATTCGAAGTGGGTGAAAGCAATGAACGAAGAAGTAAAGTCTATCAAAGACAACAACACTTGGTCACTTGTCGAATTGCCTCAAGGCAAGAAGGCAATTGATGTCAAGTGGGTATACAAAGTGAAAACGAATTCGAAAGGTGAAGTAACTCGACACAAAGCAAGACTTGTGGCGAAAGGATTTCTACAGAAAGAAGGAATAGACTTCGACGAAGTTTTTGCACCTGTTGCTAGGATCGAAACAATCAGGTTGGTTGTTGGTCTAGCAGAAATAAACAGTTGGCACATATGTCAGATGGACGTGAAGTGTGCATTCCTAAATGGACCCTTAGATGAAGAAGTCTATGTTAAACAACCAGTTGGGTTTGTGAAACATGATGAAGAAAGAAAAGTGTACAGGCTACATAAAGCCCTGTATGGATTGAAACAAGCTCCAAGGGTTTGGAATAAGAAAATTGATAGTTTTTTAAGGGAGAAGGAATTTGTGAAGTGCACAACTGAACATGGAGTATATGTAAGAAGAAGCAAGAGTAAATTGCTTATACTATGTCTCTATGTAGATGATTTGTTGATAACAGGTAGCTGTAAAAGTGAGATCGAAGACTTCAAAGGTGATCTCAGCAAGGAATTCGAAATGTCTAATTTGGGTGAGATTTCATATTTCCTTGGTATCGAATTCTACAAGAGCAGTAGAGGTTTGATGATGCATCAAAGAAGATATGCAGGAGAAATTCTCAAGAGGTTTGAGATGGAAGAATGCAACTCAACTTCGACACCTGCAGAACCAAGACTGCAACTGTCGAAAGATGCAGATGAAGATGATGTTGATCCAACCCAATACAGAAGACTTATTGGATCATTAAGATATCTTTTTCATACAAGGCCTGACTTAGCATACAGTGTAGGTATGGTAAGTAGATTTATGCAGAAGTCAAAGGTATCACATCTAGCAGCAGTGAAGAGGATACTAAGGTATCTTAAAGGAACTTTCGATTATGGCATTTTGTTTCCTGCAGTTGATAAAGGAAAAGAATGCAAGTTAGTGGGATACACTGATTCGAGTTGGTGTAGTGATGTTGAAGATCGAAAGTCAACAGCAGAATATGTGTTTATGCTAGGTGGTGCACCAATTTCTTGGAATTCAAGAAAGGAACCAGTAGTGGCATTATCATCATGCGAAGCAGAATATATAGCTGCTTCTCTTTGTGCATGTCAAGCAACTTGGATGGTGAACTTGGTCGAAGAGATAACAGGGAAAAATCATGGAGCAATTACCATGAAGATAGACAGCATGTCAGCTATTAATCTGGCAAAGAACCCAATAGCACATGGTCGAAGTAAGCACATCGAAATGAGATTCCATTATCTTCGAGAGTAGGTAGCAGATGGGAAGATGAATTTGAAACACTGCAGAATTGAGAATCAGATTGCAGACATCATGACGAAGGGAGTGCAAGTCGAAGTATTCAGAAAGCTAAGAGCCATGATGAACATAAACAGTTTAGACACAATGAATTAGGTGGTGTGTTAAATTGTAATTCATAGTGTCAAAGAAGATTTGATTTATTTTAGATTTAAATAGATTTGATTTAAGTCCAGAATAAATTTGATTTGATTTGATTTAGTAACAAAAAGATATTTTGGGCTTTGGGCTTTGGATGTAAGTTTAGTTATAAATATATGGAGTAACCCCTATTTTTAAAAAGCAAGTCAAGTAAGTCAATTCATTGTAATCACAGAATTTGCAGTTGCAAGTGATTAAGAAAGTTTTCCACAGTTTGTGGGCAGAGAGAAACTCTGCAGAAATATTTGTTTTATTTTTTTTTCTTTGTTTGTTTCATAATTAAATTGTCATTGTAGTAGAAATTCATAATAGAATTTAGTGGATTTCCAACAACTTCATAATTTTTTTAAAATAATTTAGTTAAATCTGATTTATTTAATTAAATAAATTTTTACAAAAATTTAAATCCTAATCTTTTCATTAAATGAATCTAAACTGATTTAATTTTAAATAGACTAAATTATGAGTCTTTGTAGTCATCTAACATATTTCACCGACTGTATTGTGAGCGACGTATTGAAAGTCTTTTGAATTTAGTTAGGTGATAAGTGACTATATACTAAGTTATAAGATAATCACTTTTAACATATCATAACTAAAGATTTCTTATCTAGCTCATTGCATTTAGTGTCACCACTGTTGTACTTACCAACTACTTGACCTAATATTTTATTATTTTTATAATTTTATTCTGTCTAATTTTTAGGAATTTTTAGATAAATTTTTCTATTCACTGTATGAATTAGATCGTGATATCGATTAACTATCTATTAACACAATTACTCTTTTTGCATATATTGAGTGTCACGTTAAAGAAAAAAATCTTAAAACAAATACTGTTTTATGTTTTTAATATAATGTTAATTATTTTGCTTCAACTTTGACATTCAAATTAATACTATATAATATACATCACTCACAAGTTTATACTATGAATTTATAATAATGATTTATATCCAGCTATACATAATTGTTACACTCATCTATTCATAATAATTTCTTAATATGTGTAAAATAACTTAAAGTGGCATTCAATTTATAAAATATTTGTTTGATATTTTGCAGGTGACCTTTTCAAAATCGTGCATCTTAGATAATACTGTAGAAACAACTTTTGGTATCTTTTCACAAAAGAACTTTAGGTGTGGTTATCTAATCTTCCAACAAAATAATATTAAAATAAGGGTTAATAAATTTTGTTTTTTCTTCTAAATATCTCAAACTTTAATTTTAATTTCTTAAAAAAATTTCTTTAAAAAATAATTTTCTTAAAAATTTAAAATTTAACTTTTAATCTCTCATATAATTTAGTGACAGTTTTTATAATTTAACAATTGTTTTAACAATAATTTTTAATTTAACGATAAAATTTAAAAATTATTTTAACTACCATTTTATTATGAAGGACCAGAAACTAAATTTTAAACTTTTAAAAGGATTATTTTTTAGAAAAAAAATTTTAAAAATTAAAATTGAAATTTAAAATATTTAAAAAGACTGAAAAGTTCATTAACTCTTTGAAAATAATAAACTCAAGATGTGCCAAATTGAGCTATACAAATAACCAGTTAAAAAAATAACACTAAGCTATTGTTTAATAGTCCACTAATTATTAGTACATCATAGATAAGACGCATGTACACATAGTTTAATTCATACTAATACACTTAAATATACCACTGGCCACTAGGTAGGTGGTCTTCCCTCTTTTATTCAACAAAAAGAAGCCACTAGACCTAGTCGTAAGTCTTAACTAGACTCATAAGTCTACCGCTAAACATGTTTACCACTAAATAAGTTTATCTATGACCAATGAACTTCCCACTTATAAGTATCTACAAGGATCACCACTAAATATGTCAATAATTAGATGGGAAATACTCTTTCCATCTAATAGATTGTGTCCAATACTTTTGAAAATTTAAATTTTTTTTTTTTTTTTTTGGATATGTTCTAGACGTATATAAAATCACACAAGTTTTGTAATTCAATAACACACTTCATTTTTATCAAAATATAATTTAAAGATATATCTCTGTAAATTTTTTAGAATATATTCGACGATGCATCTCCGAAATATCTCATAAAATCATTTAAAAGAAATTAGGAACTTGTTTATTTCAGACATGTAATATTTTGGAGATGCATCTTCGAAAACTCCTTTGAATAGTTTCAAGATAGCAACATTGTCTCAATATTGTAATTTTTTTAACCGAAGTTATAATAAATTGAAATCAAGCTATATTAAAGTAAAATTAAAGTAAAAAATCACATTAATTAAAGTAAAAATAAAATGTATCGACCATACATAACTTGTTTCGAAAATACAAAAAACAATACAACCAAACATAACCTACTGAGTATGTCTAATCCCCCAGCTTCTCCTCTTGTACTGCAAGACATTCCGTGCCTCGGCAATAATGACTTCTACGAAGGCCAATTGGAACTGCCTTCTTCAAGAAGTCCAGCCTCAATGCCCGACCTTGCCATATCCACACTACACCGACAAACGCAACTTACAACCTGGATGTGGTCATCTCTAGCCTAAAGTATCTCCTGATTAGAAGTCATATATGGTCTTCTAGGATAATCTAGTGTCATGATATGGTGTGAGACCCTATAGAACCATGTCACATAACCGTCTGCATAAGCTCAATGTACAATAGTTGGCACCCTGTGAAACTCCTCTGGTACCAAATAACTCTCGAAATCCTAAAGTATCGCATCAAGATCTCTGCAGAGGACTTTGAGATGTGTCTCACAATAATTTGCAAATACCCAAAATTTTGCATCACTCACTCGGTCAGATATAGATACATCCAACCTAACCCACATGCCAGCCATCAGAAGTATAACGAAATGAGGTCCAGCAGACACGTCTCACGATGACCGTCATATGGGCAATGTCATCTACTACATGATGGTCAAGATACACCCGAAAGGGCTCAATCACCTAATTCCCCGTGTACGGGGCAAATGCGGCAGCATGTGACCAATTCTCAGTGTAATTAAGCATATGTTCCTACCCGGTGATGCGAGGAAAATGGGAGATGATCCATCCCTGAAAATGGTTCAGGTAAAATATTAATAACAAGTGTAACAAAAGAGTTATGAAAATATTAGTAATAGTAAATTACAGTAAGCAGAGTGAAACATTCAGTCATCTACTTTGTCTTCTAAGACAACCCTCGCTCAACTTCGGGTACATGTAGACCAAACAGGCAGCCCGACATTTGTACTCGTGAATCACCTTCAAGTCGATGAAGTATTTAAAGTAGACCATATCAATGTAGGTTGCACTTTTGTCCATAAACATGGATGTAACAACAAGGAATAAGAGGAAACACCTCACTGCACATTGTTTGGTGGTACTCAACCATCATATCATCCCCTTCAGCATCCTCAACCCATTACAGGTGGTCTTTATAAAGTTCTTCAAAAAATTTAAATCTAGCATGAACATCTTTGGTGTTAACTACCTCATTTATGATCTCAGTTGGGTCAACCCCTAAATATGTAACCATCATCTCTCTGGCTTCCTCTCGACATAGCCTTTTGTCATCCAGTAATTTTCCTTTAATGGACATCTCACCAATAGGAAGGTGGAAAAACTATATCACCATCAGTCACGATTAAATTAGTTTAAAACTTATGTAATGCAAAAGTAAATAAATATACATCTCCTTCTCAGGCATGCCTAGAAGCATGGTATCCATAGAGATGAAGTAAAGAGGTCTCAAATGTGCCTCCTAGATAACTCTCTACAAGAGTGTTACCAGTGGGTTCCTCCTATTCTTCGGGAGCTTCAGGGGCTTCATAAGAAGGGGACACGTCACCTCGTGAAGTAGATGCTTGTGACATGCTGTTGTACCCCAAAATTTGCCCTCCCATTTCCTCAACATTTTCTCATCACAAGACCTTTGAAGATCAAGATCCAGTTAGGGTTTCCTCTGCTCAAGACTTCTCCTTGCACTGTGGACTCAAATTAGGGTTTGTGTTTGCCCAAGTATGTTTTGACCTAAAATGCCTAAGATGACTTTCATGTTTCATATTGGACTCCCAAGTTTATCCTCACCAAGTTTCAAGTCTTGATTCCAAGTTTTACCCAGTCAATTGGACAGTTGACCTAGAAATCAGCTGTATTGGGGAAAAAGTCAACTGTGGCCAATTGACAGTCAAACCTCATGATTTTTGACCTACATCAACATATTGAACTCATATGGACCATTTGATCAAGTTTGGATCACAATTCCACAAGAAATTTGATCAGATCACCAAAAGGGCAAAATGGTCATTTTTAGGGTTTTGACTGCACAAAGGCAATTTTTTGACTGTTTGACCTAGCCAATGGAAAATCAAGCTCACATATGGACTCAAGGACTCAATGAAATGGACTTGACACATTCATCAAGCTCAAAAGATCCCAAGTACACAAGATTGACAGTTGAATTTCCCAGTCAATTGATCAATTTTGACTGTATACTGAAAAGTCAAACTTTGACTTTTTGGTCAAAATCAAGAGTCAAGATTCATTTTTCATCAAAACATGCCAAATCATGAAACTTGTTCACCAAGAAATCACAAAATGCAAATTAGGGTTTTAAAATGGAATTTTTCATAACTTAGAATTTTTCTAAGTTATGAGAAACCCTAATTTTTTCCCAACTTTGCCCCACCTTTTCACCAAGATCCATTTGGATTCAAACAAAAGTCAAAACATGAAAGTTGTAGCTTGTTGCATAATATACAACTTTGATTCACAAAGTTTTCTCATTTGAAGCTTGTATCTCAAGTTACAATTTTTTGAATAAGCGCACTAAACCATTTTTAACTTAGTGAAATCTTAACCTATTTTGACAAGGTTTTCTACCCCACTTCAAGGCCATTTTCCATACCCTTCCACTTGGAATTTCAACTTGAATTTCAAAGATGGATTGTAGTACACATTCCAAGCTTTCCAAAATGTCCAAGAACTTCTCAAACAACCTCATAACTTGAGAGATTCGAATTTCACAAGTTGGCAAAAATTCACTTTTGTTCTTAACCAAGACATGTTCATAATCTTGCAAATTTGAACTCAGCTTGCTTTATGCTTGATTACAGGTCCTTGAACCATTCCATACTCAATAATTTAATGCATATTCAATGTGTTAAAGTGTTGTTCTTTGAGTGCAAGCATTGTATGCAAGATTAATCCTAAACTAGATAAAGTGAACTTTCCATTTTTGAAAAGATTAGCTTTATGTCCAATTGCAAATCAAGGAAGTACATGGAAAATCTGCTTGGCACAAGATTATATGCATAACACACTGATCAAGAGAGGATTATGCAGCACATTAGGGGGTCCTCTACTGACCTAGAAAGCCAAGTTGCATTTGTTTGCTTCAAGTTCAAGAAAAGTGCATAACTTGTACCAACTCTCTCTTCAGCATAGAAACACAAGAAAGAAGTTATCAAACACATTACATATATCATACCTAAGCTTCTACACGAGCCATTGACCTCCCAAACATCCTCAAACCAAAAAACACCATCAAACTGCAAAAACATAGTTGCCTCTGCAGTTTGATTGCTAACTCCTATTTCCCTCAAGTTCTTGTGCCAAAACCAGTTCACACACATTCCCTAGTACTTATGCAAGCTAACCATGACCTGAAACCTGACCTGTAACACCTCCAAGCCACTTCACCATTTTTAAATTTCTGTTTTGCAGTTGGAGTTCACTAGCTCGATTCAGGGAGTTTCAAGACAAAGTAGGACTTGGAAAAGCATCCTTACACTTCAAGGAAGCTATACAAGTCATCATTTCACTCTGAAACATCCTCCATTGCAAAGCTCGATTCCAACTGAACAGGTAAGTTCATGGGGTCATATCTCTCTTATTAGACATTGTTAGCTTTAGGTTTGTGAAGAAAACATGTCACAATTATAGCCCTGAACATGCTCATATGATTAGATTTCATTTATATTTCGTGTGCTTAGAGAATTTCATGTCTGAACATTGATGAAAAGTTAGGTCAGAAATTGGGGGAGGAGAAATTCTCCCTCATCTTAGAGAGTTAGGTCAAGTTCTTTACATGGTTGAAACCGTCTCTTCATGCTTTACACTTTTCATGTTATGAGTTTTGCTTGAAAGTCCAGGAATCCAGAGATAAAAAACGCGTGTTTGCTTGAAGGATGTTGTTCAGAGGTTGAAGAAGACAGGTCTTTTGGGCTGGGCCTGGAATTTTTTCTTATTTGCACCATATAATTGCTCCTGCACCCCCTGAGCCCATTTGCTTATTTATTTGACTTTTTTGACTTTTTCTTTTTTGATTGACTTTGTTTATTTTTTCTCATGATATAAAAAACATAAAAATATTTTTTCCATCTTTTTTTGAATATATGGCATATTTATTTGATTGATTTCTTTTGTTTGTATATAAATAATATATATATATATATATACTATTATTAGAATAAATACAAAAATGGTGTAAATGCATTCAAATACATTTTTTTATTTTTTTTACCTTCTGAAAATATTTCACATAAAAATACTTTTTTATTTATTTTATTAAAATATTAAATATATATTATTTTGTATATAATGCATATTTAAGAACTTAATATATATATATATATATATGTTTATTAATACATTTAAGTTAAAATATAAAAATACTTGAATTTTTCATTTTTACTAATATTTGATATAAAAAATACCTTTTTCATAATATACTTCATTTTATTTTATTTTTGTAAATAATAAATAAATACTTATATTAAATTAGATAATAATACATTTTCTTTAAAATTAGGGTTTTTGCCCTAAAAGTTGAAAATACTCAAAATAATACCCTTTTATTTTCTTATTTTTATTTTACATAAACCATACTTTTTTTTCATACACATAAAAACTTTCTCTTTGCATTTTGCATATTTATTTAATTTCCATTTAATTATGCAATTTGTTTATCTTGCAAATATTCATAAATGATGTAATAATTTAGATTTAAATTCTTGTCAATATCCCCATTTGAACATTTGTACCCCCCTTCCCATATTTGGTTTTGTAATAGCTTAGTAAATTTATTTTCGCACTTTATTGCTTTCTAATGATAACATGTTAGAATTAGGGTTTGTATGCGAAAAAACGACAAAAAATAGTTGGGCCTAATACAAGATGAATGAGCATGAAAATGGATACACAAATCACACTTGCACCCCCTAGGGTACTCCACTTGTTGCCTTTCAAATTGGGCCATATTGCATGTTGAACTTCTTTGGGCAAAACAAACAAATTGAATGATCATAGTCCCTCGATAAAACTTTTTCAAAACAAACAAAAATAAATGATCAAGCCCCTTAAAGAAAATTGCCCAAAGACATTTAACGCCGTTACAATCATGGTCTAAACGATGACCCGCGCCTGTCCCTTTCACGTCCTAAACATAAGATTGTCCACCAAATACAATGGTGGAACAAACTTGTTAAAAGGGTTAAAATATAGCAATAATCTTTTGAGAAATTTAGGAGTAGATAACCTCTTAGTTACTTGAATCAATCTTGCAAACTAAAACACTTGCCTATTTCAAAAACCACACATCACTACACTTTCAAAACAACTTTTCAAAAACAAAATGAAAACCTTTTCAAAAGACATACATCTTTGTATACATCCCCACATGGATCATTACAAAGGTTGCCACCACATTGGCCTCTTTTCAAAACATTTTCAAACCCACACACTCAAGCACCATTTAAAACAATTGAAAACAAAAGGCAAGTGATCTAAGCAAGTAACTAAGAGCCCATGGATAACCATGGATAGAAAGGGTGCTAATACCTTCCCTTTCTATAATCTACTCCCCGAACCCAAGAAAACATCTCAAAAGGTTTTTTGCTGTGCTTTTTAACCTTTCCTTAGGATAAAATAAAAAGTCGGTGGCGACTCTTGCTCAACCGAAACATTTGCGAAAACAAACGCAAAAACACAAGTCAGTTCTCCCACCGTATCACAGAACTGGCGACTCTGCTGGGGATAAACTTAAAAGTGGAGTAACCTTAGGGTTTAGATCACCTTTGTTTTCAATTGTTTGCTTTGTTTGCTTTTATATTTGTGGGCTTTGCATCGGAGTTTCATAGATCCTAACCCGGATCTGGGAAATACCCTTTTTAGGTAGCATAATCTGTGAGGGACCTGTCCGGCGTAGACCGACATGGGTGAAGCAGTGGCTACGTTGGTGTGGCATCTTAGTCTGTACCTATATCCCTTGTGTTGCAACGGGGAGAATATAGGTCTTCTAAGGGGTCATTAAACACCAACCAACCTTAGAACCCTAAATTGACCAACTTGGCTATTAGGACAGTAGCAGTATGCTACACTCATTGAGGCTAAACTCTCGAGATGGTTCTGGCCGCGAGAAAAGATTGCGATGCTGAAGTTATGACCGATTGAGGGTAGCCCATGATTTGAGATCCTCTAGAACCCGGTTACTTTTGATAGGACAGGTTTTAACCAACAAAACCAAAAGAGGGTAATACCTGAAACTCATGCTGGCCTGAAACCTAAGGGTGTCTTGTGTGACTTGTGTGCCTTATTTGCCTATGTGAATACTTGTGGTGTGCTTCATCATAGCATCATGCCATCATACCATTGCATGCATCCTGTATAAAGGGCTAACCCATTTCAAAGACAAAAAGGTTTCATCTTTGCTCTGTTTTGTAGGACATCATGATGCCCGTGCGTAGAAATACTGTCCAGCTCAACTTTGTTCAACCACCAGTTTTACTCAAGGATTTGGTTGGTAGGATTCCAAACACTTCTTCCTTCATCAACAGACATGGTTCTCTCCTTGGCTTGGTCACTGCAAAATGGGACCAACAACTGATAAGTGTTCTGACCCAGTTTTATGACCCTCTGTACCATTGTTTCACCTTTCAAGACTTCCAGCTGGTTCCTACCCTGGAAGAATTTTCTTATTTGCTTGGGATCCCTGTCTTGGAACAAACTCCATTCACTGGTTTGGAAAAGACTCCTAGGCCTGAAGAGATTGCTGCAATTCTCCCCTTGACCAAAGAAGAGGTATTGTCCAACTGGGAAACTAGAAATGGGATCAAGGGCTTTTTGGTCAAATTTCTGGTTGGCAAGGCTAATGATTTCTGGAATGACTTGGACTTCAAGGCGTATGAGGATATTCTGGGTCTTTTGATCTATGGTCTGGTATTGTTTCCCAACCCTGACACTTTCATCAGTATCCATGTCATAAGGATCTTCATGTCTCGGAATCCGGTACCCACTCTTTTGGGTGATATTCTACAACAACTCTATGCTCGTACTGCTCGAAAACGGGGAACTTCGTGGTGTTGTGCTCCTTTGCTAGTAAGGTGGTTTATTTCGCACCTTCCTAAGTTCGCGCTGAAGAATGAAGAAGGAAAAGGTTGGGCTAGGAGGTTAATGTCTCTTACTGATAATGACATCACCTGGACTCTCAGAGGTTTGGATGAGGTAGCTGTTATTGACCGTTGCGGAGAATACCCTAACGTTCCGCTGATTGGTATCCAAGGAGGAATCTCTTACAATCCGTGCTTAGCTCTCCGTCAGTTTGGAAGAGCCAGAGGAGATGGGCCTCATGAATTGCTGGTTCCTCACTTCCATTTTGAGTTTCATGCAGACAATGACAAACTACGCCAGGGATTCATTAGAGCCTGGGACAGAATCCACAAAGCCAACCCACATGAGTTGGGACCAAAGACTTCTCTGCCATTGAAGCCCTATTGCAAATGGGTCCGCATCCGTGATCAAAGGTTAGGTATGCCCTACGAAGCTGTTAGGCCTATCATTCTTGAATCTCCTGATGAAGACGGGGTTCCTCCAACCGTCCTCCCTCCTCAGATACCTACTGATTTTGACACCATGAAGAGATCTTGGGCGCAGCTAAAGGAAGAACGGGATTTCTATCGGGAGAAATTCAACGAGCAGGAACGGAAGATCCAGAGGCTGACTAAGCAATTGGAGGAAGAGCGGGTCCTGAACAACTACATCAGCACTGAAAAGAGGAGGCCATGGGAACATTGATGAGCTTTGGATGTTTCCTTTTATAGTTTTATTTCCTTTCCAGTATTTTTCATTCCTGTAATGCCTAAGGGCAAATTGTCGAACAATTGAAAATTTTAATCTAATGAAATGTGTTTCCCTTTTTGTCTACAAAGTTGAATCTTGTTTGTCTTTGAAAACATAAAACATACGCATTCCATTGCACCATATGCATAGCAGGTACCCTATTTCACAGGTTGCTTAATCTTCTTCGCTGTTTGTTTGCACAGTCATCATGAATCCAGACTCCTCCAGTGAGCAAGCAATCAAGGCCCTTCAGGCCCAAAGTGCACAGTTTCAAGAGATGGTCCTAAGCCTAGCCCAAGGCCAGCAAGAGTTGAAGACTCTACTCCTGAAGAAAAAGAAGAAAAAGAGGACTGCGTTGTTCAACACCGAACGCAGATTTGGGAACACACTCCATAACGAAGCTGATCCAACTACTTCTTCTGCTGAGAAAAATAGTCCCCAAGGGGGAGGAGCTCCTAGTCCCGCAGTCTCCGACAACGAGACGGACTATAACGACGAACAATACCCACCTGCTGCTGACAGGTACAAGCAATTGGAGGACCGCTTGAGCGCCATGGAAATTCAGAATGTGCCGGGGCTGGATTTCGGAGATTTGGGGTTATCTTCTGGGGTAGTAATTCCACACAAGTTTAAGGCGCCTGCCTTCGCCAAGTATGATGGGGTCTCCTGCCCAAAGCTGCATCTGAGGTCGTACGTAAGGAAAATCCAACCTTACACGGCAGATAAGAACCTCTGGATTCACTTCTTCCAAGATAGCCTCTCGGGGTCACAGCTTGAATGGTTCTACCAACTAGATGGAACTAGCATCCGACACTGGGAAGATTTGGCAACCGCATTTTACAGACAATACCAATACAATTCTGATCTCGCTCCTACGCGTACCCAACTTCAGGGTATGTCTCTAGGAACGGGTGAAGGGTTCAAAGAGTACGCTCAAAAATGGAGAGATTTGGCTGGCAGGGTGCAGCCTCCATTGACTGATCGTGAGCTGGTTGATATGTTTTTAGGGACGTTGTCTGGTCCATTTTTCAATCATTTGGTTGGTAACTCCTCCGCTGGGTTTACAGATTTGATATTGACGGGAGAAAGAATTGAAGCTGGCATCAGGTCAGGCAAGATACAAAAGGCTGCCTCCACAAGTGCTGAGAAGAGGCCGTTTAAGAAAGAAGCAAGTGCCGTCTATGGTACTAGAAGACAAGTCAAGCCCGAAAGTCGCCAAGCCGTCAATGCTTTGGTCATCTCAAAACCTGTTGCTGCTCCTCAGCAGTACAATCAACAAAGAAGCGAAAGGCCCAAGAGGCAGTATACTCGACTGAGTATGACCTTATCTCAAATTTTACCCCAACTGTTATCCACCAACCTGGTGACCCTCAAAGAAGCTCCTAAAGTTGTCAACACTGCGTCTCCTAAGTATAACCCAAATGCCCGGTGTGCTTATCATTCTGATAGTCCCAGGCACACTACTGATGATTGCTGGGCCTTGAGAAACAAAGTGCAAGATCTGATCGACGCAAAGGAAATTCAATTTGAAGCGCCTGAGAGACCAAATGTTGTAACTGCTCCTATGCCCCAGCATAGAGTAAATGCCATTGAGGAAGAACTGTATGCTGTTTCGGTAAATGAAGTTGTTACCCCTCTGAAGACCGTTAAGAAGAACCTACTGCAGGCCGATTTATTTCCGGGTTGCGGTGAGGGTTGCCTATTCTGTGCTGTTTCTCTATCTGGTTGTCCATTGCTGAAGTTAGGTATCCAAAGCCTAATGGATAGTAAGGAGATTTTGTTTAAGAAGTCTGCTGTTCAGTTGGTTCCAGTAAAAGAAGTTTCTGTGGTTACCATCTTCAATAATCCAATCAAGGCTCTCCCGAAGAAGCCTGTTCAAATCATGACTGTTGCACCTGTGGTTATTACTGTTCTGGGGCCTCTCCCCTACGTATCTGATAAAGCTGTCCCCTGGCATTATGGGGCAGACGTATATGTGAATGGAATCAAACAAGAATTCGACACTGACGCCAGTATCTGCGATATCACTGGTCCAGCCAAGGTCACCCGCAGTGGCAGGCTCTTCTCGCCTGACATTGTACCGCCCGCTATTCGAAAACCCCTCCTTATAACACCTACAAGTTTACCTGTTCCTGCTGCTGATCAAGTTGTTTCCCCTGCTGCCGAGTCATCTAATGCTCGGGGCAAAGAGATTGAAGAGGAGCCTGCCCGGATGGAGGCACCAATACCTATAAATGCTGAGGCCTCCCAACAAGAAGTGGAGGAGATCCTGAAAATAATAAAGAAAAGTGATTTCAATGTTGTCGAGCAGCTGGGGCATACGCCCTCCAAGATCTCCATGCTCTCCTTATTGCTATGCTCTGAGGCCCATGCTAAGGCCTTGATCTCATTTCTCAAGACGGCCCATGTGCCACAGGAGACATCTGCAGTCCAGTTCACTGATTGCGTAGCAAATCTGACAGCAGACAATGGCTTGGGTTTTTCAGATGCTGACCTGACTGCGAAGGGAAGAGACCACAATGATGCCCTGCATGTCTCTATCGAATGCAGGGGCACTACTCTGGCGCATTAATTGGTGGATACTGGTTCCTCCTTGAATGTTCTACCGAAAAAGGCTTTAGACCGTTTGGATTATGAAGGCCTAGAACTGAAGCCCAGCAATATCATCGTCAGGGCCTTTGACGGTTCAAAAAGGATGGTTCATGGAGAGGTTGACATCCCTATTCGTGTGGGCTATCAAGTGTTTGACTCTACTTTTTATGTGATGGATATACGTCCATCGTACTCTTGTCTACTGGGTCGATCTTGGATCCATAAAGCTGGGGCAGTGACCTCCACCTTGCACCAGAAGCTGAAGTATCCCGTCAGGGGGAAGATCGTCACTGTGCAAGGAGAAGAGGAGTATATGGTGAGCCATTTGAATTCCTTCAGATACATTGAGATGGACGGGGAGTTTATTGAAACCCCCTTTCAGCATTTCGAGGAGGTACATCCAATTTCAGCAGCAGCAGAAACAACAGTCGAAGAGAATGTTTCCTTGAAGATGGCTTCCCTAAGGGATGCCCGGGCTGTGGTTCAGAAAGGCAATTGTGCAAACTGGGGTCAGCTTCCTGACTTTACTCAGAAGAATGACAAGTTTGGGCTGGGCTTTACTGCAGAGGCTCAAAGGGCTGTGCGCAAGGAGAAGGTCAGAAAGGCTCCGGTATTTATCTCCAGCTCAAGGGTAAATGCTATCGAGGAGGATGTAGAGGAAGCAGAATTTTACAGTTGGATCTACCCGACTACCAGCAACGGACCAAGCAACTGGACGGCAAAGGACTTTACCCCTATCACATTTGTCACGCAGTAATTAATTTCTTTTGATTTCCAATTTGTAACAAACAATATGTTAAAACTTTGTTGGCTCGGTGACCTACCCGGGGCATCGTAGCTCCATTTGTGAGGGCTTTTTGTATGACATTTTCATATATCATCAATCAAAACATTGGACGTTTGTTGCATTTCAAATCTTGTTCTCTTTTCCTTTCTGTGTTATACATATTGCAAAACAGCTATATTTACACACACTCACTTATACAGGTTTCAATCCACTCTGGATCTCACTGGTAACAGCTCTACTACCGCCAATTATGACTTCGAAAATCCGATCAACTTGGCCGAAGACGAAGGTGAAGATGATTGCGAAGTGCCTGGTGAACTCACAAGACTGCTACTCCAAGAAGAGAGAGCTATTCAGCCACATGAAGAGCCGGTGGAGACAATTAACTTGGGTACTGAGACAGATAGGAAAGAGGTCAAGATTGGTGCCAATCTAGAGCTCAGCGTGAAGCAACGATTGATCCAGATGCTACAAGACTACATGGAGATTTTTGCTTGGTCCTATGAAGATATGCCTGGTTTGGATGCCGACATTGTAGTTCACCACCTGCCAACCAAGGAAGATTGCCCTCCGGTAAAGCAAAAAGTCCGACGGATGCGTCCAGAGATGTCTGAAAAGATCAAGGCCGAGGTTATGAAACAGTTTGATGTCGGGTTCCTTGCAGTGACTTCTTACCCTCAGTGGGTTGCCAATGTGGTGCCAGTACCGAAGAAGGACGGTAAAGTCAGAATGTGTGTTGACTACAGGGATCTGAACAGGGCCAGCCCCAAGGATGACTTCCCCTACCTCACATTGATGTCCTTGTTGACAATACAGCTCAACACAAGGTGTTCTCCTTCATGGATGGTTTTTCAGAGTATAATCAGATCAAGATGGCTCCAGAGGATATGGAGAAGACTACATTTGTGACTCAGTGGGGCACCTTCTGTTATAAGGTCATGCCATTCGGATTGAAAAATGCTGGGGCAACCTATCAACGTGCCATGGTTGCCTTATTTCATGATATGATCCATCATGAGATTGAGGTATACGTTGATGACATGATTGCGAGGTCTCAAACTGAGGAGGAGCACCTTGACCATCTGAGGAAGTTGTTTGACCGACTCAAGTTATACAAGTTGAGGTTGAATCCCAACAAATGCACCTTTGGGGTAAGATCCGGAAAATTGCTAGGTTTCATTGTAAGTGATAAAGGTATTCAGGTGGACCCTGCCAAGGTAAAAGCCATACAAGAGATGCCGGCTCCAAAAACAGAGAAAGAAGTCAGAGGCTTCCTGGGACGACTGAATTACATTGCCCGATTCATCTCACATCTGACTGCTACTTGTGAGCCAATCTTCAAATTACTGAAGAAAGATCAAGTAGTACGCTGGAACGATGAATGTCAGGCCGCCTTTGAAAAGATAAAGGAATATCTCCAAGAGCCACCCATTCTTATGCCACCGGTGGAAGGAAGACCTCTGATATTATACTTGACAGTACTTGACAATTCAATGGGGTGTGTGCTGGGGCATCATGACGAGTCTGGCCGAAAAGAGCACGCTATTTATTACTTGAGCAAAAAGTTTACCGACTGTGAGTCTCGTTACTCACTGCTTGAGAAAACTTGCTGCGCTCTTGTATGGGCTGCTCGCCGGCTGAGACAGTATATGCTGACTCACACTACTTTATTGATTTCAAAGATGGATCCCATCAAGTACATATTTGAAAAGCCCGCTCTGTCTGGAAGAATAGCGAGATGGCAAATGATCTTGACAGAATATGATATCCAGTATACAACTCAGAAAGCAATTAAGGGAAGTGTACTGGCGGATCATTTGGCACACCAACCTGTGGACGATTACCAATCATTGAACTTTGATTTTCCGGACGAAGACATCATGGTGGTAACCGACTGTGAAGTACCTGGACCGGATGAAGGACCTGAGGAAGGATCCCGATGGTCTATGCATTTTGACAGAGCCTCCAATGCTTTGGGTAACGGCGTCGGCGCTGTAATCATATCTCCCAAAGGAACTCATACTCCACTCACCGCTCGATTATGTTTCAGCTGCACCAACAACATGGCAGAATACGAGGCATGTATCATGGGTCTTCAAGCTGCAATCGATTTGAGGATCAAGTTTCTAAGTGTCTTCGGAGATTCCGCTCTCGTGATCAATCAGATCAAAGGCGAGTGGGATACGAAACACCCGAATCTTATTCCTTACAAGGAGTATGTGTCGACCTTGCTCCCCCACTTTGAAGAGATAACTTTTGAGCACTTCCCTAGAGAGGAGAATCAGCTAGCGGACGCCCTGGCTACGATGTCTTCAATGTTCAAAGTTAAATGGGACAATGAGGCTCCCCGAATCATAATCTGGAAGTTGGATGAACCGGCATACTGCTGCGAGCTCGAGGCTGAGAAGGTTATTGAAAAACCCTGGTATCATGAGGTGAAGAGGTACTTGGAAGCTCAGGAATACCCTGAAGGTGCATCTGTCAATGATAAGAAGTTCATGAGGAGGTTTGCTGCAAAATTCTTCCTCAGCAACGGCATTCTCTACAAACGGAATCATGATTCAACTCTGCTACGTTGTGTGGATAAGGCAGAAGCAGAGAAAATCATGATAGAACTGCATGAAGGCATATTTGGAACACATTCCAGTGGACACACCATGGCTAAGAAAATCCTTCGGGCAGGATATTTCTGGTCCACAATGGAAGCCGATTGTTACCAACACTCCCGAACTTGTCATAAATGCCAGATCTATGCTGACAAGGTGCATATCCCTCCGGTTCCTTTGAATGTCCTGACGGCGCCTTGGCCTTTTGCAATGTGGGGCATCGATATGATCGGTGAGATCCGACCGACGGCATCCAATGGGCATCGCTTCATCTTGGTGGCGATCGACTACTTCACGAAGTGGGTTGAGGCAGCTTCCTATGCCACGGTAACCAAGAGCGTCGTGGCACGTTTCATCCGGCATAATCTGATCTGTCGGTACGGCGTCCCAGAAAGAATCATTACGGACAATGGTACCAATCTCAATAACAAAGTGATCACTGAACTCTGTGAACAATTCAAGATACAGCACCACAATTCTTCTCCCTACCGGCCGAAGATGAATGGGGCTGTAGAGGCAGCCAATAAAAATATCAAGAAAATTGTGCAGAAGATGACAGTGACCTATAAAGATTGGCACGAGATGTTACCGTTCACTCTTCATGGGTACCGCACCTCAGCAAGGACGTCAACCGGGGCAACTCCCTTCTCCCTGGTCTATGGCATGGAGGCAGTCTTGCCAATTGAAGTCCAGATACCCTCTCTCCAGATAATGAAGGATGCAGACTTGAGTGAAGATGACTGGATCCAGACTCGACTTGATCAATTAAATCTGATTGACGAAAAGAGGCTCACTGCTATCTGTCATGGTCAAACGTATCAAAAACGGATGATCAGGGCATTTAACAAGAGAGTCAGACCACAAGAGTATCAAGTTGGGGACCTGGTAATCAAACGCATCATTCTTCCTCAAAGTGATCCCCGGGGCAAATGGACCCCTACATACGAAGGGCCATTTGTGGTTAAACGTGTGTTCTCAGGAGGAGCCATGATCCTAACCACCATGGATGGTGACGACCTTCCTCACCCCGCCAATGCAGACATAGTGAAAAAATACTACGCATAAATAAAAGACCCGCTAGGTTGACATACCTAGGCAAAAATAAGGGCTTCCCGGCGAACCAAAAGGGTTCGGGCAAAAATAAGGGATGAAATGAATAAAAAAATCTGTACACCCGGCAAGTCGAAAACCTGAAAAGGCGACTTGGGCAAAAATGGGTATCCCGGTGGACTGAAAACCCGAAAGGGCGGTCCAGGCAAAAGTTAGGGATAAAAGTGTAACACTATGTCTCATTGGATCACTTCACATCCGGAATTCGGCATCAACTATATGGCTCAGAATACGGCATCGACCAATCAGCTTCATCTTCGACCAGGCAGCAAGGCAATGAGACGTTCGAAGACATAAAGGCGATAGCAGAGTTGGAACCCAGTGGGATTGTTCACATAGCTGTTTTGTTTCCTTTTTTGTAAACTCTATGATATTTGGCGGCGTCCTCTTACTAGGATGTCAGCCTCTTGTACAAAAACGCCTATTCACAGGCAAAGTTTAAATCAATACAAATTCACTTGTCCATACAAATTACCATTGTTTTCCTTTTTTCTGTTTTGTCTTGCGAAGAACGTCCAATGTTCACTTTTGATATATGCATTTGACATTAAATTGCTGATTCATAAATGTTTACATATGAAACAAGAGATTGATTACAGGTGACATCAGAGGCAGGGGCAATGTGAAGTTGTCTAATGCAGTCTGGTTGTTTTGTCCGCCAAGGTACCAAGGTAGATTCAACTGAAGAATCTGGCCAAATCATCTCAACTCCCCGCAGAGTAAAACAAGATTCAGCAATACTTTCCCCAAGCGGAGTTGACTCTCCGACAATCCTGAAAAGGCACAACATTCCCCAGTAAATTCTGGAAGCTTATCCCCTGCAGAGTACGGACCTCTCTCCCGATTTTTATTTAGAGTTATTTCCCCACAAGGACTTATAACTGGGTTATCCTCAGCTAAAAACCACGGAAGATCGCCCTCGGCAAGTTCCTTCAATCCCCGGCGGAGTTTATCTTTGGTGCTCCCCAGCGGAGTTTATCATCATTATCCTCAGCGGAATCCATCATTAAAGTCCTCAGCAGGCCTCTCATCAAACTTCGGCCAAGTATCTCTTCCACAGAGCAACTCCCCGGCCGTTCGTCAAGGATTTATTTTCCTAAGACGAAATTACATTCATAAACATTTCACATTTTCATACATCTTGCTTACATATATGATAAAGTGCATACAACACTATCTCATGTTTAACATCATGACATCATGCATATCATACATCATGACATTGCATACAACTTATGTTTTTGCCTTTTCAGGAAAAAGACAATCCCAAAAACAACTACCTTCAACTGTCACAATTCCAGATTCGATACCTGTATCTAGCCAGGGCACATCTGAGAGTGATCGGTTTCCAGACTCGATTCCTGTATCTAGCCAGGGCACGTCAGAAGAGTTCGAAGATTCGATTCCTGTATCCAGCCAGGGCACATCTATCAACTACAACATCTCCAGATTCGACTCCTGTATCCAGCCAGGGCATATCTGTTGACCACGTTTCCAGACTCGATTCCTGTATCTAGCCAGGGCACGTCTGAAGAGTTCGAAGATTCGATTCCTGTATCCAGCCAGGGCACATCTATTAACGACTATTTCCAGATTCGACTCCTGTATCCAGCCAGGGCACGTCTGAAGAGTTCGAAGATTCGATACCTGTATCTAGCCAGGGCACATCTATCAACTGCAACATCCCCAGATTTGATTCCTGTATCCAGCCAGGGCATATCTGTTGACGACTATTTCCAGATTCGACTCCTGTATCCAGCCAGGGCACATTTGTGAGCAACCAATTGTAGATTTGATACCTGTATCTAGCCAGGGCATATCTGCATAAGGAGACCGAAGATCAAACACCTGTAATAAGCCAGGAAAACATCCGTCTTTCTCAAATACACAAGTTCTCGCTAAGGAATCTCTTATGCGATCGACACTTCCAAATGGCATCTATAAGCCCATTCCCGACAAGGTTCTGTCACATCTCCAGATGGCATCTATAAGCCCATCTCCCTATCCACCATCTCTCCAAATGGCATCTATAAGCCCATTCCCGACACCACATTGTTGAGACCCCAGCATGCGAGTGCAAATTTCCGGGCACTCTAGTGTCCAATCTCCTTTTACCCTCGAGTCACGAAAGGCAAACTTGCCAATCTAACTCTTCAGGTCCAAGAAGATTGAACAGGGGCAACTGTTGTACCCCAAAATTTGCCCTCCCATTTCCTCAACATTTTCTCATCACAAGACCTTTGAAGATCAAGATCCAGTTAGGGTTTCCTCTGCTCAAGACTTCTCTTTGCACTGTGGACTCAAATTAGGGTTTGTGTTTGCCCAAGGATGTTTTGACCTAAAATTCCTAAGATGACTTTCATGTTTCATATTGGACTCCCAAGTTTATCCTCACCAAGTTTCAAGTCTTGATTCCAAGTTTTACCCAGTCAATTGGACAGTTGACCTAGAAATCAGCTGTATTGGGGAAAAAGTCAACTGTGGCCAATTGACAGTCAAACCTCATGATTTTTGACCTACATCAACATATTGAACTCATATGGACCATTTGATCAAGTTTGGATCACAATTCCACAAGAAATTTGATCAGATCACCAAAAGGGCAAAATGGTCATTTTTAGGGTTTTGACTGCACAAAGGCAATGTTTTGACTGTTTGACCTAGACAATGGCAAATCAAGCTCACATATGGACTCAAGGACTCAATGAAATGGACTTGACACATTCATCAAGCTCAAAAGATCCCAAGTACACAAGATTGATAATTGAATTTCCCAGTCAATTGATCAATTTTGACTGTATACTGAAAAGTCAAACTTTGACTTTTTGGTCAAAATCAAGAGTCAAGATTCATTTTTCATCAAAACATGCCAAATCATGAAACTTGTTCACCAAGAAATCACAAAATGCAAATTAGGGTTTTAAAATGGAATTTTTCATAACTTAGAATTTTTCTAAGTTATGAGAAACCCTAATTTTTTCCCAACTTTGCCCCACCTTTTCACCAAGATCCATTTGGATTCAAACAAAAGTCAAAACATGAAAGTTGTAGCTTGTTGCATAATCTACAACTTTGATTCACAAAGTTTTCTCATTTGAAGCTTGTATCTCAAGTTACAATTTTTTGAATAAGGGCACTAAACCATTTTTAACTTAGTGAAATCTTAACCTATTTTGACAAGGTTTTCTACCCCACTTCAAGGCCATTTTCCATACCCTTCCACTTGGAATTTCAACTTGAATTTCAAAGATGGATTGTAGTACACATTCCAAGCTTTCCAAAATGTCCAAGAACTTCTCAAACAACCTCATAACTTGAGAGATTCGAATTTCACAAGTTGGCAAAAATTCACTTTTGTTCTTAACCAAGACATGTTCATAATCTTGCAAATTTGAACTCAGCTTGCTTTATGCTTGATTACAGGTCCTTGAACCATTCCATACTCAATAATTTAATGCATATTCAATGTGTTAAAGTGTTTTTCTTTGAGTGCAAGCATTGTATGCAAGATTAATCCTAAACTAGATAAAGTGAACTTTCCATTTTTGAAAAGATTAGCTTTATGTCCAATTGCAAATCAAGGAAGTACATGGAAAATCTGCTTGGCACAAGATTATGTGCATAACACACTGATCAAGAGAGGATTATGCAGCACATTAGGGGGTCCTCTACTGACCTAGAAAGCCAAGTTGCATTTGTTTGCTTCAAGTTCAAGAAAAGTGCATAACTTGTACCAACTCTCTCTTCAGCATAGAAACACAAGAAAGAAGTTATCAAACACATTACACATATCATACCTAAGCTTCTACACGAGCCATTGACCTCCCAAACATCCTCAAACCAAAAAACACCATCAAACTGCAAAAACAGAGTTGCCTCTGCAGTTTCATTGCTAACTCTTATTTCCCTCAAGTTCTTGTGCCAAAACCAGTTCACACACATTCCCTAGTACTTATGCAAGCTAACCATGACCTGAAACCTGACCTGTAACACCTCCAAGCCACTTCACCATTTTTAAATTTCTGTTTTGCAGTTGGAGTTCACTAGCTCGATTCAGGGAGTTTCAAGACAAAGTAGGACTTGGAAAAGCATCCTTACACTTCAAGGAAGCTATACAAGTCATCATTTCACTCTGAAACATCCTCCATTGCAAAGCTCGATTCCAACTGAACAGGTAAGTTCATGGGGTCGTATCTCTCTTATTAGACATTGTTAGCTTTAGGTTTGTGAAGAAAACATGTCACAATCATAGCCCTGAACATGCTCATATGATTAGATTTCATTTATATTTCGTGTGCTTAGAGAATTTCATGTCTGAACATTGATGAAAAGTTAGGTCAGAAATTGGGGGAGGAGAAATTCTCCCTCATCTTAGAGAGTTAGGTCAAGTTCTTTACATGGTTGAAATCGTCTCTTCATGCTTTACACTTTTCATGTTATGAGTTTTGCTTGAAAGTCCAGGAATCCAGAGATAAAAAACGCGTGTTTGCTTGAAGGATGTTGTTCAGAGGTTGAAGAAGACAGGTCTTCTGGGCTGGGCCTGGAATTTTTTCTTATTTGCACCATATAATTGCTCCTGCACCCCCTGAGCCCATTTGCTTATTTATTTGACTTTTTTGACTTTTTCTTTTTTGATTGACTTTGTTTATTTTTTTCTCATGATATAAAAAACATAAAAATATTTTTTCCATCTTTTTTTGAATATATGGCATATTTATTTGATTGATTTCTTTTGTTTGTATATAAATAATATATATATACTATTATTAGAATAAATACAAAAATGGTGTAAATGCATTCAAATACATTTTTTTATTTTTTTTACCTTATGAAAATATTTCACATAAAAATACTTTTTTATTTATTTTATTAAAATATTAAATATATATTATTTTGTATATAATGCATATTTAAGAACTTAATATATATATATATATATATATATATATATATATATATATATATATATATATATATATATATATATATATATATATATATATATATATATATATATATATATATATATATATATATATATATATATATATATATATATATATATATATATATATATATATATATATATATATATATATATATATATATATATATATATATATATATATATATATATATATATATGTTTATTAATACATTTAAGTTAAAATATAAAAATACTTGAATTTTTCATTTTTACTAATATTTGATATAAAAAATACCTTTTTCATAATATACTTCATTTTATTTTATTTTTGTAAATAATAAATAAATACTTACATTAAATTAGATAATAATACATTTTCTTTAAAATTAGGGTTTTTGCCCTAAAAGTTGAAAATACTCAAAATAATACCCTTTTATTTTCTTATTTTTATTTTACATAAACCATACTTTTTTTTCATACACATAAAAACTTTCTCTTTGCATTTTGCATATTTATTTAATTTCCATTTAATTATGCAATTTGTTTATCTTGCAAATATTCATAAATGATGTAATAATTTAGATTTAAATTCTTGTCAATATCCCCATTTGAACATTTGTACCCCCCTTCCCATATTTGGTTTTGTAATAGCTTAGTAAATTTATTTTCGCACTTTATTGCTTTCTAATGATAACATGTTAGAATTAGGGTTTGTATGCGAAAAAACGACAAAAAATAGTTGGGCCTAATACAAGATGAATGAGCATGAAAATGGATACACAAATCACACTTGCACCCCCTAGGGTACTCCACTTGTTGCCTTTCAAATTGGGCCATATTGCATGTTGAACTTCTTTGGGCAAAACAAACAAATTGAATGATCATAGTCCCTCGATAAAACTTTTTCAAAACAAACAAAAATAAATGATCAAGCCCCTTAAAGAAAATTGCCCAAAGACATTTAACGCCGTTACAATCATGGTCTAAACGATGACCCGCGCCTGTCCCTTTCACGTCCTAAACATAAGATTGTCCACCAAATACAATGGTGGAACAAACTTGTTAAAAGGGTTAAAATATAGCAATAATCTTTTGAGAAATTTAGGAGTAGATAACCTCTTAGTTACTTGAATCAATCTTGCAAACTAAAACACTTGCCTATTTCAAAAACCACACATCACTACACTTTCAAAACAACTTTTCAAAAACAAAATGAAAACCTTTTCAAAAGACATACATCTTTGTATACATCCCCACATGGATCATTACAAAGGTTGCCACCACATTGGCCTCTTTTCAAAACATTTTCAAACCCACACACTCAAGCACCATTTAAAACAATTGAAAACAAAAGGCAAGTAACTAAGAGCCCATGGATAACCATGGATAGAAAGGGTGCTAATACCTTCCCTTTCTATAATCTACTCCCCGAACCCAAGAAAACATCTCAAAAGGTTTTTTGCTGTGCTTTTTAACCTTTCCTTAGGATAAAATAAAAAGTCGGTGGCGACTCTTGCTCAACCGAAACATTTGCGAAAACAAACGCAAAAACACAAGTCAGTTCTCCCACCGTATCACAGAACTGGCGACTCTGCTGGGGATAAACTTAAAAGTGGAGTAACCTTAGGGTTTAGATCACCTTTGTTTTCAATTGTTTGCTTTATTTGCTTTTATATTTGTGGGCTTTGCATCAGAGTTTCATAGATCCTAACCCGGATCTGGGAAATACCCTTTTTAGGTAGCATAATCTGTGAGGGACCTGTCCGGCGTAGACCGACATGGGTGAAGCAGTGGCTACGTTGGTGTGGCATCTTAGTCTGTACCTATATCCCTTGTGTTGCAACGGGGAGAATATAGGTCTTCTAAGGGGTCATTAAACACCAACCAACCTTAGAACCCTAAATTGACCAACTTGGCTATTAGGACAGTAGCAGTATGCTACACTCATTGAGGCTAAACTCTCGAGATGGTTCTGGCCGCGAGAAAAGATTGCGATGCTGGAGTTATGACCGATTGAGGGTAGCCCATGATTTGAGATCCTCTAGAACCCGGTTACTTTTGATAGGACAGGTTTTAACCAACAAAACCAAAAGAGGGTAATACCTGAAACTCATGCTGGCCTGAAACCTAAGGGTGTCTTGTGTGACTTGTGTGCCTTATTTGCCTATGTGAATACTTGTGGTGTGCTTCATCATAGCATCATGCCATCATACCATTGCATGCATCCTGTATAAAGGGCTAACCCATTTCAAAGACAAAAAGGTTTCATCTTTGCTCTGTTTTGTAGGACATCATGATGCCCGTGCGTAGAAATACTGTCCAGCTCAACTTTGTTCAACCACCAGTTTTACTCAAGGATTTGGTTGGTAGGATTCCAAACACTTCTTCCTTCATCAACAGACATGGTTCTCTCCTTGGCTTGGTCACTGCAAAATGGGACCAACAACTGATAAGTGTTCTGACCCAGTTTTATGACCCTCTGTACCATTGTTTCACCTTTCAAGACTTCCAGCTGGTTCCTACCCTGGAAGAATTTTCTTATTTGCTTGGGATCCCTGTCTTGGAACAAACTCCATTCACTGGTTTGGAAAAGACTCCTAGGCCTGAAGAGATTGCTGCAATTCTCCCCTTGACCAAAGAAGAGGTATTGTCCAACTGGGAAACTAGAAATGGGATCAAGGGCTTTTTGGTCAAATTTCTGGTTGGCAAGGCTAATGATTTCTGGAATGACTTGGACTTCAAGGCGTATGAGGATATTCTGGGTCTTTTGATCTATGGTTTGGTATTGTTTCCCAACCCTGACACTTTCATCAGTATCCATGTCATAAGGATCTTCATGTCTCGGAATCCGGTACCCACTCTTTTGGGTGATATTCTACAACAACTCTATGCTCGTACTGCTCGAAAACGGGGAACTCCGTGGTGTTGTGCTCCTTTGCTAGTAAGGTGGTTTATTTCGCACCTTCCTAAGTTCGCGCTGAAGAATGAAGAAGGAAAAGGTTGGGCTAGGAGGTTAATGTCTCTTACTGATAATGACATCACCTGGACTCTCAGAGGTTTGGATGAGGTAGCTGTTATTGACCGTTGCGGAGAATACCCTAACGTTCCGCTGATTGGTATCCAAGGAGGAATCTCTTACAATCCGTGCTTAGCTCTCCGTCAGTTTGGAAGAGCCAGAGGAGATGGGCCTCATGAATTGCTGGTTCCTCACTTCCATTTTGAGTTTCAGGCAGACAATGACAAACTACGCCAGGGATTCATTAGAGCCTGGGACAGAATCCACAAAGCCAACCCACATGAGTTGGGACCAAAGACTTCTCTGCCATTGAAGCCCTATTGCAAATAGCTATTAAAACTCACATATATTACAGGAGAATAAATAGCTATTAATCCTATTATTTATTATTATGATGTTAAAAATTAATAAACTTAAGTTACTCAATTTTAAAAGAAAAAGAAAAAATGTTGAATTACTTTTATGAAAAAAAAATATGATGACATATAATTTAATATTTAAAGAAAACACAAAAATGATTTGAAGAAAACATATGTAATGCAAGTAAATAAATATATTTCTTATTCCCAGACATTGTCTAGTAGCACGATATCCATATAGATGAAGTAATGCGGTCTCAAATAGGCCTTTTAGATAACTCTCTACAGGGCATTAGAAGTAGGTTCCTCATGTTCTTCGGGAGCTTCAGGGGGCTTCATAAGCAGGAGATGGGTGGTCCTGTGAAGTAGGCACCCGCGACAGGCGACTGCGAGAAGTATAACTAGATAGTTCATGCAGTCGTCTCTCGCGGGAATTTACTTTACGGCGTCATGCGTCCCCTGGTTATGAAGCTCTTGAAGCCCCTCAAGTGATGGGTCATCACTGAGGGAGAAACATACAAATTAGACCAAACACTTACCTAAAGATCAAAGACTCACTCAAACAAATGAGGGAGACACCATATATTCACTTAAAACCTTAAGGTTATAGGTGTATGAGTTCTCTCATTTATAAAGTGCTCAACGTTCACTTTACTAAGCAACATGAGACTTCAAAATAACACTTGTTTGTCAACATAACTCACACTTTTTTCCCAACATGAAGCCCGGGAGGAACCCACTGGTGATGCCCCTGTATATAGTTATCCATGTGGCCCATTTGACACATCCTTACTTTATTTTTATGGAGACCATGCTGTTAGATATATTTGGGTAGGAGAGATATATTTATTTACCTTTGCATTATATCTATTTTAAACTAATTTAATCGCGACTGATGGTTATTTTGTTTTTTTAAGAGGAGCATCAATGTTTAAATCCGTAAACAACAAAAGAGAGATATTGGATTTGGAACAAACCAATAGTGACATGTTCAAGAATGTTATTCATTACTCTGGTCTAGCCGATTTATGTATTGTTGCGCACACTACCATAAATTATGGCATGCATGCAACATTTGCAGAAATATGGCATTCAGAGACGTCATATTTGCACCTTCCTATTGGAGAAATATCCATCACCCTGACGTCTCATGTCTCATGCATCTTTCTATTAGGAGAAAATTATTGGACCATGACAGGTTCGGTAGAGAGGAAACCACAAGATGATGGTTACATATTGAGGAATGGTTGAATTAATGATCCAAATGAGGTAGCTGACACCAGAAGTGCTCATGCTAGATTTAAAATTTTGAAAGAAATTTATAAAGACCACCTGCATATAGCTATAGATGTTAAAAGTGATGATATATTGACTGACTACCACTAATAGTGTTCGTTGAGGTGTTATCTCTTGTTCCTAGCTGGCACGTCCATGTTTGTGGACAAAAGTGCAACCTACATCAACATGGTCTATCTTAAATACTTCACCTACTTGACGTGCACTCAAGAGTACAACTTGGGGCGGCTATTTGATCTACAGGTACTCAAAATTGAGCGAGGGTGGTCTTTGGAAGACAAAGAATATGACAGGAAGTTGCACGTTGCCTACGATAATTTATTGATACTAATATTTTCATAACTTTTTTCTTACACTTGTTATTAATATTGTATTTAAACAATTTTCACTGATGGATCATCTCTCACTTTCCTCACATCTCTGAATGGGAATTTGTGTCTGACTACACTGAGGATTATTCACATGCTACTGCCTTTGCCCCGCTCAGAGGAAATCAAACGATCGAGCCATTCTGGGTGTATCTTGATCGTCATGTAGCATATGACATTACCTTTTGCCCATACGACAACCATGATAGACGCGTCATTTGGACCTAAATTTGTTATACTCATGATGGTTGGCATGTGAGTCAGGTCTGATGTATCAGTGTCTGGCCAAGCAAGTGATGCGCCAGTTTGGATATTTGCATATTATTCCATGACACTCCTTAGAGTCCTCTCCTCCCACCATCTGTCGCAAAGATCTTGATGCGATACTTGAGGATTTCGAGAATCATATGGTACTATATGAGCATCGTAGGATGCCAAATCATGTACATTGGACTTATGCAGAAGGTTACATAATATGGTTCTATAGGGTATCACACCCTATTATGACACTAGATGCTTCTGAAAGATTCATATGATTTTTAATCAGGAGATATTTTAGGCTAGGGATAACCACACCTAGAAAGTAAGCAGCGTTTGTCAGCGTATTATGAATATGGAAAGGCCGGGCATTGAAGTATGACTTTTTGAATAATGTAGTTTTATTTAGACCTCATATAAGACATTGTTGGCTACACGCGAAATGTCTTGTAGTACGGATGGAGAAGCGGGGGTTAGACATATTCATTTAATTATGTTTGATTGTATGATTTTTTGTATTTTTGGAATAAGTTATATATGATCGATATATTTTTTAATTTATTTTAATTAATTGCGTGACTTTTTAGTTTGATTTTAGTTTAATATAACTTGATTTTAGTTTAATATAAGTTGGTACGATGCTTGTAATGTGATACTCCGAAATAAGGATGTCCGGTGATATCTCTGGCAATTCATCTCTTTCGTTAAACGCTTTTATTTTTCAATTAATTATCCATTTATGTCTTTATGAATAAATTAAATATGTGTTACGACTGTAGTTTGTGATGGTTGGATGAATAACGTTTTTCTACTCACAGCTAATACGTTTATTCTTATTTAATACCATAAAGACTTCTCCAACAAATATATTTAAACCTCTATAAATGATGATTCAAAGAGGATATTTAAATATGTATGTCAGTGTTGTTATTATGCGTCCAGATAGTCGGAGTCGATTCAACCTCATGGAGGATTCATAATGTTACGGGATGACGAGTCTGGGAGATAACTTTCTCTGCGGCTAGGTGTTTTCTGTCTTAGTTTTAGCACAATCAAATGATCGACAAACGCATCACAAACAGAGAGAATCATGTTATTAAGGGGATGGAATTTTCACTACGCCAAAAATGATTTTTTGTATCACCTAATTTAATAGCACTTTTAAAAAAAATGCTATTAAAATGGAAAAAACACATTTATAATAGCACTTTTTAATCGGGCGCTATTATATAATACAAACTATGTAATTATGATAGCACTTTGTACCAGAACGCTATTATTAAACTTCTTTAAGATAGCATTTTGTATAAAACGCTATTATTTGACTATCCTCGACATTTCATCCATTTACATTCACTATCCTTCATTCTTGTTCTTCTCATTCCAAATTTCTATATTATTTCTGAATTTCAATTGCTGTGACTGTGATTTTTCAACACAGCACCCACCGCCAAATTATTCATCTCTCTCCTCTGTTTCTCTCTCCTCACTCTCTCCGTCACCGCCCGCCCCTACGTCCTCGTCCTCTCCCAAGAAGACTTCAAAGACGAACCCCCTTCCGATCCCGATTCCTCCCCCGAGTGGGACGAGTTCGGCGACTCCGACTCTCACAAATCCGAAGAGGATCTCGACCCTGGATCATGGCGCCAAATCTTCGAACCAACCTCCACCCAACCGCAACCTCAACCTCAATCCGATACGGAGGCTCTCTACTACTCCGCCGTGACCAAGCTTATGACAGGAGACACGAGGCTAATCGAAGAAGGCTCTGGTGAGATTGAGACGGCTGCAGAGTCTGGTTACCCGGCGGCACAATCAGTGTTAGGGTTTTTGTGGGGAATGGGGCTTTTGAGAGAGAGGAGTAAACAGAAAGCATTTGTTTATCATCATTTTGCTTCAGATGGTGGCAATATGCAATCCAAAATGGCTCTTGCTTATACCTACACTCGTCAAGATGTGAGTTCACTTGTTTTTTTTTGCAGCTTTTAGCAATATTTCCATTGGCTTTGGTACATACATTAGGGAACCTTTTCACTAATATGAGCCTTGGAAAAGTTGCTGTTTCTTTTACTCATACTGTCAAATCAATGGAGCCTTTCTTTTCTGTCCTTATGTCTTCTATGTTCCTTGGAGAGGTAAGATAACACAACACCAAATGTTATTTTTTCTATTGTATATTGAATTGATGTTTACTGTAGTTTCTTAGGTACAAGCTTAGTGTAAAACATATGAATTTATTTTATGTCTGATATTTTTGTCTATACTAAAAGTAGAACACGTGATTGAAAACAAATGATTTGTTATAGTATTATTAGATTGGGTGGAGCCAAAGGAAATGTATAATACAAACTGTTTCATTTCATTCTTTATATAGTTGGAACATTTTTTGTCCTTGTCTATGTTGTCACTGTATCAGTCAAATGCTGGTTAATGAGTATATTTCTCAATGTGGTTACTTATGTGTCCATGAGGGGGGTTACCTTGCTTATAAGAGTTTTTTGATCCTATAAGCTCAAAATTCAATCCACTGTTAGTTGATTTTTCCAATCTTATCTTACAGATGCCTACAGCATGGGTGGTTGCTTCCCTTGTGCCTATTGCAGGTGGAGTGGCACTGGCGTCTGCTACGGAGGTCTCTTTCAATTGGTGAGTCTTGCTCCTTCTAGATTATAAATTGAGTTACATGAAAACAAACTATTTGGTCATTAGAATTCTAACATGTGGTTTTTATCCTGCAATATTGAATAGGATTGGGTTTTTGAGCGCAATGGCTTCCAATTTGACAAATCAATCTCGTAATGTTCTTAGCAAAAAACTCATGGTTAACAAGGAGGTAATACCTTAATATGATCAATCAAATAGGATATAGAGAAATAATAACATTGACATCAAAGCAGCATACCTTTTTTTCAGAACCATGCTCTCTTATAAACTTCTATATTCTATTCTATTATAATGTTAGAGTTTTTGATTATGTTGGAATGGTTGTAGATGTTTGATAAATCGGTTAAGCTTTATGCTGAATTAGCAGAAGTGGCTGTCAATGGTTTTCTCATTTCCAAAGATTCTCCCGTCATTGAACCTATTAGGCTACACAATGGAGCTGAAGAGAACAAAGAGGCACTTAGAAAATCTAAAGGGGAAGAGGATGAGGATTTTTAGATTCTCGAGTATCAGGCACAGAAAGGGAATGCTGCTGCTATGTACAAAGTGGGACTCTTTTACTACTTTGGGCTACGTGGATTGAGGCGTGACCATTCTAAGGCACTTTCGTGGTTCTTGAAGGCAGTGGAGAAGGGAGAGCCTCGCTCCATGGAGCTTCTCGGAGAGATATATGCCAGGGGAGCCGGTGTTGAGAGGAACTATACAAAAGCCTTTGAATGGCTTACTCTAGCATCTAAGCATCACCTCTACTCTGCTTATAATGGGATTGGTTATTTGTATGTCAAAGGCTATGGAGTCGACAGCAAAAATTACACTAAAGTATGATCATCTTTGCCTTTTTTGTGTTTGTATGGACTTCAAATTTTTGGGGAATGGAATGGGGACACACTTTATCGGTGGTATTGTGTGTCTATGTATGTCTATGCTTAATTTATGATATCTTTTTCTGAATTACAGGCAAAAGAATATTTTGAAAAGGCTGCTGAAAATGACGAGGTTGGTGGCCATTATAACCTAGGTGTCATGTTTCTCAAGGGGATTGGAGTGAAAAGAGATGTGCGGTTGGCATGTAAATATTTTATAGTGGCTGCCAACAATGGTCAACCAAAGGCTTTCTACCAACTTGCAAAGATTTTTCATCTTGGTGTTGGCTTCAAGAAGAACGTTCCATTGGTAAGTTGATTCTTCGTTTGTCTTATTTTTAAATGCAAGTGCTGATGAAAAACTGTTGATTAATTTAGGTAAGAGCCCGATGTCAATATGATTCTCTCCTGTGTTAAGGAAAGCAGAAATGCTTCAAATTCTCTGCCCCTGTGCCCAGTGTTTCCGGATATAGGAAAAATAGTGTTTTAGGAACTAGAAAGTAATGGAAATCAAGGAAAATTAGATAAAAAGGTAAGAAGCTAAAATATTATAATTTTAAAAAAACATAGTTAATTACATAAATATGTGTTCATAGGCTGAGTAAGTGAAGCCCGTGTTTAATTTGGCTAAGTAATGATCCAATCCGTATGTCCAGTAACTTAAGTGGGTGGATGTCATCCATAAAGAGAAACAAGTTATTAATTATTCAAATATAGTTCTTGAACAGGTTTCTTCTGAGAAATTTTCTGATTGCATGTCCTAAGAAGCATCATGGCTTTAACATTTCTCTCCAGGTTCATACTTTCTGGATAAAAATATGCATTACCTTTTAGAGATAACTTTTCAAAATTCATGTATGTGAATCATTTTAAGATGAGACATCTACTTGGTTCTGATTCTCTTGAATTTGAATATGATGTCTCTACTGCAATGTTTATCTTTTTTCTCTATTGAAGTGTCACTTAACACCGTTTTTATTTTATATTATGCAGGGGAGTGGGTTATTTGCATGAAAATAAACCATCACCCATTATTCACCGTGATCTCGAGCCTTCGTAAGTTTCTTCGTTGAATTATTGTTTTTTCCTTTGTCCTTTTATGTGAAGTTCGAATGTATTGATTAGTCATCTGATATATTTACACTTTGTATCAATGTTGCTTATGTGTAAACTAACAGTAATATATTGAGGGATGATTTCGGCCACCTAAAAGTTGCAGACTTTGGAGTTAGCAAGTTGCTAACAGTTAAAGACAAGCCTCTAACTTTCCAAGATACTTCTTGTGGGTGCTGCTTTTCTTTAGAACTGTGATCAATGCACACTTGAATATCTAAATATCTAAATACTATATTCTCTTATTCATATAGGACATTGTGATATTTTTTATGCAGTGGTCTTAGATATGCTGCTTTATGAAATAATTTTCTAAAACTGGAACTTTGTTATTTTGTTAATAGGCCGCTATGTGGCTCCTGAGGTTTTTAATCAAGAGGAATATGACACTAAAGTGGATGTGTTCTCATTTGCACTAATTCTACAAGAGGTAACTAATTTTAGCGTTTCATCTTTATATGGAACTATACATTATACAAATAATATATTTTCCTATATGAGAATATTTATTGAACATATTTTGTTCCCTGTAAAACTGAAAACAAAACACCTAACATTTGTTACTGATACGATACTAAAAGCATATATTTGTTAAAACATGTACGATTAAAAACAAATAAAATCTTTACAGGAACCAAAACCAATTTTTTATATATTTTTTACTTTTATAGGTAATAAAAATATATTTAACCCATATGTAAATAATTTCTGAGTATATTATGTGAACAAATACATTTCTTTAATCTTGAAAATGTAAATGGGTAACTCCCTTTCTAGAGGAAGGGAATGTAACCACTCTTGTCAGACGCAGAAAATGGAAGGTAAAAAACCCGCTATTATAAGCAAGCCATTGTGGTCTACCATCTATGGCGGGTATCTCTTCACAAATTGCCCATGGCAATTGTGAAAAAATCCACCACTCTATGGTTTCCATTTAACAACAATGAATGTAACTGAGCGGTGTTTGTTGATTAGTGATTTTTGGGTGGGAGAAACAAGACTCTTAAATCCTGGGAATGTTATGTACATATTCTGACTCTTCTTTCTTGGATCCTACAGATCCAGGGAGAGAAGGCAACCCTATGCAGACCATCCCTGTTTCTTCTATTTGTCTACATTGTATTATCGATGGGCTGTCAAAATATTTAGAAAATATCCCAAAATTTCATTTTTGTATACTAGAATAAAAGTATCTTAGATGATCCGGAAACACTGGGCACAGGGGCAGAGAATTTGAAGCATCTTCGTTTGCACTTTAATTTTGTTATAGGTTCAATGGAATTCCAGAGGTCAACCAATCAAGCATAATAGCAAGACTTTTGCTAGTTTCATTGGTGTCACAGTTCGTCGGTTAGTTCCAATAAGCTTGATAGAATAGCCATTAATTGCAACTTGTATCTAACTATTGGTTATTTCTTTTATACTTATCAATGTCAGGAGAAGTTAACAGAAGCTCTATCTGAAGAAGAGAGACAAGACCTTGGTCCCACAAACATATTATTTGAGGCTCTGAGTGTTCTTTCTTGGTCTCGAATTTAAATTTTGTTTATTGGTTTAGAAAATATGGCACAGAGGTACTGAGTGTTCTTTCTTGGTCTCGAATTTAAATTTTGAAATAGGAAAATACGGAAAAATGACTTATATCTTATTGTATGATTGATTTATAGTTTTCCGTTTCTACTTGAAATTTTTAGATATTCGTAGTAACAATTGTAAGGTGTTTGATATCTAGTTCTGGATCATGAAAAGAAAGTTACACACAATTAAGTGTTTATGTATATTTTGAGAATTTGAATTATATTCTATTTAGTGTTTATATGCATCTAATAATGGAAATTGTGGTCTATATATTTACAAGTCATGTTCTTGTTAAACTTAATTAGTTCAATTATTGCATTAGTTATATCGATTTATTGTTATTAGTTTATAATAATCATTCCTTATTTTATGCGCTTCTTGTTAGACCCATATTAAATGTTTGATTATTCTTTATATGTTGAATTAGTTTTTATTGTACAATACATAATCAATATTCCTTCTATGATACAGGAAAACAAGAAGCAATTATTTTGCCTAATTAGTGATTGTATCTATGAGTTCAACGCTTTTGGATCATGAAGGTGGTTACTACATGGGATTGTTTTGTTATCCTTTCTTATTTTTTTGGTGTTTTGTTTAGAGAATTTGATTGTATGTTTTTGGATTTGGATTGAAGTATTCATAGATGGGCATCTACAAATTTGGCTATGCAAACGCCCTCTTAATATTCTATATGTTATGATATTTGGAAACAATAGGATTTGGTAATTTAAAATGTTATTTGGTATTTGATTGATCATAATATATATGCAATGAGTAACTTAAAGTGTTATTTGTGTTGAATTGAATATAGTTATTTTATATTTACACCAAAAAAAATGATTGTGTAAGAAAAAATATTGTACTGTACTTATTAAAAATATTGTACCAAATATGTACCATTTATTAGCACTTTATTTGAAAGCGCTATCAAACATATGTTATATATTAGCGCTTTTTGTTTAGAGTGCTATAAAAAAACAAACAAAAAACATGCAAAATACTGACTTTGATAGCACTTTAATTAAAACGCTATTATAAATTGGTACTTTAATAGCGCTTTTAAAGTGCTATTAAATAAGAAATATTTACAATAGTGGCGCGGTTAATAGCACTTTTAAGCGCTATCAAAAACAAAAAAAAGCGCTATTAAATAGCTTATTTGGCGTAGTGTTTAGTTCCCATCACCATCAAGCGATGAGCGTTCTTCGATCATGGATGACGCTTCATACCTAACGCAACCTCAAATGATCTCGTGGGACTTGTCCAAGGTTATGGATGAATCCTCTGATCCAAGAGAAAACCAACCAGTATGAGCAAGTCAATACAATTGGTGACTATGATAAAAATATTCGCTAGCATTCATATCGAAGCGGCATGAACTGACCTCACCAGGAGTAGTTGCGAAATAGGAAGATAATTTTATGAAATGAAGCGTATTTATCATACATTGCACTTGATAACATATAATAAACAGGCTTGTGCAGTATACACCGTACAAACTATGGGTTGGAGACCGGCAGAATCAGGACTACAGAGTTCTCATAACCACACAAATACTACACTATATTCTCATAACATTGCATGACCACGTGTGTTGTAATTTATTTGAGTGCATTCTAGGAGATCTACAAATAGTTCCAGCAAAATCATAGCCGTAAAAGGATAATCGAGCTGGTATGTAAAAGATTAAAAGGTAACAAGTAGCATACGACTAAGTGAATTACGACACAATTACATCATAAATATCAAATCGTTGGCAGATCTCGTACAGCAAGCGTGGATTTATCTAGCAAAATCGAGCGACTGAACATGTGCAAGATTACGTTTTAAATAAATATTGTTGTAAAAAGACGAACAAATGATTCTGTCATAAGTAATCATTTTGAAGAGCTGTTTAGAATTTATTTAAGTAATGAGTCTCCCTCATTTCTCCTGTACGGGTGAGAGACATCTCAGTTTTTCTAAACTCATAGAGATTACAGAAGGAGAACGGAAGAATTTATGTCTTAAAAAAAGAAAGAAATCAAAATGTCACAAAACGGAAGTTGAAGAAGACAAATCAATTAAAGTTGTATAGTCGAGAATCTGACATAAACACTACAACATTTTTGACCTACGGTCACGCTAAATTTTTCCACAACTCAAAAGTTATGGCCACGTACAAGCTTTGACCAGAGTTTTCAAATCGTAGACATATGTTTTGAAATATTGAATACGGAGTGTAAAACTGTCACTACAAAATAACTTGTGTTTTGCCACGTGAAAGTCACGTCGCTAACACCCAAATCACGTCACTAATCAAATTTTGCCACCTTAAGAAACACGTCGCTATATAGCACGTGACAATCTTGTTGCGGCGTGAAAAGCATGTCACCAAGTTGCCACGTGAAATTCACGCCGCAACATACTGTATAGGATGAAAGTGTGCAGAGCAGAGCACTCACATTTATATTTACGTTAGCTGTAGCGACGTGTTTTTCACGTCACTAATTAGTGACATGAAAAACACGCCGCAACTTGTTTTATTTATAAAAAAAAATATTTTGTATTTTAAATATATTAATTCTGTTTTAATAATTAATATTATTTTTTGTTTTATTAAATTTATAAATTAAATATTATAATTTATTTATTAAATACAATATTATAAATCAAATTATCAAAAACAAAACTAAATATATCTAAATGTATAAATAAATATACTTAATATTATAAATTTAATAAACTCAAATTTAAATTTATAATATTTTTAAATATACAATATGATTATAAATTTATATTACACAAATAAAAAATTAAATACAGAATAAAAATAAAACTAAGCAGAATCATTAGAGTCGTCGGAAATGTCGGGAAGAAAGTCATCATTATTTTGGTGGTTATTATTTTGGCCACCACTGTTGGGATTTCTACCAAATGCTTGCATAAATTGTCGCATTTGCTCCTCCATATCAGCTTGCCTCTTCGTCATTGCCTCAATTTGTCTATTATGTTCACCCCTCATTGCCTCCATTCGGGCATCCATTTGGGTCTTCAATGCCGCCTCACGATCTTCGGACTCGCGTCTAGCCAATTGTCTTACCAGTTCTAACTGATCTGGTGTCAAATTTGTTTGACGTGACCCTCCTTCACCGTCTGCAGCTCTCTGATACAAATTTCTATCCCCACTCCTCAAGGTGTCCGCCAAATTTCCACCACCAAAAAAACACCCGTTAGGCCCCTTTCCTCCAACAACTTGACTCCAAATATAGAAATCCACATCTGGATGAACCGGTTTTTCTGGAGGAGGCGTATACTGAGGATTATGGGTCAGAAATTCTACAAGCAACGCCTGATAATCCTCCTACACATACAATAAAAAAATCAAGTTAAATTTATAAGTAACATTAATGAAATTAAATGAAATAAAAAAATAATAAAAAATAAATAGCCACGTGATTGTAACGCCACAACTTATCAGTTGCCACTCAATTTTCACGCCACAACATGTCACTTGCTACATGAAAATCACGTCACAAAATTGTTTAAAAATATATATATATATATAAACATAAATTTACTTACCAGGGCTTTTTTTGTGCGCTCGTCAGTAAATCCTCCCGATTTCTTTGTCCGAGTCTCCTTAACCAGCTCAGTCATCAATGGTTGTCTCCCCAAACGCTTAGCCTAAATATAAAAATTAACTTAAATTAATAATATGTTATAAATCCAAATATGACCTTAAAAAGTGGTATTAATTACCATGCGTCGAGCATGCTCAGCAGTACTAATACTTCCAACAACATTAATGCAACCCCCTTTTTCTGATGCCCTCATCTTCTTTGCAGTTTCAGATTTAGCCTTAAATTCATCTGATTCCCAATACTTAAGAAGTTGTTCAAAAACTTCTTTGCCTATCCATTTGGGATGAATGCCCAAAAGGTGCCAATTCTCTCTAACACGTGTATCATGTCAGAAAGTCGTCTTGAACTCCTCCCAAAATATTTTTTTTTTACTTTGTTATGGTTCAGGGGATCCCAAACACATTTCGCCTGCAATGTTGTATGACATTAAAATAAATAGTTAGATAAATTATAACAATAATGAAAAGGTCATTTAAATAAAAATAACTTAAGAAATAAATTAATTATACCTGAAATTGCTTGAACCATTCTTCTTTATCGGAAACTTCTCTAAAACTCTTCAAAAATTTTGTATAATTCTGCTGAATTATATAATTGATAACCTTAGCAGCAGTCCGACTCGGCCCGAAACTAAAACAACAATAATTGAATTAGCATAATTAATTATATAAAGTTATATTAAAAATGGAAATGTGTACTTATAAATAAAAATCAATAAATAAGAAACTTATGAGTTCCCTTCAGGCCATATCCAAAATCTCCCATCAATGGTATGAATCTCACTCGGATCATCATCCCCTCGAAGATCTCTCCCATCTATCTGATCATCATCCACACCAAGATCGTCATCATCCGACTCTGTGTGGGATGTGGGGGTGCGACCAGTCTGTGTGGGTCGTGAAGAGGTGGATCCTCCAGGCTGCTGGACGGATGGGGGCATCTGTGTAGGAAGTGGGGTGTTGGATCCTCCAGGCTGTTGCACGAATGAGGGCATCTGTGTGGGAAATGGAAAACTGTGCTGGAAGGATGAGGGCACCTGTGTCTGCTGGAAGGATGAGGGCACATGTGTCTACTGGAAGGATGAGGGCACATGTGTCTGCTGGAATGGTAAACCAGGTGGGGCCCCAGATGGACTAATAAAACATGTACTCCCAGATGGGAACTGAAGAGGACTCTGAGATGATAGTAATGGAGTAAGTGGCATAGTATTGTCCATGGACATATGATGAACCTGACTCTGCGGGGGAGGACACGTGGCTGAGTGAGGTGACTGGTATACTACTACCCTTGGACGCCTGGGCTTCCTACCACTATCACTAGGACCTTTACCCTTATTATCTTTGGGTGGCATTTTGACCTAATTAAAGAAAATACAAGTTAACATATACATATTCTCATGAATACATATTCATTAAATCATTCAATAAATGGTTCTTTGAGTAAAATTACAAGACACAATTCTCATGAATACATATTCATTAAATCATTCAATAAATGGTTCGTTAAGTAAAATTACAAGACACAATTCTGATGAATATAGGTTCACTATTCTGAATCGTCATGCTCGTCATCCATTTCATCATCGTCATCTGATGTGATACTATCCTCAGATCCAGAATCTTCATGATCTTCATCCTCATCAACTTGATTCCCCTCAACCATTGTATCAGACAAACTTGTAGTGTGTTCATCTGGAATCACATCATTAACTTCAACTTCATCAACTTGGTAAGCAACATCCTCCACTAGATCGTCAGTTTCAATATGACCCAATGGTTTTGTTTTTATTACAACACAACACCGTCGTTTACGTGGCACAAATGAAGGATAAGGAACATAATAAACTTGCCTAACAATATTTGACATTATGAAAGGGTCGTACTCTTTGTACCTCCGGTCCATTTGAATCTCAACAGTACCATATGTCTTATCTATTTTTGTGCCTCTAGTTGGATCATACCATTCACAATAAAACAAGACAACTATATTTTCCGAGTCCAAGTAATTGTATACTAACTCGTAGATATGTTTAACAAAACCATAGAAGTCATCTTCACCACCATCTGTAACTCCTTTCACAAATACGCCACTGTTTATGGTTTTTTCCCTTCAGTCCATTCATGAGTGTGAAATTTCTATCTGTTCACGAAGTATGTGTGCCATTTGTTTGACGAGGGCCATTAGACAAGTTTCTCAAATGGAGTATTTCTGGAGTCGGTGCAACAACCCTATATAATTTCTCCTTGAACCATGTTGGAAATTGGGCATGAATGACACCAGATGTTGATTGTACACCGGTACTATCAAAGTAGGCGTTGTTAAATTCCCTAAAAAGAAACACACTATAAGTTTCAAGGTAATCAATTTTATATTCACACTGTAAAGAAAATTAAGAAGTTGGATTATACTTACTCAAGATATGGTTTAACTTCAATGCAGTTGATCAAGACATGAACATGTGCAGATTGCATTTCTTGTTGGGTCAACCAATGCTCACCCTTCTTTCCAGAGGGACGACCTGGAAGCCCGAAGACTGATAAGGTGTACTGACTTCTTTCGATAACATTTACAGGATTCCTTATGATTCTTGGAGTTAACATCAAGTGCTTGAAATAGTGACTGCAAAAATGTGAAGTTTCTCGATGCAAGTAATGTGCACATATTGATCCTTCAACTCTAGCTTTATTTTTCACTGATCGCTTTGAATCACCCATGAACCTTTTAAACGGATGCATCCACCTATATTGAACAGGTCCTCCTAGATAAGCCTCATATGCAAGATGCACAGGTAGATGTTCCATGGAGTCAAAAAAACCAGGAGGAAATACTTGTTCCAACTTACAGAGAATGACTGGAATATTTTGGTCCAACTTAATGATGTCATCCACTCTTAAAGCTGAAGCACAAATATCTCTAAAAAATTAACTAATTTCAGTGAGTGGATTAAGCACATGTTTGGGTAGAGAACCGAACACAATTAGTAGCAATTGTTCCATAAAAACATGGCAATCATGACTTTTCATACCATGCAACTTCCCAGTGTTAGCATCAGCACACCTTGATAAATTTGAAGAATACCCGTCGGGCATTCTCAAACCTTTTAGCCATCCACAAACCGCTTTAGCTTCTTGGGGGGTCAGACTGAAACAAGCTTTGGGTTTAAATAATTTTCCATTTGGTTGAGGCTTCAATTCCAACTCTTTACGATTACACCAAATTTCCATGTCTTGTCTAGCCTTCACATTATCTTTTGTCCTGTATTTAACATCCAGCACTGTGTTAAATACGTTATCAAAAAAATTCTTCTCAATATGCATAACATCAAGATTATGGCGCAACAAATTATCTTTCCAATACGGGAGGTCCCAAAATATACTTCTTTTTGTCCAATTATGTGTGACCCCATATCCTTCAATTCTACATGCTTTGCCAGTATCTGTAAACTTTGGAAGTTCACAAACTTGGTTCCATATAGAAACTGGTGCCAATCGAGGCGGAGGCAGATCCGTTACCCGTTCGTCCTTTTTGAAATTTGTCTTGTTTTTTCTAAGGGATGATTTGATGGTAGGAATTTGCGGTGACAGTCAAACCACGAGCTTTTCCCCCCTTTTTCCAATGTAAACGCCTTAGTGCATTCCATGCAATGCGGACAACCTATTCTGCCATGCGTACCCCGACTAGAAAACATGCCATATGCTGGAAAGTCGTTAATGGTCCACATCAAGGCAGCTTGTATAGAAAAGTTTTGTTTACGGGATATATCATAAGTCCATTCTCCATTATTCCACAACCTCTTCAAATCATCAATTAAAGTTTGTAAGTACACATCAATTCTGGTTTTTGGACTCGACGGTCCTGGAATGACGCACGTCAAAAACATGTATGGTTTTGTCATACACATCTCAGGAGGGAGATTATAAGGGGTTACAATAACTGGCCAACAAGAATACGCACTTCCGGACGCTTGGACATATGGAGCAAAACCATCAGAGCATAATCCAAGCCTGACATTTCTAGGTTCAGCGGCAAAATCAGGATGTACCTCATCAAAGTGCTTCCATGCATGGTCGTCAGATGGGTGTCGCATATTGCCTGGGCTTGTTTTGTTTGTATGATGCCATATCATTTGACTTGTACTGTGCATTGAAGAAAACATTATTTTTAACCTTGGTATTATCGGAAGATAAAACATGGACTTTACTGCTACCCGTTTTTGGTTACTGTTAATGGCTCTATTGCGAACTTTATATCTTGGACTATGACAAAACTTACATTCCTCTGACGATCCATCTTGAGTACCAAACTCGTTGTCATAAAACAACATACAACCATTAATGCAACAATCAATCTTTCTTACTCTTAAACCCAACTTCGACACCAACTTCTTTGCATCATAGAAACTCGCAGGCAAGTTGTCTTTCGTTGCAGTTGAGTCCAACATCATTTTTGCGAAGTGCTCCAAACACTGATCAGGAACATTCCAATTTGACTTGCCGGCCAATAATCTAACACACATTGATAGATTTGAGACTGACGACCCCTTAAACAACGGCGTATTCATCTCATTCAACAACTGATAAAATCTATGCGCTTCCTCATTCGGCAACTCTTCCCCGTCAAAGTCTTCAGGTTGATCATAGGTCACATTAACACCAAAAGCATCACCAACCATGTCACCTATCAGATTAAAGTTTTCTTCAAATTCCATAGGTGGTTGCATAACTGGTTGACTACTTGAAGCATCTCTGTTGCTAGTCTCTGGTACATTACTCGGCAGTGTTTCACCATGATACGTCCAAACCCAATAATTTTCAATGAAACATTTCCTATGCAAATGACGTGTTATTTCCTCTGGGTCACTAATTATATATCTACATCCACATTTAAGACAAGGACACCTAACTCCTCCTTCACTTCGACAACGTTCCTGGGCAAACGTCCACGCGATAAAACCATTAACTCCGTCTATAAAATTGGGTTTAAGTGCGCGTCTTCCTGGATGTAGTCTATCGTACATCCAACTACGATAATACATATAATATTCCATTTACTGCAAATTTATATAATCAAAACCTATTTAATTAGAAATATTAATTAATCAACTTAATAATAATCCTAAACATATACAATTAAAGATAAATATATGCTTTCAAAAATATTTATAAACTCCTAAAAATATTTAGTTATTTTTAAACACTTAAAATTTAATTTAAACACCTAAATTTTATAAACTCCTAAAAATTTAAAAACTTATTAAACTCCTAAAAATTTAATTTAAACACTTAAAATTTATAAATTCCTAAAAATATTTATTTATTTTTAAACACTTAAAATTTAATTTAAACACCTAAATTTTATAAACTCCTAAAAATTTAATTTAAACACTAAAAATTTATAAACTCCTAAAAATATAAAAACTTAAACTCCTAAAATAATTAAACTCATTCATCACAAATTAATAATTAATAATTATTATAAACTAAATAATTAAACCTAACATTTAACTTAAATACAGAATATATATATATATATATATATATATATATATATATATATATATATATATATATATATATATATATATATATATATATATATATATATATATATATATATATATATATATATATATATATATATATATATATATATATATATATAACCCAAATTCAACAATTTTAATCCAATATTCATGAAATTCAGAAAATATATATAACCTATAAATTAATCAAATTCAGAAAATATACTAATTTCAAAAAAAAAATTTCAAGACATACCTTTTATCTTGTAACTCCTTCAATCTTCTTGTCCCTTTTTGCAATCTATACTTCTATATTCTCCTTCTCTATTCAAAGAAAAATTGAAAAAAAATTATACTCAAATAACACATCAAAAGCTATTAACAAAGTATAAATAACATGAAATTGAAATTACCTTACAACCAATGTATGAAGATGGTAGGAATTTAAGTGTGGAGAAGAAAAAATTTTGGAGAAGAAAATGGGTATGGAGAGGAGTATGGAAGGTTGAAGAAGAAGAAAATGAAACAGAAACGTTACTGTGTGCATTGTGAAACGTTTTGATAAATTAGATAAACCAAGTAGCGACGTGAAAATCACGCTGCAACGTTGCCACGTGATTTTCACGTTGCAATAAACTTACAACTGTTTTCTCTTCCTTCAAAACCTGAGCACGTCAGTGTTGGAAGTTGTGATTTATTTAATTTTTATGATATTTTAATTAGCGACGTGAATCCCACGTCGCAACTTTTTTTAACACAAAAAAGTAACTGACACACTTAATGCTTTTGTATTATATTATTAAAACACGTTGCCACGTGATTTTCACGTCGCAACTGGCTTTATTTAGCTACATGAAAATCACGTGGCAACTTCACGTGGCTGAGAAAGCATTTTCTTGTAGTGTGTGGTCTAATTAGTATTGTTGTATAAGGAGAGCTATTGTGTATGTCGTTATAAAATAGCTCATCTTCTAAAAGAAGTAAAAAGTGTTGTTATATTCCCCTGCATGGACGGGAGGCACTCTACTCATATTAATCTCAAAATAGGTGGGATCTGAGCTATATGTAAATAGGAACTAAGTCGGTTAAGACTTCGGACCTTTGTCCGCCACTAAGTCGGTTACGCTTTCGGGCCTATGCCCGCCACTAAACTGGTTACGCCTTCGGGCCTCTGTCCTCCACTAAGCCGGTTACGCCTTCGGGCTTTTGTCCTCCACTAAGCCGGTTACGCCTTCGGGCCTTTGTCCATCACCAATTCGATTACGCCTTCGAGCCTTTGTCCGCCATTGAGCCGATTACACTTTCGGACCTCTGTCCACACCTAAGTCGGTTACGCCTTCGGGACTTTGTCCGCACCTAAGTCGATTACACTTTCGGACCTCTGTCTGCACCTATGGACACTCCCCATATAAGGGTCGAGTACTACGAATCGACACTCCCCATATAAGAGTCGAGCACGATGAATTAAATCTCCTCATATATAAGGGATGAGTACATCATCGGAGTGGAATCAAGGCCCAAACGATCACATTCCCCAGACATAGCAGACGTTCCTTAAAGTGACTAAATGTCTCAGGTAAACAGAGCTCACGGCCTGACATAAATAAATGGTCAGATAGCACGATACCTCGGCTATATTAACATGCCTCGAGCTAAATCAAGCTAAATAAGCCGCTGACTAATATCTAATGAAAACCATGGACTTTGTTGGTTCCCAAAAAATAATCCTAAAACATATATCAGTCACGATGTAGGTTCAAACTTATATTCTCAGCAAAGAGTAATTTCAACCAAACAGATAAATCCCACTGAGGCGAATTCAAGGATATGACAAGTTCGCTTGGGGCTCATTAGCCCGGAAAATAGAAATAAGTGAATGATCATCCAACCTCAAACAAGCTTGAGGCTCTTAAAAGAGACACCATGGTTGATTTCATAAAACAACC